>KB664255.1:611000-1164570 GCA_000349025.1 Anopheles minimus | reverse complement strand
GTCGCTGCTCGAATGATGCGAATTCTACGCACACACACACACTCGCACACGTAGGGCTGACACTGGGAACGTTCAACTGAACCCGATAGGAATTATGGTTCGTTCCCACAATTACGACACCCGCGTGCATTTTCTTTTCTGCCTGTTTTTTTTTTTCGTTTGTACCCGTGTCGCGTACGAACGTGAACGTGGTTGTCATCGTTTGTCCTCGTAGTTCGCTGTTGCCGTCGTTAGGGAGTATCGATTATCAGGACAACATCCTGGTGTACTGGTGTGGGTGAGCGAGGAACGGATTTTTTTTGTATTGAAGGAAGGAACAAACAGTGGAAAAAACACGAATTGGGAAAAAAAACCCGTTTTCATGAAGTAGCTTCACGGTGCAGAATATCGAAGGATATTCACAGAGCACAGGTAATGGTAAGCTCTTGTGTCGAACGCTCCTGAAGCACGAAGTGGCTCGCTGTTTAGCCCGTTGGGGGTTATTTCCCCGGTGCCATCGGCTCGGGGAATATACGGGACTGGTTTTGCTCTTGCCTTCATGTTTTCCTGCGAGCATCACATTGGTTCGGCCTGTTCTGTACGTTCCTGCAGCTCCGAGTGTGAGCCATCGGCCAACGACTTTCTCCCGTGCTCACACGAACGACGGGCCGTTGCTCTGTTCTCCCGTTTGATGTGTTTCACGTGATTTGCGTGTTCCACCTGCACCTCCATCAAAGACGAGCTTTTATTAGCAAAGAGATCGAGAAATAGAAGAGAGCGAGAGTAAGAGAATGAGCATTCGTCCTGTGGGAGAACACTCAAAATTACGATAGGGACAAAAGGGTGGGGAAACGCTAGGAAATGTGGGAGAAGTGTAGTTAACCGAATTGGGTAACACGTGCTCTAATGGCTACGCGCCGTGAAAGCACCCGTACAATTGAAGCTTTAGACAAGGTGATACGATATTGTAGAGAAATTCGAAAAGGGTACAGCATCTTTGCGAGTTGGAATTGATTCTAGTTCCTTCTAGAAAAATAATTCTAGAAAAATATTCATATATTTGTAAAAACGATATAACGCTTCAACACAAGCTTTCTCTTTTGACGTAGCGTAGTAAAGCGTAGTAGTAAATAACATAACTTTCAAAAGTTATTGTTCAAAATTTCCCAATCGATATAAAAACAAGAGGAGTCAGTACTAAACACTGGGCGCCTCCATCGGTTTTCAAAAACACTGGGCGCCTCCATTGAACATTTTATCGCAGACAGAAACGTGAATAAAACAATTATACTTCTGTATTAAACAATCAAATCGATTCGATAATGAAATGTATTTTTTTGGACGTAAATGCACATTACTTTAAAGAGAATGTGCTACCTTTGAAAAGCAATTATTAGCCTTATTCATTTTCTTTCTAATGTTCTCCCATTTCTCAACGCTTTTTCTCTGCTTTTCAACGTAAACATAAGCAAACACTTTATTCCGATTGCAAAAGCACACTCGTGCACTCAACAATACATCCATACGGAGCCGATTCCACCAGAACAATGAAAACCAAAATAGGAGGCGAAAAAAAAATGTGCGCCCGAACCATTTCGCTGCTGAAGTGTTGATTATGAAAATAGCAACATCCTTGAGAGTTATATAACAATAACAGAAGCGTTTCACTATGAACGGTATCCCAGCTGAACAATTCACGGTGAATGAACGAATGGCTAAATGAAAAGCGTTGTAGATATTCCCCCCCCCCCCCCACGGGTACTTTCCCCTATCAACAAAAGTGCCTCATTAGCGAATGAAAGCGGGGATAGAATAAACTCACGATTATTTGCAGTAAAAATAAAACTTATCTTAAGCCTGGCAACTGGCAAAAATTATGCTCTTTCATTGCTGCCGCGAAAAACGAAAAAGTTCCCCTTTTTGGCCGTGCAACTTTCAACCTGTACTGTGCAAAATGCGAAAAAACCCCGGGTAGACCGTGAAAAACTTTCACATTGCAATAATTTCTGCTCCTGCTGCTGCTGCTGCTGCTGCCTTCGTTGCTCTGCGCGCATTGACATTCATCATCAATCGGACGGAATCGGAATGCGTTCCCGTCCCTTAGCTATCCAACCGTGGTCGCAACATTTTAGAGCTTTGCGCTCGAGTTTTTACTTTGGCTCTGGGCAACGCAGGTTGGGTTGAAAAATGAAACAAATTTACAAAATGTCAAAAGCGTTTAAACTCATTAAAACTATTTCATTCTTGGTCGGTTCCATTCCTCCGGTCGCCGACTTTCCAACGGAGGGAGTTAGCTGGGAGAGTAGAAGAAGGTGCTTATTTCCGTCCTTGTCCTTTTTACTCGTAAGTTTGGGTTTGTGAAAGCTTTCTGGTTCGTAAATTTGGACTTTCTCGAGTTCACAATTATGACATTCGATCGAACGTCTAACGTGCCTGGAAGGATATACCCTTTTCTTTTTGCGCAGGCAACGCATTACCGGTTCCTTTCGTTCAATTCCCCAAGGACAATCGTGGGATCGTAAAATTCTAAAATAGTTTCAGAAGCTATCCCACCCGTTACGGAGGATTTTGTCCTTTATCGCCTCGTAGGCCATGTGCGGAAAAATCGATAAGAAAAAATGTTATTAATCCGATTTGGTGGAAGAAAGGAAAACGGTACGATCGTAAACGAAATCCGGACACCTCGCTGGTGAAGGTGTTAATCCGGTAGGGAAGAAAAATTCCGTCCCATAACACATTCCATTACCGGTGCACGTGAAAGACAGTGTCTGAAACTTTTTTGCCTGTTCGAGACCGTATGTTTGTTACTATCACGCGAATGTTTGTCTAGAACCGAAACTATTTCAAATCTAGAATAAAAAACCCCGGCTACTAGCGTGGTGGTAATGAAAACACTTTTATTTGATACACACGAATAACACACTTCGAACGGGGAGGAAACTCATACCTTTACCCAGTTAGTTCCGGTGTGCTGTAAAAGGTGTGAAACAGTCTCAACGGAAAGGCACACTGACGCCATTGCTGTCTGTTGTAAGCGAAGTTCCCAACTGTGGGGGAATGCGATGAAATAGACGAAACGGTGGCTGGAACGACGAAAGTTCCATTCCGTGCGCAACGTGATTGCTTAACGAAACAAATGAAACATTCCTCCGCAATGACAGCGAATGTAAATGTCAAACTCCTATAAGAAACATCATAAATCCCCTTACTGGCATGAAATAGCGTTCAGGTGATGCGTGTTCTAGGGGTGGCAGGATGGGAGTAAAAGGGAGAACGGGGGGAAGAGTAGCAGCAGTAAATGATGATCATTACAACATTCCCACTTCACCCCCTCTTATGGGAAGGTGGGTTTTGGGAAGTAAATCGAATCAGGGAATGTCGTGTTTTATTCGTCATCGGATGATGACCTTTTGGCTTAGGCGGTTTCGATCGTTCTAAGGAAAAATGGCTGCACGAGAGGAAGAGCGAATAATTCACTATCTGCACTATTTTGTTCTCTAAGTGTGATTGTAGTTAATATAATTCAAATCTCAACTTTATCCGATTGTCTTTTTATTGTTCAAGTATTCTTTTTTTTTAATTTAAATCTTCAAATAAATTAATTGAATACTTTTTTATTATGCTTTTTATTTCTTCTTTTTTTGTTTTATTACGTTCTGACCGTTTTAACCCCATACTTGGGAGTTTAGTATTTAGTATTCATTCCCACCTACAGATAAAATAGGTTCCATCTTCTTAATCAGTTTTTCTTTTATTAACAATTATTTTATTTAAAATTTCAGACAAAAGAGAGTTCAATGCATTATTTTAAGTGTTGGCGCTTTTGTTCATTTTTCATTTATTTGATTTGAGATTTTCACATTACTTAGTTTATAATAAAACCCATTGTTTGTTGAAATTTATTACTTTCATTATTGTTTATGATTTTTCTATCGTAATATAAAAATTAAAAAAACGCTTTTAGTGACCTTCTCCCTGTTTGACCTTCAACTTCACAAAACATTAATTCCTTCAATATAGTTGCAACATAAAAGTGTCGATTTAAACAGTTTTATATTGTAGCTTTCGGTGCGCGCGCTCCTCCACAAAGGGATGAATCCCTCCAATTCTCGAAGCATAACGCAAAGCAACAACACACAAAAGTCCCTTCCATTTTCATGTTTGTTTTCCAATGGTGTGTGTCTTCTTCCCGGTGTGGGTGGTATGACGCTTACGCTACACCACCAAAACCACCACATTGCGTATTGACTTATGCAAATAAGCAACCATAAAAGCCCTGTACTGTCAGCATCGCCACAATATGTTTGCCTCCCAGTGCTCCGACGGACGCTCGTGTGGAGTGTATACTTTGGATCAAGATTATTCCCTTTCTTTCTTCCACCATTTTTAGAAACTCCACCACCCTGTACCATCCGGAATGGGCGTTTTATGCTTCATGTTTCACCGGCTCTGGAAAGGGCTACGGTAACGATTCAACATTGCGCACCGTCAAAAATGATTCCGGTCAAACGGAGTTGGAGTTGAAGACGCTGAAAGGCCTATGTTTTGTGTTCTTTAGAAGCATTCTTTGTCATACATATTTTTCGCTCTTTTCTCATTTCCCTGCCATTCTGGGATGGAACTCATGTTATACTACATGAAGCGGTCATATGTAACAATAACGTACAGCTTGAGTGGGAGGCCTGGTTTTACCATATCGCCTGCCGTAGCCACGAAACCTTCCAGGCACTCGAAATGGTTCGTTATGTTTTATTTATGTGAAATCTTCCCTCCCGGTTTCGAGGACGCGTTCGCTCCGGTCGCTGTTTGAAAACTTATTTCGAAATATTTATTTTATATCCAACTTCTCGCATCAGCATCGCATGGTGAGAGCTTCATTCGAAGCGACTACCCGATGCCCTTCCAGTGGAAGCCTCTAGGAGGGTCTCCAGAGCAGAGGTGCTCTTCTTTAAGCTTCCAGCAGCTTCCGACATCGGGCGGCGAAGACATCAACCGAGTGACATTCGGCATTTCGGGAGTGAGATAAATAGCACTAGACAACCCGGAGAGGCAACATGACTGTGATGGGAATGGTGGTGGAGGTGAAATGTTTAACGAGCTCACTCGCACGCGAAGAACCTCACAACCCACCAGCGACCGGCGAAGAATCAAGAAAAATCGAACACATCAACGAGAAAATGTTTGTTTGCTTCATCTGCTTCTTGGTTTTGCATATCACCCCCCCCATCTGACTTTATTTTACAACCCCCTTTTGTCAAAGGAGAAGTTTTCCGGCGGAGGCGAACGGACTGCCGGGCACACGGGGTAATGGGAAGATTCGAAGCAAATTTGTTCCCTCTTATGTTTTCCAATCAATTTCGACAAAGTTACGACTGATTTCGTTCTGCTTTCGGTTCCGCTCTGTACTGTTTCATTCGCTCCATACGCTTCAAGGATGTTTTTCGATTGTTTTAGATTTATCAACCACTTTGCTGTTTCGCTGTCGGTGGGTGTCTTTGCATCCCAAGTACTTTACCACACTTTTACATGTGACCTTGACGTGTGTTGTAATGGGATGCTATTTGCTAACACGCCGGGATGCGGGGAGATTCCGTTGCCAAGTGGCGTTGTTTGCCATTATTGGCCAGCCCAGAGTGGGTGAAACATTATGATGAAATACTTAGAATCAAATTTTGCTACTAGAAACTAGTTGATGATCAAAACTCAACAGGCGAAACAGTTTTAGGTTGAAAAAATGATAAAATATGAAATGAGTTTATTTTTCAATTTTTTATTAGTAAAATGCCGTATTTGAAATATGTCATGCCTTAAACGAAATATTTCACACTGGAAGTACTTATTAGGTTCATCCAACAGCTTAATCAACCACAATTTTTTTTAATATGCGAAGAGCTTAGTACTATTGCTTAGCACCATCGAAACATGATTTTTAACCTTGTATTAAATACAATAATATTAGCCTACCATGTCATACATCCATTAAGTGGAATAGGGTATGCTGAACATCGTAAAGATGAACATTACATCTCAATGCGACCCAAACAGTCACTCGAAGTCGTCGCGAGGTGTACGCCTTCATTTGCTGGTCACCTATATCAATTTATCAAAAGGTTCCTTTTTTTTCCTTCCACGAATGTTCCCAAGGCTCAACGAAGAAAAATCCCCAACAGAAAATGTTTGAAATTCCCCAGCTGCGACCGAAAGTGCAAAAGCGGTAAAATCAGTAAAATGTACAATCTGTGGTGTGTAGCACACGGGGCGAGCATACAAAACACGCAAATGAAAATGGTCATTATGATTTCAGTTGTAATGTAATGCACCAACCTGCTGGGTGGCAGAAGCGGCAACGTACCAGCTGAACATTTCGACGCTCCGGCGATTCAGCGATTAAATAGGTCAAGTGATTGTACTCCTTCGCTGCCGATGAAACATTGTGAGCCACCGCCGAAACAGCGAAACCAGGCGATCCTTTTTAAAAATGGCTGCCTGCCTGCCATTGTGGGACGAACGCCCAAGACACAGGCACAACACACCGACAGCGCTCGGTAGAAGGCCATGGAAAACGAAAAAATGCTCGAGGTCACGAACCACGTACGGTGGTAGAATGATGCCCCCGTTGAACATCACCAGCCCTCCAGATCGGTTGAGGGGGTGTATCCATGCTGCCTGCATTCACCGGCCGACCGATGGCTGTGTATTCGTTGGCGTTCTATGTGCGGACGAGTGCCTTTCGGAAATTATCATTTTATGTGCGATATAAACATGAGATAGCTCCAATGGATAGTTTGCTGTTGTGGGGGGGGAGATATTTTCACTGAACGTGGGTCCGTGTGGTTATGTGGAACGCTAGCGAATTAATTCACCCAAATGGAAGACACTCCAATGGGGCCGGTTTGCCCATTGGAACCCCTTTCGCTCGTAAGACGCCAAAGGGAAACGTTGGATAGAACGCTACAAACAATGGAACTGGAATTGTTTCTTGATCCGAGCAAACATTCGGCATTTGTGCGACACATTCACCGATTGACAATGCTCTGGTGCTGTTTGTTTCTTGTTTTTTTTCCCCTTCTGTTTTTGGGAAAGCCAATTTCGGCCAACTATCAAGGACTGTATTTATCGAGGAACCCAAAGGAAGATTTTCCCCGTAACTAATGGGGCTATCTAGTTTCATCCATCTGACCCAGTCGGGAATGGTACGAATGCAGGGCAATGGAGAAATTTATTAGTATAACCTTGAACAGAATATGGCTACAATTCTGGGCAAATGATGATCAGCAGATAAGAACACGAAAGCTATGTGCGCAGGCAAAGCGAGAGCGGTGGGATCCAATTAACAATATTTGTGGCGTGCCTAGTGCGAATGGAAGATAGCCTACATGTTGGTTCAATAGTTCCAGGAATGTATTAGTAAATTAAATATTTCGTATAGATGCTTTACTTCAGATAGATTATGTTTTATTTGTGTAACGCCTTTTGTTTGTTATGCTGATTGTATACATTCAGGCAAATGTGTGATAATCGTTTAGAAACGGGTCAAATAATTGAAAAAAGGTCTTAAAGTTGATTGAAAAAATAATCTGTACTTTGACCTACTTAGTGGAAAAAAATTAAAAGAATTCTTAAATCCTTAGCACTCTGTCTGGAGTTAATTTTATCTCCAGAAAAAAACGATGGAGAACCTTATGAAAAACATTACTTTGTTACATGCTTGCCGTTTCTGGGTGGTTCTAAAATGGTTCATAATTTACATCCCCCAACAGGCACGAAGTTAACCAGGGATAAGCTTTAGAACGATTCCATTTCTTAGCACGCGAATGCGCGGGAAGAAGAAATTTGTCGTTACCATAGCTACCAGTAAGAATTTCCCCTTAATTTTTCCCCGAGTTTTCAAAAAGGTCAGATCCCTCTTTCTTTGGTTAGAAAGAAGTGACAAAATTCCCATCTCTGTTCCCAAACATGATGGTGTCCCGGGAGTTGAACTTCACTTACAACAATGTCACTTGCTGCAATCCGCACGAATGGAAGTGTAGCTCTGCCACGGAGGGAAGAATAGCGCGCAAAAAAAAGCTTCTAAGCATCGTCACGTGAGCTGGTTTGAAAGGAAAAAAAGATAGGAACAAAGAGCGAAGAAGAAAATATATAATGAAATCCCCTTATTATCGTGAATTATCGTAGGATTACACTGGATGCCCGGATACGGGCCGCGGTAATGCGGGTGGCAGCACGCGCCTGACTTACGATTGCGAGTGTGGATTCCATTAAGATATTATGCCGCACCGTACCGCACTCGCGGACAGACAGTTAAATTTGATTAGATAAATTTTATGACCAATTATGACAATGCTTATATGCGCTTCATAATACTCGTTCGCGGATCGTCAGCGAGAATTTGCGCACAAGCCGGCAACGATAGCCAACACCATATCACCGTTAATGGCCACTGATTGGGTGTGAAAATCGGGACCAGCCAGTGCGGGTGGTGCCGAATTTTATGACCTTTACTGTGCTGCTCGAGTCGGTGACGGTGGGATGTGGGAATGGATGCACCATGGAGTGGAACTTTGTGAACAATCCTTCATGGTTAGGAAAATATTTATCGCTGAGGATTTCGTTTTTTTCCCATCCACCACTCGGACGAGTGGGAAGGTTTAGCAGTTTGGTATTTGGTACATTTTCTTTGTGCTTAAGAGATAAAAAGCGGTAAAAGAAGTTCACATACCCACAAAAAAAACATAACCTGGACGAAATAGCGTCCTTGAGCTGTGGTAGCCAAAATGCTAATGCGAAGTGATCTAAATTCGCGTAGTAAAGTATGCCGCGATCCCGAAAGGAAAAATGGTGGCCGTGAACGAGGGCGCTTTTGATAAAAATCTTTATGGAATTATTTTTTTTCCTAGTCTAAAAAAAGCTAAAAGATAAAATGGAGGAAGAAGAATGAGGAAAAAAGGAATGACCAAAGGCGGTGCGCGATAGTATGCAAAGAAGTGAGGGAAAGAAAATTCGTTTTCTTTTCTTGGTGCTTGGAAGGAAAAGGCTCCAAATTTCCATACACACTTCACTCGCAAAGGAACCGCAAAAGGCATCCGTCAGCATCCGACATTCGGTCGAACCTTCCCGGTCCGGATGCGGATGTGTAAGATGCCGGTACTTCGAGATTGGTCGCTGGTTAGTGTTGCACAGTGGGAGCGTACGGTACAATCTTTGGACAAAAATCTAACAGAAGATAACATCTGAATAATTTAATTTAAATACAATTTTTGGGAATAATTTGTCTATACAATTCGTTAACATTATCGTACAACAGAACTATTCCTATAAAAATTGCCAAAAATGTCGAAATCAATAAATTTCATACTCCCGCTGTTCAGTTCACGATTCACACACCACACGCGAAAGCGCGCTGAATGACTTAAAATGGGTAAACAAAAACGAAATCCATCGGCAAACTGAAGAATATAAAAGCAGGAACAGACGCGAACAAGAAATCGTACCGCTCCCGAGGCACTATCGATAGCTGGCGAACGGGAAAATTGGTGCGAAAAACTTCACGGCAAAGCACAAAAGCCGAAACAAAAATATTCATAAATATTCGTCGAGGGAAATGCCTTGCTTCCTCATCCACACCGGCATGCAGAATAATCCTGACGAGCAGCAACACACACACACACACACATTTGCTGAGGGACAAGACTGAATCGTTTCATCATCGAAGCTGTGTGTAGTCTGCAGAGCAGGGCAGAAAATCAAACACAAAAAAATGTAACCATAAAAACACATAAACACTCAGAACTGCAACCGTACGATCGTTCCGACAGCAATAGGCAACCGAATCTTCCACCGTACGAATCACGTGAACCAAACTGTCGAACGCGTTAGTGAAGCAACAGCAGAAAACGAGAGGTGCAAATTGATGTTCCATTTTTTGAATGCTTTAGTTTTGGGTGGACTGGTGTTGCGCCAATTTCCGTACAGTAGGCGTTTGGGAATTTCTTTCGAAAGTTTCATATAAGCAGATGAAAAAAAAAATCGAAAAAGAAAATGCCACCGAAACCTGCCTTGAACCGCAGCACCGTGCTTCATAAACGGCTCGCTGCGGCTATGACGAAGGGAATTTTAGATAAGAAAAGCGGTACCTTTTGTTGTTGCCGCGTGCCTGTTTGTGTGTGTGTGTGTGCCTTGATGGTTTGGAAAGGACCCGAACGGTCAAACCGAAACCGCCGATAGCGAAAGAGCGATGATGTGTATGGAAAATATGACGAGCAATGTTTTTGAATTGATTAACTTTTGCTTGCAGGCATGAACAGCTTAGTAGAAAGAGAATTCTGCGTATAGGGGAAAAAACAGCACCTCAACATTGAGACGATTTATTTTTCCCTCAGGGGAGTTTTTTTGGTTTTGTTTACCCCAAGCCCTCCTCTATCGGTAATAATTTATTAAAAAAACTTCATCTGTGTTCGAAATTTTGTCGAACGAAACAAAATTCCCAAAAGATCGATGAACATTGGTTGTAGTTTCTAATCAGATCGCGAAGTTTGTGACCTGCGACCTAATGGGAAGTTTTTTCCTTCTTTCTTTTCCATTGTGTTTTCGTGCTGATTTGTGTAAGAATAATCGATTTGGTACAACATATAAATCATATTACGTTTGAAAGGTTGTTTTAAGAAAGAAATCCAATTTTTATATTACTTTGCATACATTTAGGCGTTATCATTTTGTAACAAACCTTTTTAAATATATGCCCTGGTATAGAACAGTTATTCCCAAGTCATTTGGAATTCAATTTTAACACTTCTTGGTCCAGGCTGGTCAAGTATTCTTGAAGTTTTTGCGTTGAAAGACAGACAAAGACAATCGAGCAACTATAGAGCGTTGAGTTGAAACCGAAATGTACCATTCTGAAGAATTTGTTACGATCTGCTCAAAACTTTTCTTTCGTTGTTACAATAAATGACCTTAACAATGTAATTTCATGAAAAATTTCCTTGAAAATAATAAGCAACATGCAACTTTTTTTACATAATCCAAAATAAATGATCGTTTGCAACAATTGTTCATTAAAAGTTGAAATGTAGGAAACATGGGCTTACCTTGTCAAAAAACTTTGACAAAAAAGAAAGCTTTGTTTTAACAATTGTCGTGCTGCTGCACCCAACTTTATACGGGTATTGCATACTTTCAGGAGTTTATGTTCAAGACAAAACGTGCATAGTTCTCTTACGGCCCGAGAATATTCTGCCTTTTTCTTTTATATTTACTAATGCGTTCAATGTACCTAATTATTAATTATATTTATATACTTCTCTTTCATCCTCCCCCTCTCTAGCCACCTCCACAAACAAAACCGACGCCAAGAAGGACCCACTGTTCCCGAGCGATCTGTTTACCGAGGAGCAGCTGCGCAACGGTGCCATCATACTGCACATCATCGGCGTCATCTACATGTTCGTCGCGCTGGCAATCGTGTGCGACGAGTTCTTTGTGCCTTCACTGGACGTGATTATCGAGAAGCTGGGCATCACGGACGATGTGGCCGGGGCAACGTTCATGGCGGCGGGCGGTAGCGCGCCGGAACTGTTCACCAGCATTATGGGCGTGTTCGTGTCGTTCAACGACGTCGGTATCGGTACGATCGTCGGCTCGGCCGTCTTTAACATCCTGTTCGTGATCGGTATGTGCGCGCTGTTTTCGAAGACGATCCTGTCGCTCACCTGGTGGCCGCTGTTCCGCGACTGCACGTTCTACAGCGTGAGCCTGCTGACGCTGATCTATTTTTTTCGTGATAACAAAATCTACTGGTGGGAGGCGTTAGTGCTGTTCATAATCTATATTCTGTACGCGGTGTTTATGAAGTTTAATCAGCAAGTGGAGCGATGTGTGAAGAAGATTATCTATAAAAATAAGGTGACCAGAGTTCGAAGCACTGATCAACTTATGCCTGCAGTAAGTAGTTGGAGAATGCATGTTGTTTCTTTAGTTTATTATTTCGTTTTTAGTGTGTACTTTCGTGTAAAATCATATCTTTATGATTTTTGTTTTGTTTCATATAATTTGATCTTCTGTTTCATCCAAGAACAAAACAATCCAAACGGAAATAACACATCGAATATCAAAAGAACTTGCGTATCAATTTCAAACTAATTTCACGTGAGTTTCATCGCCATTTTGGGAAAACAACTGTCTCTCAGTTTAAATGACTAATGAAGAAATGATAGAATTTATCTCGAGAATATGTATGACCCACATAAACTCGCATAAAACTTGTACCACTTCGGATTCAACCCAAGTTTACAAAAATGCGTACCCTGTTGGTGGTTTTTGTGGTCTAGCCCCGTGGGAGCGTCCGGGAGCCCGAAACTGGCTCACGAGTTTAAACCAACAAGAATTACTGACCAGTTTCGCTACTACCGAGACACAGTGTGTGTTTGGGTCTGTAATTTGCATAATTAAATTGACCGTGCAGCAACACTGCACGCAATCGATGCATCGTCAACCCGCACAACTCGTCTGCGAACAGGGCGTTCTGAGCGGGCCAGCTACCGAAATGGACTTTTCATGTCGTCTGGGGGATTTGGTTAGCGGAAAGGCGGCCTTGTCCACCCACCGCGAACCTATTAATCACACCGAGCTGTTGTTGTGCCTGGTGCTGCGAAGCAACGTCTGCAGTTGGCATCTAGGGCTAGGTAGATAGGAGTGCCCCGTGATTTATGCAATGCTCAATGCAATGGTTGCATACGCCAGCCACCGGAACACGCGCACGGTTTTGTGTGGACGGCTAATGCGGGCGCAAAATTCGCGGTCGGCCGATTCGTGGCTAATTAATCTATTTAGTGGCGGGAAGGCGATTGCTGTATTAAAATAATACCATTTGGTTCATTGGATTGCAAAACCCGATACGCGCCGGATGAGATTTGAATCTATTGATTTTTTTTTCATACATAATTACTCTTGCTCGATTAAAAACTCCTAAAGGTATGCAATTTGTTGTTACAATACCATTTTTAACTGCAAGTAGTCATGTTTTTCGGAGTAATATTTGGACATTGTTGAAATATAAACTACACAGCATCAGGATAGCGCTTCAAACTCTTTTATAAACTCATAACTAAATATTAAACCATACAAACATTTAAAAAAGCTATTGATATTTGGACTATTAAAATGGTACCACAATATAAAACATTCTTTGTTAACGCAACTTTTATGCTTTTTATTTAGTGATTCCACTTTTTTTTTGAAAAGAAATCCATTTGATAATTGGAAATTGACTAGTTTTCATAGAGACTCCTTGTAAAAGATGGCAATTAGTGAAACTAGAGCCATTTACAACATGGCCCCGACACGACAAGGGAGTTCGATTTTATGTTCACACCACCCTGGGTTATGGGTTTTTATGTATTAGTAAAAAAATGAACATCAACCCCTATCGTTCACCAATCGCCCTGGCCGTTAGTCTGTAAACCGTCTAAACTGAAATGATGGAAGCTTCCGATTCCGTGGCCAAAGGACACATTCGCAAACATGCATCATCGTGTGCGTGTTTGATTTGCTACACGACGAAACGGAAAACGGTTGTGGCAGGCACCGGTGTGGGACGAGCGTTGGGACAATGAGGGAAATAAAAATAACCATTACCAGCGCAATTTTATTACCATCGTTTCCAACCATTCTCTTGTGTGGCTCCATGTTGGGCTAACTGCAGGAAGCTGGAACGTCCACGGATTGCTTTGGCGAAAAAGGGATTTCCGTTAGTCAGCAGCACTTCCCGCATCACCACCACGACCAACCGATCCCTTTACCACCGATAGCGATGAAACTTTGCTGAATAAACGCATTAGCTCAGTTCCGGTTTGTCCGAGGCTTGGTTTGTTTCTCCATTTTTTCCCCCACATATATATATATGTGTGTGTGTGTGTGAAAAGAAGTAAACTTCTATACGATGCATCAGGCGCTAGCACGAGCGAGCATTTTTTATGTCCGTACCATCCTTTATAGACTCCGGAAGTAACGGTCCAACCAGTCATGGAGGGAGGGAGGGAGGGGGGGGGGTTTGTGCCACCCGGGGGAGGGAAGGTGATGTGTATGTGTGTTTACGTTTTTTGCTTGTTTCCATTCTAAAAGGCACACGTTAACGCTTTGTTGACGATTTGTCATCCATTTATGCGTTTATAATCGCCATAACAATTAAATGTGCCATTCCTGGCACCTCGTGTCCGGGGTTCTTCTGACAGGGAGCATGGAAGCAGGGATCCAACTTTTAGCACTTTGAGAAGAAATCTTTATCTCCAAGTTCGTATAGTCCCGGTGCCCGCCCATCCGTGCCCGGATGATGGATATCGATTTCGAATGAAACGTTCTGCCAGGGATTTACCTTCTAGCGTGTGGAGGGATGGTTTGTGTGGCGAACCTTGACGGTTTCCACGGTGTCGTTAAACCTTTCCTTTCCCACCACGGTCAAGGCAAATTCAGCACTTTTTTTAAGGATCCTGGATGGGGAGCAGTCGGCCTTATAGTCGACAGGGGAGAGGCAAGCAGATCAATCGATGTAAAAGATGCCTCTCGGTGTAGTTCCGTTTTATTTGGCCTGCTGAGTTCCTGGCGAGCAATTTCGAGCGCGCACGGGTACTAATCCGAACCGAACACAAGATGGCAATAAAAATTTTATACCTCAAGTATTATTTCTGGTGCCCGCGGTAGAATCAAACCGACCGGTACCCACCGGTTCGAAGTGGCCAGTAAAACTAAAATAGTATTGCTTACTCGAAGCGCTCAGATTGCTTACCGCTCCGTTTTCCCTCCATCCGTGTATCCTGATTTCTGGTGTTTTCTGCCCTTGAAGATGGTTTCTATTGCTCTGGTGAAGGAAAAACCGGTACCGTCGATTTGCGTTTTCCCGTTTTTCGGTACGCTCGAGGCAACACGGCAAAAAGGATGGAAAATAACGCAATCGATAAATTATGCCCGAACAATGGCCGAAAAAGGGGGGAAGAGGAGGGTGAGGTGAGCTGGGCTAATATCGTTTATGTTACGACCAGTGCAAAAGTTGTTTCCCACCATTCTATTATGCTCTGGTTTGGTACATTTTCCTCAACGACGTTTTCGGTTTCTACATTGGCGGGAAAGGGATCAATATTGGAAGTGTTTTTTGTTCTTCCTTTTTTTCGAGGGGTTTTTGGGAATTTTTCACGCATGATTGAACGACAAAAGCGGCCACCTCCGTTAGTCTTTTTTTCCCCCTGTAGATACTATTTCGGCTTGTCTTTAAACTTTTCGTCGTCTGGAGAAAGTTCTTACACGCTTTTCTATGTTTCTTTATGAAGCTACTTTTCGTTCGTTAGAAAATTTCTCCAAGAAACCAAAGTTTCACCAACCGGTACAGTACAACATCTTCGAAATAAGCTCAATCAAACTTCTTTTTTTTTTGTTCAGCGAGGTTAAACCAATTGCCTCGGTGTAGTGCCCGAGGGTTGAAATGGTTTTTCCCAACTCTAATGAATTTCCTATCAACTTCGCATAATCTAACTCACGGGTCGAGGTTTTCTTGAAAGAGGGTACGAAAACAACACGGCCCTGCATTGCGTCTTTTAGCCTATTACTCTGCATAGCACACACACACACAAAAATCGCAACGAAGAAAATAATCCACTGCGAAGCGATGGGCAATTTTAGTGCACACTGAGCGTTTTAATTGTCAGCGAAATAAATGGTGCAGAAAATTGTCTCATTTTTCCAACAACCGTCACTATCATGCCATTCTCGGTTGGTGATTTCTTGGGTTTGCGTTGGAAGAAACGTTGCGATGCAAGTTTTTAAGCGAGCATGAGCACCGTGGTCGAGAATAAGTGGCCGTTCGTATGCTTCCCTTCCGTAAGCGGCAAAATACTTCCAGTCCGATAAGCGGTCCTTAATGGTACGAATTTTCTTCTGCTGTGTTCTTCTTTCTCTGCTGATGCCACAGTACCGCGACGCGCTTACTTTTGTTCCGCTAGAATAAATGACCTGAATAAGCGAAGATTGTGACAGTTCATTTAGCACACAGCCACGAATAATTCGGTCGAAAATTAAGTCCTGATTGCAACCTGTGCCAGTGACAGAGTTGGTGAATGGAGTAAGCAGCTAAGTCGGCATGTGCAAAATGCATTCGTTCGAACAGGAAACAAAAATATGCACTCGCACAGCTTGCTAGAAGTTACCATCCGCACTGTTTCATCTCGACAGTGAAAGGTTTAAAAACAATCCCGGATTAGCTTGAAGTACGAAATACACAAAATCCCCTTTTAGCATATTGCACATTCCGTGCTACTACTTCCCCAGTGGACGATCGAATAAAGACAGAGTGGATAGTGGAATAAACTTCACTCGAAAAACGAAAAAAAAAACAACCACCCACCACTCAACCACAACCTAATCCTAAACATCAACAAGACATCTTCATAGCGAATGTACAACGAACGTCCTTCAGGAGCAAAGAGAGTGTCGGTCTCGTCTGTCCTCACGCTCACAAGGTCGATCGCATCTCGGAAACCCGGTTTCGGTACGCATCCGAACCAGAGCAGCAGAACCAAATCTTCTCAATCGAAATAGCAAAGCGCCCGAATGTAGGCAAATAGTAGTAGCACCAGCGTAGAGCAACATTGCCTAGTGCGAGAGCGGCATGCTGTATCGCGCGGTGCTCAGCATATAATAATATTATCGATTAATGATTTTGTGTCTGCACATGCGTGTAGCTTCTTGTTGTGCATGTTGTGCCCGGTTCCGTTAAGAAGGGGTAAGAGACGGATGAACGGAGAAAGCGATGTTTCAGACGAATTTTGGACCCGGTTCCGGTTCCGGTTGGATATTTTCGATCCGATAGAAGCTTGGATGGTTGTAACACCTAGGAATGGAAATTGGAAACGTGCTGCTAGAGAGATAAAATGAGAAACGAATGCTGAAAAAGTGGCAACGACCCATTGCTACAGTAGCAGAACGATCGAATGTGTGTTTAAATTTTCTTCACCTTTTTCTTTTTATGGCTGTGTAAAATTAATTTATAATATCTAGAGCTAAAACGTTGAATTCACTGAACTAACAAGATTGTCGGTAAATTTTTGCTATATTATTATTCAAAGAAGAGCATGTATTGTTCCAAACGCCTAAAGGTATGCAATTATTATTCTTTAAACTATTTATAGCTTACCAATTAAATAATACATCTCGGGAATGGAAAATTTGAACCATATTTAAAATAAATAATCTAAATAATAGCTTATTTCTTCCATTTTATGGTACAAAATATCCTTTCTATACAAACAAAATTGGCGTTTTATGAAGGGTGACCAACGACATAGCTACAACTTCAACCCAACAAAATTGCAAAACCAGATCAGTAAAGCGACAACAGTACCTTCAAACGTAAGCAATTCGATAAATAATTGTACCGCTGACATATAAAAAATCGTTACGTGAAAAATCCATCACAGATCGAGATCTCTGCACCGGGAATCGATTTTTGCTAGCGCACTAATGCGCTAATCTTGACATTCAAATCACGTTCGGTGCAATTGAGTAAGATAAGAGGGGAGGAGAGAGAGAGAGAGCGAGAGAGCGAGCTAGAGAGAGAAAGAAAAACAAGTGGCCCACTCGTATCATTCAAGCGCCTAACGATAGTCGAAAACCCCTATCGAGCGCAAAAAGGGATCGAGCTCGTTCCGTTGGGCTGGTTTATAGCATCAATGCGACAGTGCGATTGGTATGAAATCAGTGTCGTCTAAACACGGGCGTACACACCCACTAGACGTCACATTTCGGTTCCGGGCCATGGCAGCTTCCGAGAGGGTTGGTGAGTTTGTCTCTCTCTCTCTCACACACACACACATGGTGCTGCAAAAAAGGCCCCCAATGCCGGAAACTGCAGTAAAAACAAATGTCAACATTTCACCACCGATACGGAATGCAGCTCGGTAGTTAGGCAGCAAGACCGTTAGTTCGCAATTTTGTGTTAGGGTCTCTGGTATTTTTGTTTTGTTTGTTTCATCTTCTATCTCCTGCCGTTCCTATAGTGTGCTCGAAAATCGTTCCTCTATTGATGATGAACTGCAGCTGACAGCGAATTTCGGTTCAGTGCACATGAGTGTGTGCTTGACATTGTTCCGAAATGCAAGCGGTATAGTGGCACAGCTAGATGGGGAAGGAAACTATTGCGGTATGAACGCTAGAGGGATAGAGAGCGACGTCTCGCTACCCGGAAAATTGTAGATTCAGCTAAATGTTATTGCTTCATTTATGTTTCCTCTCCAGATTAAGACTCTCCATCTCCGTTCTTATATCTTGCTATCTCGCTCTCTCTCTCTCTCTCTCTTTCACCATTTGCTGCCTTTTCATATTTTTTTGCCCGAAAATCGTGTGTTTTACCAGCTGTCTCTAACGTTCTTGAGCGAATTCTCAAACCACTAGTTTCCAGACCATGCACTCACCCACTACGAACTTCAACGCTTGTCTACGGCTTGTAGTAAAAAGGAACCGGAAAAGTGGTCCAGCAGCAGAAGAAAAGTTGTTCTCCGTGCTGTGTTACCGGCGTACGTTCAAGGCGTATCGCCAGCCAGACTGCTTGCAGTAGTGCACCACATTTGCACAGCAAATTAAGCCAAGAACAGTGGAAGCGGATGTTTTATCAGATTTTTCACACAATCAAGATCATCAAGACGGGTCACCTGTGCCGGGTACGTTTGCCGATTTGTTCCGATTTTACCGACCGTACGGATGTACATCGTTTGCATAAAGGTTCGTTTTTTTCTTGCTCTCTCTCCCTCCCACCGTAACGCACAGCGCGGATGTCCCGTTGCCTTTGAGATGGTCTTTTGTTTCGACACTTTGATTGTGTGTCGGAAAAATGGAAATGAGCACAAAAACTTTCGAACGCACCGGTGTACCGGCGTACGGCAGTGCAAAAGTTTCCCCTTTTGACCGGAAATCACGGCACCCGCAGGTTGTGCCTGCTCCATTCCAGTCGTTCATTATAATTTCGACACCTCGCTTTAACTCGGAACGGGGTGGGCCTTTTTCAACGAGTCATTATATCACCTAAACCTTGGCCAGCTGGACCGGTGCGACCATCTATCCGCACACGGCCGTTGGTGCATACGGTGACAATTGAATTTTTGCACCTCTTTTACGTCACGTTGACCCAATTTGATGGTGGCTCTCGGTAGTATTCGAGCTGGTCCCGTTCCGAACCGGTGAAACGGCTGCAATCAGTTTCCTGTTTCAATTATTTTCTCCATACCCACTACACTCTTTCGAGGGTTTGTGACTCGGAAAGGAAAATGGAGAGGAGCATAGACTTAAAAAAAAATATTTGAAGGTTATAAAATCATACAATTAATCTGATTTTAAACATTCAACATTTTTAATGATAGTAGTAGTTAATCCTGATTCCTTTAAAAAAATATTAAATATAAATTATAAATTAAATTGTAACGTAAATAATAAATGAACTTTAAATAGTACAAAGTATTGGGCGCCTCCATGATGTATTTATTTTAATGATCTTTAACTCATGTTTTTTTTTCCTTTCTAACTATGTTTAAAATTAGTAATTGCATATTGACCAACACAATTTTTTTCAATTAAAAACAATAAAAAATACATTAATTAAAATCCAAAAAAAGTCGAACATTTCCTATTTGCAACCGACTCGAGTGTGACCTTTAGTTCCCACCCTAACGACAGGTCATTAGTTGCATTCGCTGGTATTTCCCTTGACCTTTTTATCGCTGCGATTCATTCAATTTCCCTGCGCCCGCTAGTATCTGCCCGATGATTTGATTCCCAAACTGACCATCAGCACAAGCTTTCCATCCTCCCCTCCCATTGATGAGCGCATTCTCGCCTTGCAAATCATGCTTATGGTCAACATCATCATCATCATCGTCGTCGTCGTCCGTCTCATCTGAATCTTGCAAGCACTTGTTTGCAAGTAAAAGAACAAACGACCGACAACAGGCAAACAGCTCACATCTCGCCCCGCTGCGGGTGTTCGCGCACTGCTCGAATAAATAATTATGCAATCACCATAAAAATAAGGTCCGCTCCGATTGGTGACAGCGAGCGGCCAAGATGTTGATGATCTTACAGCGGTGCGGACATTCTAACCGTACCGGGGTAGTGAGGGAAGAAAAATGAACCAAGGCACAGAAATAAATGACACGTTGACATCATCCAACCACAGGCCGGGTAGTAACCTGGAGGGAGAAATCGTGGGATTGGTAAGGGAGTGGTAGGTTAACTGATGCTAACTTTGACCACCAACCGAGACCGGGAAGCAGGGTAGAGTGCCATTGTATTCCGGCTGGCCCATTCCCGGGGCGCAACAAATTATGCGGTCAGTTGGGAAATAATATATGACGTCTGAGACATTTTCTTTGATTGTCGAGTTTTTACACAACGTGTATCTTTTTTTTTTGCTTGATACAAAGAAACCCACAAAAACCCTTTTCTATTTCGGTGTCAATTTGAGATGCATGCGAGAAAAAATGGATTTTCTTAGCTTAAGCACGTAGAACCAATAAATCGGACGGGTTTCAACAAGGTCACCGGACCCAAATCTAGTTGTAGAGAGAGAGAGAGAGAGAGAGAGAGAGAGAAAGAGAAAGAAATGAAAGTGATCGATCACACCAATTTGTGTGCAGTACCGATGGGACAGCTCGGATCTCAAGGCAACAATTTACCGTTTATGGGAGCTATAAAATTTTCAAATTTCCCACACACAATAGCTACGAGAAGCTATAGGGAAAGTGATATATTTGTGCCATAGAAAATGTGGACAGTATGCGTATATATTTTCTCCAGAACGTTGCTAACTTTTTCTGAAACTGTTGATACAAACATCTATTTCTTACATTCTCGTCCATTATTCACCGTATAAAAGAGTAAATTAGTTTTTCATCCAATTTCCGGCCCATCGGTCGGCTGATGGTGCTTTAATTTGGAAAAGGATTGTTTTGTGCACGCAAATACTCAAACACACACACACTCATCTTCTTGTCTAGTGGAGAAATTGTGTTCAGTTTTACTACTACTAAATAATTACTTTCCACACTCGGGAGGGGAGGGAGGATGGGCAAACTTTCCGAGTACACTTACATTGTTCACTTGCTACATGCAAACTCGTTACACCGTCGCCCTAGAAGTCCTTCGTTAGTGCGAAACTTATTACTCCACGCGTTCGACTTTAACTTCGAAGGTAACTTTAACCATTAAACGTAGAGCGTAACAGAACAGAATTTCTATCGTAAACTTCCGCTCGGCACCCGTCTAGGTAAGGCGCAGTTTTCGAGCGTGAAGAAGTGAAGAGAAATATTGCTTACCACCTTGCGACACCCGCCATGGTGTACTTCATAAGCAATGCCGGTAGCATAATAAATGCGTCCAAAGTTTGCGCTTTCGACCAACTCCCGCCCGCTAAAGGGGGCGAAAACTTACCAGTGAAAGTCCTGGTAAGTAACTGGTCGGATTCAGCTGGCAGTGCTGCCAACCTCCCGTACTGACTTTAATGGTTCCCTCGAGGGAGAAGGAAAGGAAGAGAAAGTGGGTGGAAGTAGGTGTCCCAGAAGTCTTACCATTCGACAAGTTTCCCAGCAATCTCCCCAGCAAAGATCAGAAAACTCAGTGATCTTCCAGAGGTGAAGTACCTCCCTAAATCTACCAGGCCAGGTGGACGCTATCGCTCGAACGTCGATAGGGACAGTGACTGCCAGAAAGGTCAAGCCTCTCGCGTGTGGGACATGCAAAGCACCGACAGGTTGGTTGTAGTGAACGGGACAAATTTATGGTGTCATTTCCTTCCGAGTCATGGTACTGAACCCATCAAACTTGCTGACGAGCAACTGGGCAAAACACAGCCTCGGTCATCGTACGTGGAAAAGAACGAAAAACATGCAAAAAAACGAACCGTTCTTTCATGCCTTGATGCGTCCAGTTTTTTTTCCCCCTGGAGGGTGGAAAATCTTTACTCCTGGAACTCCCACGACGAGATCCAAGCGGATTGAGGTTGGATTAGTAGCTTTTGTTTTGTAGTTCACCAGGTCGCCAAAGGGATGGCATTTTTTTGCAAAGGGTAATAAGTGATTGTGATGTTTAAGAAAGTAGTATTATAAAATCTTCCCATTTAAGGATGGTCATTTTTCTTGGAGATAATGCAAGGATACTCAAAAGAGATGGTCAGAAGTCGGTAGTTTGTTGGAAACTCCATTTGAGCTGTGTTGGACACAACGATTCTCATCATGATGGCAAGATAACCTTCTTGGGGGCAGTACCTTACACTCTATCTACTAGTGGAATCCTTCCTACCCGAACCTCCACAGTGTCTTCCATGCATATCCCGGCAAGGATCCTTCAAAGACCAACGAATGGTGTGATTGCATTGACATGCAAGGTTGCGTCCGCTGGCATGATATTGACGGCCATTTCGAATGGATTATTTTCCTTCGTCTTCGACCGTGCTGCCCTTTGCGCGTAAAATCGATGTAGAGTTTGGTTCCTTGGGAACCAAAACGAGCCACCAAAACACGGACAGGGAAGAGACCGGACCGAGCAGTGGGTGGGTTTAGTCGTCAATCGATTTTATCACCCTGCTCCTACCGTTCCGGCCGTGCCGCACAACGATGAACTGCCGCCGTTTGGAGTGTGAAATGAAATCGCGCTTTTACTATTGGTGATTATTTTTACAGTACCACCACCGATTGCCGCTGCCTGATGGTGTACGTGGACGGCTCCCTGGAAAAAGGTAGGCTGCAATTTGAGCAGTGACTGGCAGCGGAGCACGGCAATGGCGACACGTTCGGTTGAAGGATGATTTTTAAATATTCATGCCCCAAACCCCGGGAGCCATTTTCGTTGAAGGTGGTGGCACCCGCTCCAAAATGGAAAAAGGAATACAAAAAAAAAAACACCCCATGATGGAAGTATAGCACGGCACCGTGGCTTTTTTGAGTGAATGATGAAGACGATAATGACATTTCTCGGTCGCCTCTTGCTCGGAGCGCGTTCAAGGTGCGGACGTTGAAATGGATGAGCGTGAGTGTGGGTTAGAAATTGTTCATGCATCCTTTATCATCTGACTCGTTCGAGGAGGACGAGTCGCACCTTTAATATATGTGGCCCAAACGTCACCTAAACTACAAACACACTCCACCGCTCAAGACTGTGATGCGAGCAACCCCGGTGAATTGTGATGTGTCTAAATAAATATGCTTAAGCACGCTGGCACAAATGAGAAGTGAGGAGTGCACAAAAAGGTCGAGGTAAAAGTGTGTCACCGAGGAGGACATCTTCCATGCGAAACTTCACGGCCATTCGTTTTCTTCTCGACACAGCTCCACAAACACTTCAAATCCTTTCCTTACGCCGGGGGAAGCATCCCCGGACTCCGGACTCGGTGCGGCTCTAAATAAGTAATTTATTTCCGGGCATCTGGGTATGCTTGATTTCTCAAGTGCTCGGCAAACGTTCTTCAAAATCTCATTCCTCACCGTTCCCCAAAAGGGATACGGAGGCGGGCAGGCAAATGAACAGCTGGTGTTGCAGCTGCTGGGAAGATGCAATGACACCGTTACGGATTGTTCTGACTCACTCAGGAATGTCCAGAATTTGTGTTACTCTTCCCGCCCGCAGGAGTCTCAAGCCATGCTTGAGAGATGTATTTGTAGACAAAAATTCTACCCCGCCTGGTCGTTCCTGGTTGTTCACTCCGATGCGTGAAAATAGATGTAGTTATTTTCTCAAGAAGACGAGAAACATCCTGTACTATCTACTACATGCTGTGTAGAATCCGTGTTAGAGGTCACATTCGTCTAGCTTATAATCTTTAACCCATCTTCCTGGAACGAAGAGTCCCCGGGCCAAGACGTGTGACTGTGTGACAAGTCGGGACAGTAGTAGTTTCTGCCACACCCACGGGAACCTTACGACACTATTCCCTTCCACGCCCATAAACACACACATCTAATCAGACGTTAAGTTGTGTTTGGCCTTACTCTACTGCTACTTCACGCCCGCCTACAAAAACCACCCAGCAGAGTCACACGACCTTGCGGCTTCGTTTGCAACGGGGAAGGCGCTCGCTACCCGAATAATGTTCTACGTGAAGCGTGTGGTTGAAATAACATGCTGGAAGGTATTTAATTAAATTTTCACCCGTTTGATGCTTATCCGCCCTGCCACCCGGTGTGT
Source organism: Anopheles minimus (assembly GCA_000349025.1). Lineage (NCBI taxonomy): Eukaryota > Metazoa > Arthropoda > Insecta > Diptera > Culicidae > Anopheles > Anopheles minimus. The sequence goes on along the minus strand of KB664255.1, from coordinate 1,140,384 downwards.
GTTGGAGGCCAATGTCATACGGGCTGGGAGCAACGCTGACATTAAAGTGAGCGTCGTGTAAGGTATGAAGCTGATGTGGACACCGGGCAAACCGAAAATCGTATCCGGCAGCGAGTGCAGTAAACGAGTGTAATATATCAAGCGGTGAGCGCTGTAGTTAAGTGAATTTTAATGCAACCTTATTTCGCTTATCAGAACATAATTTATGAAACGGAGAAAACTGTTTCGCCGCTGTTAGCAAAAAAAATTAGCTGGCACACTAAGCAACAAATATTTAGCAAGGTGCTTTTGATAAAGGGATACGTTTTTCCTGATTACCTTGCAGAAGTTCAATTAAGCAAAATATAGTACTTAATATTATGCAGACGTCCACCGGGAGCGAAAGTCTCTGAGGAAGGTTTTTTTTTCCTTTTTGTGCACAAAAATATTAAAATTTCGAAATTATTCCTCCACTCCTGGTGATCGATGAGAAAATTGAAGATGGCGTAGAATTTCCATCTCTCCATCCGAAAAGTCCGCAACAAAAAAAAAGGTTCGTCGCTTATTATGGCGTCCCGAGCAAGAATATTCTCCCGGGGTACTACTTCCCAAACCCAGAAAACCTCACGGTCGAGCGGGTGTCGTTTATCTCTGTCAGCACTAATCATATAAATTATTCTGCCACTTTTTCCATTGGAAAAACCGCCCAGCAGAAGCATTTTTCGTTCGTCTTCAACCAGAAGGCACAGATGATGATGATGATGGTGAGAGATGATGGGAGTTTTTTTTTCTATTTCGACCAGTTGTGCATAATAAATTCTACTAGAAGTTGCACACTATAATACCAAAATGAGAGGAAGTCCATATGCAATGGTGTACATCCGGTGTCCAAGTGCCAATCTACAGGATGTCGTTTTGGGGAGCTTGTGGTCGGCTTCTTAACCACTTGGAACCACACCATACACACACACGTTGCATCGACATGTCGGTTGGGGTGGTTAAAAGGTTAGCTCGATTCATCCGACTAATCATCATTGGTGCCTTAAGCGCATCCTGACCTACACCGTGCACCACTAGTAGTAGGGGAAAAGTTCTCACAAAAGGCAAAGCGTACGAGGCACGAATCACGGAGTTGGGTCAGTTTTGTTTATGTTTGCAAGTTTTCCGTAGGCTGGAAGCTTCTCCAATTGTTCTCCTCGTACGGATGAATTCTGGGCTTTTAGTAGAGCAGAAACGTTTGTGTGAGTGTTTTCTTTTTTTTATGAGAAAATGAGTTCATGTTTATTTTACCGATAAGCAGATAATCCGTAGTTAAACTCAAACTACTACTAAGCACACGTTTGGTCTCGAATCGAAAGAAGAGCTCATGTGAAGGAATCAAGAATAGTATGCAAATCATTTCTTTGAAAAGATTTGCCTTCGTGTACTTCCGAGAAAAGCTTTCCTGTGAATCGTTCTGAACAGATGTTGTGTAGTTTGATCTTTTAATTCCTGCCTATCGCTTGAGTACACTTGGTTAAGAATTGTTTATTGTCATGCTCAGCTAATCAACAAAACCTCACCATGTGGAGGATGTCTTCCATTTCAATCGACATCATTGCAGATGCAAAGGAGGTGGGCAAAGAAAGGAAGGTTTGGGGGGGGGATTCCGTGGCAATGGCCAGGGTAAAACTTTACGATGCAATGAGCCCAAGCATATCAGCCGAGTAAGAAGGATAATGACCAACGTCACATGACATATAGAACATTTCAAGACTTTTTGTTAGCACACAGGGTCTGAGACACGGTCAAGATGGATTAGCTTGTCTAGTCTAAAACCTAGCGCCAACCTAAGCCTAGGAACCATCACCTGTAATTCAATCCAGAACTTGACATAAGCTGACCACTTAGAAATCTTTGGTTTTCGACTCTCCTACTTAGTACATGTTTACTAAAGGATCGCCGAGGTGGTGGATATCTTTGGGTTGGAAATTAACGAGGCAACAACCAAAATGATGGTGGCACCAGCAGCGGCCTTTCTACCAAATCCTGACCTACACAAGGGTGTCGAATGGGCAGGTGATCTTACTTTTGAAGTCTTCCTAAATTTCAACTGTTGTTGATCATATATCATGTATAGAAATGGTACACGAAATTCTCGATGTTGCTTTTTGACTTGCCAAAACAGATTTTCGGAGTTCTATGTATGAAGGAACAGTAAGGAGCTCTATAAGTTTTACGATGATCTCAATATCGTACCTAGAATCGACAGGCTCCGGTGGGCTGATCACGTCATGCGAATGGCACCGAACGACCTAGAGCGTAACATATTTTCAGGCCGTCCTCTCGGATAGTGGTCGTGGTAGCTCCAAACTGAGGTGTTTTATTTCGAAGATTTATCCGCCATGGAGGACTTGATATTGAATTCACAAACAAAGAAACACTGTTGTGAAAGGTAAGGAGGACTTCTGTAGCAGACCAAGATAAGATTAGTTAGCAAAAAAAAAGTAAATTTCACTCTTAACACATGAAACGAAAGCAAATAATGCTCTGTTAATTATTATTTACTAAATTCATACCACACCGGAACGGTAATTGGAAAGACGGAGCCATCCTTTCTTGGCAAATAAAGTACTCTCTTTAGGACTTTTCATTTAACCGTTGCAAGACACTGGACGCATGGAAAGCGTGTCGTTATTTGTGAGTTTAGAACGTAAATAATGTGCTTCCAGCTCGAGTGAGCACTCTTGCCTGGCTAACTGCTGTGTGCTTTTAATTAAGACACCACACCGACCCATACATCAGGGTTTGTTTGTGCGTGTGTGTGTGTTCCGCTCTGGTGTAGTAATGGCATCGGGCCACAACACGAAACAACTGCTGCATGATGAAATAATGTAGCATGTGTAAGTAGGTGTCAAGTACGGGTCCTTGTTGGTGGCCTGCGTCACATAGGTGTTTGTGCTTCTTGGCGCTGGATGACGTTTCTGTCACCCGGTGGCGTTGTGCTGATGCATAAAGGGATCTCCCAACAACCCCCTTATGTTCGCACGTTACCACCGAGGTTCAAAACATCCTAAAACATGGTCTTTAATAAATGGTGTACTTCTCGTGTGTGTCCGTTCGGTGTCAGTGCGTCATTACCTGGTTCTCGTCCTACGCAGCAATGTCGCACGGGTCTTCTGCTCTGCCGACGAGTGTGCGTTTAACGGATGGCTCACAGAATAGCGAGGAATAAAAAAAAAGGACACGCACAGCAAGACGTCAGGACATGGACGATTTCGCAATGGAACGATAATTCTACTGGGAAAATAAAATGGGATACATAACCCACGGTAATCCGACACCGATCATCTTGCCCGGGTTCCCTCCCTGGCTCTTGGATTTTCATATGGGGTGCGTTGAACAAAAAATAATAATTCTTCTACCGAAGAAAAGAACAAACGGTTTTGTTCTTGTTGGTCATCGAAAATGCTCGGTTTCGATCGGAAAAGCGCCCTCGGAACACCCACGGCAAATGTTGTATTTTTCTTTTGCGGGTGAAATATCTTCAAAGACCCACGAAATAAGTGTTGGATTATTGTTGGAGTAATAACGCAACCGGTTTTTGTGCAATCGTAACAGCTACCAAAGTGGTGTAATGTTGCTTCACGATAAGCTATGGATAGCTATCATTACTCGTTAAGCGAGCATGTTGTTTTTTTCCAGTTCCAGCTTTTTTCAGCCTCAGTTTGTGTGAGTGTGTGTGAGTTTTGTGCAATCCGTTTTTTTTTCTTCTCCATTCACCTACCATTGTTAAGAGCGAAATAAAACAGATAATCAAGCTCACCGAGTTGCACGCGCACCGAGCAGCCTCATAAAGCAGGATAAGCGTACGGAAGTAAACGCATACGTAATATGCATGAAGGAAATATGATGATTTATATTTATTCATACCGGTCCCGACAGAGAAGTACCGCCGGTACGCTTCTGAAGGATCAGTGCTTCGCTTTGTTTGAGGTAGAATTACGGTGAGGCTCGGATACAAAGCACTGCGTGGCACTGGGTAGAGAAAAAAAGGGCCACATCAGTTTCGAAACGGGGTGGAGGGAAAGACAATTTAGTGACGGGGGGGGAGGGAGTGGTAGCGGAAAAATGCGAGTGGGGTGATAAAGTGGAATAGCCCTCCGGCAGTGGAAGGCAATGGACGCCACTGATGCAATGATCCTCACATAAACCCTGAGATAGCAGCAGCAAACATATACAGGCGTTGGTGGTTGGATGGGTGCTGAAGACTTCTTTGCGACTGAAAAGAACAAGATGAAGAAGATGGAAAAAGCACACACACACACACAATGTTTGGTACGGGTCGGACATGGTAAGGGATGCACGTTACGGACAGAATGGTGGAGGTCCTTCCGTTGTGTTCATCTTCTTCAAAAGAAACGAAGCCAGATGCTCCCTGAAGCTACTTCAGAAGCGTCTGACCTCTTGCTTTCCGGCCCGGTCATACACTCCTTTCTTTCCCAGCTTTGTGTCGTCGTCGTTGTTGTTGTTCCACTCGTATTGTTACTTTCCTTTCACATCGGTCCTTCTCCCGGGAGAATTACCTACGAAGGATATTTATAATTCTCATTTGGGACTGTTTGCGTTCATGTTTACACGATAATGGCATCAATGGCGGCTCGCTGGCTAGTGTCCGTCTTATTTTTCTTATCCTTTCTTAAGCTACCGGTTCTTTAGCGAACTTTCTTTCGTTTTTTTCTGCTTGAGCTTTTTCCTCTTCAACTGCGTGCGTCTGAATGTGTGCTACCTCTTGCACACAAACGAAACCCGGGACAATGGTCGTCCGGACTCGGGGCTCAGCACATTCCATTTATCTTTCTCACAACCAGGGCATATCGTTTCGGGCTTCCCTAGTTTATCAGCTGTGCCATCTTTCGTTTTTCTGGTGGATTGAGATCTATACCCCTTTTGTTTGGGCAGCAAATGCAGTCGCGGTGCTCGAGGTTCGAGGATTTAGAAGCATGTGCGCGCAGTTATACATGTGAGCGGAGGTTGTTTTTTTTTGTTGCTCCCACCCCGCTCGCCTGTCAAATCTTTTGTGTGTCTGTATGAGTTCTCGCCTGATGCGATAGTACGTTTCGTTTGCAGATTTAGTTTTGGACGGAACCCAACTCACAAGGTTCACTTTGAGCTGCCAAAAAATAAGAACAAAAACCCCAAAACCAACCCCACGGGCACCAAAAACTGTTGTCCCTAATCCAAGATGGGTAAGGAATGAAAGTAGAAAATAGGAAAAAAAACCTTTTTCCCGAACAAAACCACCCGAAGCGCATAAATTGCACGCAAAACTCTGGGTAGAACACGCACAAAACAAAAAAACCCGGAGGAACATTTCAAGGTTTTGCGAAAGTTTATTGCTACCCGATGTCGATGCTGGCTTTTTTTTTTGCTGTTGGGGTCCGTTCTGTCGTTTTAATTTTACATTGTAGAATCAAAAAGGTTCTCCCGGCCGTGTGCCCGGCGTTGATCCTTCTCCTAAGGGGACACTCACACACTGTCATGACGTATCATCATTTGAGTGAAAGTAGTTACGCCTATAGGCCGCGCACTGGCCACTGATGTGCGATAAAGGCTAGGAAATAACTAGGGGAAAAAAGTGGGACCAAAAAAAGTAACAGTCTCTCCCGCTTTACTACAGCCCTGCACAGGAAGCTGAGATGCCCTTGGGCAGGACATTCGGTTGCTCCTTTTTTCCCTATGACAGTCGACGCTGATTAAATATGTCAGATTGAAGCTGACAGTTTTTCTCCCCATTTGCTGGCAAGATTCAGTTGCTTTTTTTCGCTCCATTTCCTGCAGTGTGCACTCAATCCAGCTGATATGGTAAAAGCAGAAGAATAAAGGAAAAACACAGCGGATATCGAAGTCCCTAAATACAGTGACAAAGGGATACTGTTTTACGAGGACCGACGCACTAACTGTCCGCGCAAAAACAAAAAAACCTCCGTACGATGCGTCTTGAGTTTGTGATGATTTTTCCGTGGCTGCGTTGGATTCGTTTTTGTTGTTTGCCCTCTCCATTTCCACTAGAATGCAAATACCCTCAACAGTGGTGAAACGGTAAAACGGTCCCTTGCGGGCATTACTGTCACTTTTGCGGTGGGAGTGTTGGGAATGTAATTGAAACCGACCAGCTGCAGCCATACAATCAGCTAATGTGAATTTAAAAGCGCATCGTTTGTCGAACTTTATGATCTTTTTTTTGTTTGGGGTTTTCAGGAGTTGATTGAATTGTTTGATTTAATTTGTTTATGGACGGCAAACGAGCATTTCCACAGATAGTAAGAGAGTGATTGAAAGAGATTTTGCCTTTTGCATAGCATACTTTTAGGCGTTTTGTTTTTAAAAATAAACAAAAACCAAATTTTTAATGTTTATTTTTTAAATCTAGGAGAATTTATTTTAAAATCAATTTTATCAACACTTCTTCTACTCATTCACTCGTGTATACCATACCACTGATATGAGATCCACCTACAAAACCTACTCCAGTACTGGCATTCCTACATCAGCATTGTTTCACACTGGTGTGAACGATTAGCGGATAAACTCCACTCTAAATCGCTCTTTTCATTAAGAAAATGAACGCATTTAGCCGGAAGCAATGGCAGCTCGGCTGTCCTCGGTGTTGGAAAGAATTTCCAGTAGCTAATCACTTCACGCAACGCAGCAGAAGCGAGAGCTACCAGTATGGGTGCCGTAAACGCCTCCGTTCGATCACCGATAGCATGTGAAGGAACACTTTCCTATCACCATTGGAACACGGGCCAGAGAGATACGCTGGGACATAACCGAGACGTTGTAGAAAAACGGTTACTAATTAGCTTCGATCACGATAGACGCCCATGAAGCGTGGAGGTGGTGTGTTCGGTATCAACGCAAACCTGCGAATGCACGCCATTTTGCCATTTTAACGGATGAATGAAGCCTCTCGATAAGACGGAAGTCGTTAATAATGACTTTTTCCTGTTCGCCTCGGCAAAGGGGGGGGAGGGACCGGACAGGATCGAGAGGGACATTGGGAGTGGAGCAACCTTTTACTAATTAAATCCTCCTACGTGTGGCCCAAGTATGCTCTTGTTCGTAAGGTGAAAATTTCAACTGAAGAATGCGTTCGCTCGATTCGCTTTCAATTGCTTCGCCTCCCATTAGATACGGGTCGCTGAGTGGCTGATGATTAACGTTGTTATACAATTAATTTTCAATTGTTCGGACGCGAATCGCGCTACCATATGATTTGAGGCTGCATACAAAAACAATTATAACCCTTTTGATATGATTTCTTAATCACACATCTTCCCGAGACGCCACTTAACAATTTAAACCGTGCCGGCGTGAAGCATAAGTCAACGATTAATTGCGTTTGGCGTGTAATGGTTCGCTGTCGCATAAGTTGTGGAGCGTTTTCGAGCGATCGGCACGCTTACACTTACGCTTGGCTGGTGTAAAACAGTTGGTTTCATAAATTGATTTTAGCAAACCTCATCTCTTGCCGCGACATCCCATTCGACACTTACATACACACAAATACCGGTCTGGCCCGAAGTCCACAACCCAACGACGACCACGACGAAGATTTGCTGCCAACGGGGAGCGACTAACGAAATTAGAAACATGAATTATGCAGCCGTGCATGGGGTTTCCACTGCTGTTGGTGCCACTACCGATGGGTTTCCCGCCGGATGGGTCGATCGGAAGCTGTTGGTTGCAACTGGCTGGCTACCGTAATGTGGTTTCGCGCCGTTTCGCCACCGTTGTCCCAGACGAGCAGTGACTTAGTGGTGACGACAGATTAAATTTGGCTACAATTAGACTCATTTTGCTGTGGCAATACGGGAATTACAGCGGGCGGTATTCGCCGTGGTTTTTTTACTTTTTTGAAGTAAAAATTAATATTAAACTTTTTAAAAGAGTATTTCTTAAATATTCTCAATTGTTGGTAATCTTAAGTGTCTCAACAATCCAAGGCATTAAAAAGGACTTGTTAAAGTAATTTTGTTGTACTGATTGAATACTCAAAGGTGAAAATAGTAGTTAGATTGGTGTACACTAAACGGAAAAGTAAGCCCCTAACAGTATGCAATCACATGTTCCAAGTACGAGTTATTCGATGAAGCATTCCATCTTTTATTTTTAATTATTGTTTTTCCACAAAACACATACATTAAGCGTTTGACACTATTCCAAATCTCACAATCTTCCATTATTCGTTATGGTAATGCTCATGGGCCATCGAAAAGCCATACACAACACCTTCCGGGTAAAAAGCTTACCGCTTTTCTGACACCAGTGTTGGCTTCTACCAGAAGCCGAAATTTGTTGACTTCCTGCCCCATCGCAACATGCGTATCTTCGAAACAAGGCCAATCCAAAGTCAATCCGGAAAATGGGAGTGATTTTTGTGCCCTCCCCCACCCCCATTTGCATAACAAAGCAACACCCGCAAATCGATGAAGGGCGGAGATGAAAAACACCCATCGAAAGTGTCCGTCGTGGAAGATGGTTCCCAAAATGGGTGCCCGCGGGTGACCCATGCCTAAGGGCGTACATGTAAAGAGGCAAGCAAAGTGGCATGCGAACAAACAAAAAAACACTTAACAACGGCTGACATTGGTCGTTAGCATAAAATTTGCACGCCCATCGTAAGCAGATGTCACCGGTGGAGGAATGATAAATCGAAGCGCTTCCGTCAAATGCATGCCATTTTACGCACACAAAAGAACTTCATACTGGTTGTGGTTGTGCTTTTTTTATTGCTTTGCGCGTTGTCATCAAAACCGTCCAACTCTTTGACCACTTTTGTTGCTTTGGCTGACCTTTGGATTGATTTTTGTGCTTAGTTTGATGATCGGAGCTTTGCATTTATATAAAGTCGTTGGTGTCGTTGTCTTCATTGGTTCTACATCAGATAAGGAAGGAAGAAGATAGGATGCGTCCGTAATTTTTTAATAGAAATATTTGCACAATTGACAACAAGTTTGATAGAACACATATATTGGAAAATTGGTCCCAGTTAGACCGAGATGAACCGGATACCATTCCCAGAGCAGTAAACAATTTTTCACTTTAGCATCAGTTTCCAACGACCCTCGATTGCTCGTCGATCAAATGAAGTGTCATGGTCGAATCTTTTATTTCCTCTCGCTCTCACCCTGTTTATGGCCATTCAGACTGCTATTGCTGCTGCTGCTTAGTCAATCATTCCCACAAACGGCAGGGATGCTTTCAGGATTGCAGTCAGCAGCGATAACCACCAGCACACGGTACATAGCGATGCACTAAAACTTCACCACAGCGCGCCACAGTTCCACGAACCACCCGTAGAATGGCAGCCGAAAGTGATTGATGGTCTTGGACGATGTCAATTGAAATGGTCGCTCCTGGTCGAGTGAGTGAGACAGTCAGTCCAACCCGGCTTCCATTCGGCAGTCAGAACGGAAACCCGTCAGTAAAACCGATCCATCAAAGGCATTGGATGTTGGTTTTTGTGTTTGGGTGCTAGGGACTTTTTTTGTGGATGTGTGTGTTGTGCGCTGCGGTGAAAGTGTCACACTGTCAGTAGCCGGCGGTGGCTCTGAAGTGGACTGATGGTGATTGACCCTGCAGTCAAACTCTTCTACTAGAAGCCCGTAAAACCCCTTTCGGGCGCCTGGAATTGGATGTCCCAAATTCCCAACATTCTGGCGGATGATAGTTCGGGGCCACTGATAGCTAGTTATTTCTGACAGTTAGCTCCGGTTTAGCTTCCGAGCGACGTTTGCGGTTGGAGGTTAGGTGGGATTTGTTGGTTTTGGGTGGGTTTTTTTTTCTCTCCCACCCAACCGATGACAGGAACCAACTGAACAATGGATGGATGGCTTTTTATGTCGCGTTTTGTGCTGCGGGAAAAATACGATCATCTGTGTTTTTTTATGTGTATGTGTGTTCGATATTTACCAGACAAGTAGATAAATAGATAACGACAGCAAGGGAACTGTCCTTTTAATGACCTTGACTTTTGAAGCGACTCGTAAAGGGAGCAATTCTTCGAACGCTTCGAACTACTGTGAATGTGTTAGCTTGATTGCATACATTTAGGCGTCATAGAAAAAAAATGATTCATTAATTCTCATTAAAATGCGTCTGAATGACATTACTGTTTCTATAAGTGGAAATATATGAGCACAACTTTCTTCAACCATTTTTCTGCTGTGCACCCCTCCTTGAAAAAACCAAACAATTTATGTGCTGAATTACTGTCCATTTCTTGGGTGATTATATACCAAACGATATATCCTTCCGATGTGTGCAAATGGTGCCAGAACTGTCTATTTGGTCAATTTTGATGGTCCATAGTTTTAGATCATGCAGGACAAATTCACATCACGCAACACATCCGACCGAATAATGGTGGTATGAATGTTTTCATAGCGCCTGTTAATAGGCAATAAAGCAGCATGTGTATTTATTTTTTGTTCTGAAAACATTAATCAACTAGAGCATTTTTTTTTGCCCGCAAGGCAAGTCACTTGCTGAACCTCAACACAACGTTTAAGAGTTCTGTAACTTTGCTAGAAAACTTCCACTAATCTTTATGGTTCAATTTCTCAATCCAGAGAAGGAGAACCATTAGACAAACTTTATGTATTGCCGGAACACATTTACAATTATATCAAATCATGAAAATTTAACTCGTTCTCAAGTTTATGGGTGCTCGATCCATTTTTATGGCGTTCGCAGATAAATTACACCATCTCAATCGTTTGATGCTTCATGCCTCATCAAATGCACACCAGCTGAACGGTTACCGGAGGGACTTAAAATTACACAACCATTCAGATGTTTGCAATCTCTACCCAACCATCCCCATCAACAGCGAACAGTTGAAAGGCATTTTAATTGAGAAAACAGAAATCACAAGTACCACATTTAATTCGATGGTTCACCCATTAGTTTTGATTGAAGTGTAAATGAAGAAAACCGGTCGGATGGCGAAGGCCACCGCTTCGCGAAGATGATGGTGTGCAGCCGAAGAAGTTCTCCCTTATAGTACGCTTTGTTTAATGTGTAAATTGATAGCATTGAATTAGTTGCCCGGCACCCCATGGTCTTGGATATTAATGATTCAGCGGAAAAATGCTATTTTCCGAAAGCCGACAGGCATGATGCTGGTAGTGTGCCGGATGACGTCAGCTGCAAGGGTAGGATTGTTTTGTGCGCGTTTCTGAGAAAGTCGTTATATCCATCCCAACAACAAGGGGAGCGGTGGTTGGTGGGAAGGTGATGGTTTGTATGATAAATCAAATGAGCGAATCAGCGAACCAGCCGCTGAGGTCGTTGACATTATGGGGATATTGTTTTTGTTATATTCACCCAATTTATCGGAAGTACGGTAAACTTCTGTAATTGGGTAAGCCTTTTGTTTTTACATTAGTTACAAACAAATCGTTTGAAACAAACTTATCTGTGTAGTTATTTAAGCAATTCACAACTAAACTTTATCAGTATCTTCCAACAATTTCCATAAATTCTCAAGATACAAAACTCAAAGCTTAAAAACCGCTGACTGAACCTTTTCGATTTTGAAGAGTAACCTTCATGACTTATGGAAAGGAAAACAATGCCCGTTGCTTGTACATACAGCTCTGCGAACCTTCTTTTCCCACCACCAATACAATACCGCACGCCTTTGCTCCCGCAGCATACACGTCAGTTCCGAATGTGCAAAACTGTCAGAAGCTTTGACAGCGACACGAACTGCTAGCAAAATGTTACCATCCCTGTGCAATTACATTATTGTACAGGGTACGCGCTACTCTACCGTGCTGCCGTGTTTCACCGGCATGGTTGATGCTTTTATTTATAGCATCGGTTGCAACATTCCACACTGGAAATGTTTGTCTGTGTGTATGGGAGGGTGTGCTGTAAGTATGGTCGCCCGCACAAGATGTATAGGTGTGAAGCCATCTTTCAAGTGGACGAGCTTTCGCTCCGTTGGCGTTCCTGCTCTTGTTCTTACGTACATGGGTGTTGAACTGTCGTACAGCTGCACTAAGCAACACAAACAACGAATTCCGTTATGATAAGAAACATAAACAGTCCAACGGGTCTGGCTGGCAACTTCTCAGCAACTTCGTGCGCTTCTTCGTGGATCAAATAAACAACCATTTGGGAGCGGATCTAGTGCGAAGCTATCGCAAATGGCCAATACTTTTGCAGCGGATAAATAACAAACCCAAACTCGTTTGTTTTCTGCCCATTTATCATAGCTGATGTTAGGGGTTTTTGGCTTGTGCTAACAAGAGTTCAACCAACGCACAATGCATACACATCGTTTTATCAATATAAAAAAAGAAAGTTATTTGTTATCTTATACAGGTCTAGTTATATTCAGCTATTTTTAAATGGCACCACCACCTTTAGTTTTAAAATTCTTCTACTTTATGTTCCCCGAAACAGCTCCCAAATCTTCCCAACTGAAAAGCTTAGTTTCTGCATAACTTAAAACTACACCTGGGTTCCATTTGAAGAAGGTGTTATTAAATATTGTTTGCACAGGATTTACCTCAAACACACACTGCACATCCGCACGTTCATTCACAAAATACCGGCTGCTCAAGTGTGTGTTAAAATCCTTGACACTTCCCAACACGTGCCACGTGCTGTGAAAAGGGTAAAACGGGTACGGACGAAACTTTAGCTAAAATTGTCAATTATAGATGCGAGCCAGATAAAATCGGTAGCGATTAACCGGCTGGCACAACAATCGGACCATCCCTTCGGTAGCCGGGAATGAAAACTGCCATAAAACTTGCCATTTTATCGACTACGGCGGAGAGACAATTATTCCACGCTCGGATTTGCTTTCGGTCGCCGAATCAGGTGATGGAGGTTCGCCTCGGGCTGTAAGGGATTTATTTTAAAGTGCTCGAATCCAAAGGGAAAACTTATTTAAGGATACCGCGCCGTGTTTGATATTTGCGTCGAGATAAGGGACGAAGAATTAAATGGTTGTTTCCGAGGTAATGGAGACGCCTGGTGGATGATGGAGGCGCATGGTGTTTTGTAAGAACAATCGTGGGAAACATGCTTTTAAACATGCCGACCGTTTGATCGAAAGGTCATTCAAGTGCAGTAACTTGTGTTGCCTTAAAAATGCTATAAATTTTCACATTTCCTTAAACGAATGACAACAATATACTAAAACAAAATTCTTATGCAATTATTTGTAAGATAAAGACAATAAATCAAACGTTTATGGTATCGGTGATTGAGGCGCCTACTAGATGATGGAGGCGCATTGTGTTTTGTAACAGTAATGGAAATATTTTAATCGTGCTGAACGTTTAATCAAAAAGTGATGAACTAAATATACTCGAATATGGTTGCAGGCTTTAAAGCAAAAAATAGAAGGAAAATGTTGAAGATTATATTAAAAAAGCTATTAGCGTGTGACAATTCTACTACAAAAAAAAATCTTTGAATTCGTCTTTAGCATATTTTCCGCTCATTTAACTATCTATCTACTAATCTTCAAAAAACGTATCTAAGTTCCAAAAATCTAACCTCAAAAAAAACAGTGAGTTTTCATTTTTATTCTTCTCGTAACTTAACCATTTCATACATTGTTTCGTTTTCTTTAGTGTCAGTTTACTCGTGTTTCTCATGTGTCGATAGATTGATTCCGTTCGTTTTTGATTGATTACTGTTCGTTTCTAGGGGTAAACGCATTCTCCAATAGCCGATTAGCTGTTGCCGTTTTGACGTTCTTTGAACTTTTCGTCCGTTTCGTTGTTACATTACACTGTGGACTTGTGGATGTGTTGCGTTCCTTTCGCCAGTTATAGTGGTGTTTGTTTTTTTTCATACTGCTGACCGTGCGTTCACATGCGTTTAGCCCGTTTGGAATGTGTGTTAGGTTTTATACGTCCTGTTTAGTTTTCATGTACAATCGATGGGTTTCACTTTCCAGTTACTGATCGTTCCTGTAGCAATATACTAGAACTTAGCAGTTTCGTTCCATGTTCTAGCTATGCAAATATATCAATAGTACATTTTTTGTCTATATTTCTTAATCCTCTTTTTTATGACTTTTAGCTACATTTTCTGACATTTTTTTTGTATCTTCTAGAACTGAAGTGGGTTTCTACCCCACACGATCGTTAGTGAGGGTGGTTTAGTGAAAGAAACCCGGTCTTATTACGCTTATAATGAGGCAATGACAATCCGGAATGATTTCCCGTGGTTTTTCCCCCTCCTACCGAGACCTTTTTTTTAACGGATAAGAAAGGATTCTGACGGATATGGAAACAATCAATCAGGATTTTCAGACTATATCCTCACCGGTACGAAAGCCACACGCAAGCTTAGGGGAAAGCTTTCAGGATAAACTCCGAACGGCGAATGATGTTGTTGACTGGCGAAACAAAAAAGAATAGGGAAAGAAAATACCCATTAGAACATTACGGCCATACTTTAGCAAACCCAAGATGGGTGATGATAAAGAGCTCGCGGTAATAATTACCAATGACAGCACAAAACACCTACAGGCTCACACACCCCAACAACGCACTCTCTCTCTCTCTCTCCGCAACGGGTTTAAAACCATCTTCCCTCCAGCGTTCTTTTGCACCCAAAAGGCACCCAGGTTTCGGTTATTGACAATCATTAATAACCTCAATCTTTCCCTACCCCTGTGCGGGTGCTGCTTCGTTGCATTATGAACCATTCTAATATGCCCCTTTGCATATATCCCGACCCAACCCAGGGGGAGGGTTTTATCTCCCCTGGTAGGCTAGCGCGGGTTGAAGTAATGTTTTCGTGAATGATAAATTGAATTCATGAATTACAATCTCATCCAACCGTCGTACCACTTGGGGATGGGCATAATTTATTGATTTCCATTCGACGGTACTGTTTGCTATCCGGCCGTTATCGGGCTGACCGTCAGTAAACGGGTTGAACAGTTCATGGCACAGAAGACTATCCGTGTAGCATTTATGGGATGGAGGATGAGCTAGCGAACTGGGAGGGTTTTGAAATAGAATCGATAGAACCAAAATAAATTTCCATGATAATTGCTACCATACTTAACACTTTTCCTGCCTCTCTTGCTTGAACGGGAAAGCAAACGAGAGAACGCGAACAGAACCGTATGTTTCCTGCCGAAGTGGAATATTTTTCGGCTACGTGGCTACACCGCATAACTTAACCCGTTCCGGAGGAGGAGTTTTTTTTATTTTCGCGGCTTCGCGGAAGGGTTTTTCCGCTCGTACCTCCTCCCACACGAACACATGGCAATGGAAGTTTTCTTCCGTTTGATTTATGTCGATTGCGATAAGCGGAAAGCGGGCAAATTTATTCGCACTCTTCCGCTTTTCCGCTGCTCAAGGTTAGCGTGTGCAGCAGCAACAGAATGTAAAAGGTAAAGGAAAGCAGTTGGAAGGTATGTTATGGAATTTCGAGCATTTCCAAGAACGTGGAAAGGAAAAATATTTCTAAGCAATCGTTATAACGCACTTTCCAGTTACAATTTTTTTTCCTACATGAGAAAAAGTTCTCCAGCGTCCATTTCACATACACGCAGCAATCATGTTCATATAATTTTTAATACTAGCCATAAACGATTGGCTCACAGCATAAAGTGCACCGGCGGGAGAACCGGTTTTATGTCCCGTTTTGTAGGTGCTGAAATTGCATAAGATTAATGATCGTACGATAATTCCGCACATTTCCCATCGGTTGTGCGTTATGATGATGATGATGATGGTTCTATTATATTCCTCTCCCTCCCCAAGGTCCGGAAAAGTGACCGATTGTTGATGTCGCTTGAACCGGATATTAAATTCCAATTGGTCAAAACTCCCCCACACGCGTGTTAAGCGATACTCCGGTGGGGGATAATGATCCGTGATTTTTTGTTTTCTGCTTTTGCAGTTTGTTTTTTTTTTGTTATATTCCCCAACCCATAATTTTCACGCGGAAAACGAGGACGACATTGCGACGAAATGTGAAATCAGTGATGAAATCTTTAAGCCACGATTAAATTCAATTTGTTGCCTACCTTTTACACCGCAAAATCCGTAAAACCCTCCGGTGTCCCTTAATGGGATGATATCTGACCGTTCGCTCGGGCCTTGAATGAGTGTGCCGAGAGCGTGAGATAACCGTGTGTCTGTGTGCGTGTGAGTTGTGTGAAAGGATCGCTTAAAAACCGGCCTGCCTCACCTGACCGGAGATAACAGGGGAGTTCGGAATAGAAATTTCATAAATAAATTTGCATAATTTATTCTACCCGGTACGGCTGAACTGGACCGGTGTGTACAATTACTTACTAATGAAATGCGAAACATATGTGCATGCGGTGTTGGTTGGTAGGTACCAAAGATACCGACAGCCATCAAACGGAAAGAGAGAGAGAGCGAGAGAAAATGAAAGGCAGCAACCGAAACACCCGAAACAAACACATGTGCTTAATTTATTCACTTTCGGCCCTGAACTGTTCCGCTTTGATTTCCTTCCCGCGCACTGCCCACACGTAAATCCGACGAGAATCACGTGTTTATTAATTCGATTTCAAATTAACGAATGGGAGCGTAAATGCAGTTCGATTTCGTTTCCCCTTTTCGACCGAGCGGGATGCATTCGCACCGACTGATGGTTTCTGGCAAGCAATGGCGTCTAGTGCAATCGGGATTAATAATTGATTTGCCATTCGAAACAATTTTCGTTACCGTCGCACCACACTACTGCAGTGTACAATCACACATAAACACACAGAATCAGGATAGTTAGTTGCTGAAACTCATCCCAAGCGACGTTTCGATTTCCTTTCACGCGGGACTCAAGCTGATACGGAGATAGCGCACGTACGGCACTGGATATCCATTTCAGGGGCTTTGAAGGGGTCCAGCCCGCGGGTTTTGTTCTCCATTTCTCGAAAGGGTAATTAAAGATGCTAATTTATCGGAAGCAACCGATACCGGTTGAAATCAGGTTAGGAACCGCGCCATGAACTTATGGCGGAAATGTATCTTTCCAGCTTACTTTCCCTGGAGTGGCCTTGGGAAATTTTCCGTTTACTGTGTCAAATGTGAACAAATAATAAGAAAAGTTAATAAAAAATTATATGAAATTAATTTTACTAAAAAAAATATTATATTTGTAAAAGAATATGGAATGCAACCCTTAAGAAGCAGAAGAATATAAGCAATCTGTCACGGACTGATAATTCAACCCCATCGGCCCGGCCACGTTAAGCTTTTGGATGATGATTTTCCAGGCCTTTTTAAAATTTCGATTCACGTATCATTGCAATATCAGCCCCCTGTAGACCTGCCTGTTCCGATTTCGATCGCATTGTGCCTGGTCGTACACGCCAGCAGCATATGTTCATGGTGCCTTCCTCCGCCGCAAGGACGTGTTCACCTACAAAAGAACAAGTTGTATTCTACCATTTTTCCTTTTTGCTTTCCTTCCCTCCCCAAAACCCAGCTCCTTCGATTCACCTTGACAGAAGCCAAAACCATTGTGTAGGTTGATTGTGTCAGGAAGAAGGGTGTCAAGCTTGAAAGTGAAGGGACGTAACACAACCACTTAAAAGACAAAGTGCTTGTCTCGCACTCTCTTTCTCTCTCTCTCTTTCTCTTTCTCTCTCTCTCTCTCTTTCTATCGGTATTAAAAGAAAGCCCGAAATAAAAGACATCCTTTCCCCCTTTCTTTTGTCTCCTCCTGTCCGATGGCCCTGAACAGTACAGTGAATCCAGCTAGGGAAAAGATACACAACCCCGTGTTTACCGAAAATTCCCACCAGATCGAAAAGCTCGATTAATTTCCCACGGCATTGAAAAGCTTCACCGCGCTGGATGGATGATGTGCGCCTGCGCGTAACAGCACGAGCCCACATCTCGCGGATACTTCTGGCGTTCCACCAGAGCAAGGGAATTCCAATTCTCCAGGGACATTTCGGGTATCGGTGGTTCGGCGGTAGGCAAAAATAGGTTTTTGATGTACCCGGCCAGTGGGGAGGAGGTATGGCAAATATAAGAATGTTCTTCCGTTTGGCAGTGGCTTTGATTCCGATACACAACTGCTTGTTTGGACTGGTTGGGATTGTGGGTATGGGTTTCCGACCCGTTCTGGTATGCACGACACCGAGGGCAGTCGGCCAAATACGGTCCCGTGCTACACCTGCCAGCATCATAATCGAATCGCCGATCATCATCATCATCAGGTCGTTTTAAGATCCACTCATCTTCATCACACAAACGCACGAACGTAAGGGTTGCCAGATGGCATACGGGACATTCGGAACCATTTTGGATGCTGGCCAATGCACGAACGGGTATTTTGGAATGTACGTGTTGAAGTCACAAAGCAACAAATGAAACGTAGTGAAATTTATTTTAAAGATCCACAACAGATGAATGAGAATGGATTAAATTAAGAAAAACCTCAAAAGTACCCCAAAACGCCTAAAAGTATGTAACAAAATTAACATTAGATGATAAAATATGTCTCAACAAGGAGAAAATGTACACAATGTGCTAAAATTAAAGCAACCATCAACACTACCATCATCCAGTCCCTATGACAGGGTCCCGTGGGTCAAGGGCCTCCAGTCATCAGAAATTAGTTGAACCTAGATGGCAGGGCTGAACCAAAGAAACTAATAATTGAGGGACTTGAGCCTCAGGTTATCAATTAAAATTTTAAAATTCGCTGAGGTAAACTTGAATATATCTGGAAGACTTTGTTCTACATTCTAGCTAGTAACGTTGGATACCACACTTTTATTCTGCTTAGTACCTCCAAAAAGCTTATTCCTCCACTGACATGCTCAAGATGTATGAGTAATGCATTTAACCTTGAACCATTACATCAATTCCCACAAACATACCCAAACAATTGGGTTGCGTGCGTGCTCAATTAAGCGTCACCATAACAACCGGCATGCCTGTAGTAACGAATCTTCTCTAACCATAAGTTTAAACTGTGCCCACAACGCCACCAGATCGTGTGGCACGCAATCTTCAGCGACCAGTATGTTGATTTAAGAGATCATCATTTTGAGCTCCACTACACACAAGCGGCCCCAAAACGATAGCCTCAAAACGTGACATAATGTGGATGTTCATGTGATTCATCAATGTTTTTGTTTTTTGGTGTTCACCCGGGCCAATTTACACGCGTGTCCAAAGTGGTGTAACGTAATTTATAAACGCCTGTGTTTCTTTTTGTTATTTCCTTCGTTTGCCTCTCTTCTCACGCACTCACACACAGAAGCGATTTATTTTCCTGCCCGGCACCCGGAGGGCTTTAATTCGTGATTGCGAAATTATGTCACCCCCGGGGTGGTTGCGTTGCGTGAAATGGTGCCCGATGGCGATCGACGATTCACCGGAAGAACAGGCAATTTCCCACGTTCTAAGTTGTCGTGTGCGGGGAAGGAGTTCCCTTAAATCCTCCCCTGTGACGAAACACACCGGTACCACTGCGGTTCGATTAGGTTGTTTAGTCTTTTGGGTAGAAAGCGACATTTTCTTCTGATTGAAATAATCAAGCGTGTGCGTTTGTGGAAAAGATAGTGAAAGCACCCGCGTGAAGAAAGTCCCAAAGACACACAAAGCGTCAAACGATGAGCCTAGCACGACTAGATAGCCCTGTCTTATGCTATCCACCATCTAAGGTAACGTCCTTACAAAAGGAACCTAACCACCATACCCGGTCCCAGCGGAACAATGACTGTGCGAGCAGCCGGGCCTCATAATAAATCTCCATAATTTTATGTCAAACTTTTAATGCTGGCCCATTTAATTTGTCCAAAACTTAGCCCCTGGCGGCGAGGAGCACGTGTACGCGGAAAAGCCGGAAAGTTTTGTCACTACAAGACACTAGCGGAATGTGGGAGTTTCCGTCCATCTTCTGGAGGGTTACATTCACAATCCTTCAGCGGAGGAACCAGATGGGATGGAAGCCATTTTTTCTCTCTCTCCTGAAGCTATTTCCTCTGCACAGCTGTGACACTGTGTGGAGCTTACATCGGTTGTGCGACGTAGTTTGAATGGACTGCGGACAAATCTTCGACCAAAAGCACGGTGTTTTGAGATGTTGTATCAATTCGTTATATTCACCGTGTTCGCGGAATGGAAACTTTTCTCAACTGAAAAACTAATCGTTTTCCCCAAGTGGTCATCCACCACTCCTGGAGGATATTCGGAGGCATCCGTACAGGAGAGAGCCGGTTTTGAAACGTGCTGAGCAGGTGGCTTAATTAGTCCTGCAAATAACAATACGCGCGTCCGTCTGCCACAAAACCCGAGCACCGAGTACGGTGGCGTTTCCGTTGATTTATTGTTTACTTTCGCGCATTTTCGTACCATTGCTTTTCACTCCCCGGGGAGGAAGTTTTAACGAGCCCGTACCACACGGTACGATGATTTCACCGTATCTGGTGTGTATTTGCCCGGGCACGATGATGCACGATACGTTTACAAACAAAATGGAAATATTTGGGTTTTGGATGATTTTGATTTTCTTCAAACACGGCGCTGGGAAGCATTCCTGTTTCCGGTTGGTTTGAAGTGTTCACAAACTTTATTTTGCATACAGCAACAAACAAAACATCCCACCACACGAAAAAAAAAGACATCCAGTGTGCGAATTTTATCCGCGTTAATTAATAAGACAATCTGACAGCGTGACGGGCTCCATCAATATTCCGCATCCAATTACGCGGCTACCGAATGCGGGAACTGCTAGCAGGGGAAAAGGCACGAACTGGTGTAACACTGTGTTAACAAGAGCCTGGCTGGCTGCTGCTGGTGAATGATTGACCAACGATCGCAAACAGTTGCTGGGGTGCTGCAAAAATAATGATCGACACATAAATTATGGTCTCCATCTTAATGCTGCCAACAGAGCCGCGCGCTACTGGCGTGCGAGAATGAGTGATTGAAATTTGAAGAAATCGATAAAGAAAAGCTCACACATAAATATTAATGATAAATTAACTTCTTTTCATGGCAATATATTTTTTTTATTCAATTGAAACTGTATTTTGCGTGCAACAAAGCCACAAAAAGCTTCATAGCTTGTAAAACGATCCACAGCAGCAAATGATTATGAACAAATAAGCCGGCTCGGTACACGATTCCAGCAGCGCTTACATGCTGTCCGGATTACGATCCCACACGACAGGGAGATTGTTACAACAACAGCACAAATGTTCGGAAAATAATAAACGACGAACCCAGTGCCATTGACGAGCAGAGACATGCCTTTGATCTGATTGACCGATTGGCATGGTGTGGCAAATGGCAGCGAAATGATTTGTCAATATTGGCCTAACGGCGAGGGAGGGTAAAGAGCAAACAAACATGGCACCGTTGCGAGAGTGTTGTTGTCTGGGGGTGTGATTTTTTACTCCCATCGCAGTGGGCAGTAATGCGAGATAGTATCAGCGTGCATTAAGGAAACGATAAGAAACAAATGACCCCTCATATGGTTAAGAGATGGTATTTTAACTGTACGGTTTGCGCTGACGGTATAAAATGGCTCGTTTGATGATGTATCAACACAAAAAAAACGTTTTTTCATACACGTTTTTTGTTGACTTCAATCAATATGAATATAATTGTATGTTATATTGTGATAACGCCAATTTTCCACATGTGTCAAGAATCCCATAATTCAATAATTATTTTGCATACTTTTAGGGTTTTTCCCTTCCAAAAAAAACTTGACAAAGCTTACTTTGTTAGTGTTTTATTTATAAGGCAACTTACACATTAACAGCAAACTGAAATTAAAACATAACTTTTAAATGCGAATCTGATAATTTCGAAATTCAATTGCATACATTTAGGCGGTTTTTTTTCTTACAAAAAAATACCTAATAAGTTTGCTTTGTTAGTGTCTCATCAACATTATTTTTGTAATGATTAATGCATTACAACGCATTACAAATAGTCCATAAAACCTGAAAACGGTTTAATACTATTTAAACGACACTTTTTAAGCCTTTGAAAATAGTTTTACATGAAAAAAAATAACATGAAAAAATCGTGTACAAATTAAACAATATTGATACGTTTGGTATGCACTTTGTTACTCATTCTACTGTTCTAGAACCCGTTCGATTGTGTTTCGTTCGTCGATAGTTATTCGTTTCTTGTCTTTCTGTTACATTAATTGATACTCTTTGTTCTCATTACATCCGTAATGTGTTTGTTCAAACCGCTTTAACGCTTTACTGCATTCTATATGATTAAGCTTTGTGAAATATATTATAATTCAAAATTTACACATCGCATTAAACAATGAAGTAATATTCATACCCATCCTTTCATCTACCACTCATTACCGATTGGCTCACACCTTTTCGCTGGATAGTGCGAGTTTGTTCGACCAGTGTATCTGTATCCGTATGCTAATCGTGTTTCTTTTCTCGTTCCATTCCTGCCCGTCTGCCCGTTCGTCTCCGCAGGGCAATGCCGCCAACTCGTCGGAAACGTCGATGGCCACGCAGCCGGGCGGTTCGGTAACGTCGCGGGCGGCCTCGGAAAGCCGATCGGGACCACCGGGATCCAGCAGTGGCAGCGTACCGATCCACCAGAATCCTACCGCAACCGGGGCCAAATTCCGACACGGGCTGCTGCAGCTGATGATCCACACGATCGATCCGCTGCACGATGGTAAGTGCTGTGCGCTCCGCTCCCTATCAATGGACGCTTTCTCATATCCCATCACTCTCATCCCCCTTCTCACACACAAACATAAACATATAAGAAAAAGAATAACAACAACCAAAAACACTAACCTTTCTCCGTTCTCCCACAATCAGCAAGGTCATCATTGTTATCATCCAATGAGAAAAAAAACCCTGGATCATAAAAGATCCACATTCTGTACAGAAGCGAAACATGACACGCACACACTTATACATTAGAATGTTAAATATGTTTTTCGTTTTGTTGTGTCACGTTACACATTGGCGTTACAAAAAACAAAATGACGAGAAGCAATGCGTTACTCTGCTATCAGGTGTTGCAATGGTTTAATTTGCATCCTGTTTTTTGTTTGTTTTTCTTCTGTTTTTTAATATGTCCTTGGTGGAAACCATCCATTAACGCTTTATGTATGTTTTACGTTTTATGTACGCTTTTCATCACTGTTGAATAAAAAAATATATAAATATATACACACGTACAGAAATATGTTTAAGTGCACGATATTCTACCCTGCTATCGGAAACGTTTATGGGCTTGAGTTAATGATTTAACCTCATCCAGCTCCATCGCTCTTCTATGTGCCGTTTTTTGTGGTTTTTCTGTTTGTCAGTTCTGCAATCTGTAACGCTTTTATGTAACTCATTTCTCTGTTTTTCTTACCTCCCACAACCACCCTCTCTCCAACTCCTTCTCGTCCTCCTCGTTATAGTTTGAATTAACTCCGTCAGCAAGGCGACATTACGTTTACGAATCATTTTCATTACGCGTTTTTGGTGAAATCATTAATAATCTTCTCGTCATACATTAACATACATCATGGCACGAACATCGCTAATAAAAAAAGAAGAAAAAAACACACACACACGCCATCCCATCCACATTCACATTTCATGTGGCCCAACTCACTGACCGGCAACGAAGCATACGTCGGCGATCTGTCTTTTTTCTCCTCTCGTTCTTACTCTCCCTCACACACACACACACACTCACCCCATGTTTTCCTTCATGGTCGAAAGTCAACGGACCACCGAAAACATTCAGTCGCCCAAAACCCAGATCGCCCAAACGTCTGCTTCGCGTGCTCCCCATATAAATATGTTCTGTTCTATGGATGGTTCTGCGCTCACGGGACGATGGGGTTGCACATGCAACCACCGAAATGGGGCTTCCATTTCCCGCCCGCTCCATCCCCTTCCGTGCCCGTGAGCGGAAAACCATCGTAGGTCATAGTTTAAGTACATTTGAAGATTAATATGTTTGCCATTTATGATTAAATGGAGTAGAAAGTTGCGTTGCGGTTTGCGTTGATTGTTAGACGTAGTGTGTCGTTAATCATTTCGATTGGCATAGCGAATGAAATATGGTTTCATTTGAGCGTAAAAGAGAAACGAAACAGTAGTGAGAAAAATATTACACAGAAGAAGAAAAAACGCAGAAGTTATAATAACGTAAAGAAGCGTAACACAAACAAACACTAACGAATGAGAAAACGAGTGAGAAGCAGTAAACAGTAGAAACAACGAAACAGAAAACAGACCGCACCTAAACAGTGAGACAGATCGCAACCGTCGATTGGGTTTCGAGATTCCGCTGGCGTTAGCTGCCAAGCGAGGACCCCGCTAGAAATGGCTGCTCCGTCGCGTCCTCAAATCGATTCCATTTTTTTGGCTTTGCTTTGGCTTTGAACGATGATTTGACCTTCAACTACTGTTCATAGTTCGTTCAGTTATGTTCTGTTGCAGGTGTCTTTAGTATTGGTGCGAGAAGCATTCTGTCTTTTAATGAGTTTTATTCATGTTCTATGTGTACATATCTATTTATAATTTTATACATTTTATTGTTCTTCATTTCGGTTTGACAAAAAACTGTTTAGAATGTATTTAACATATTCAACTATAAATTTGAAATTTAAGAGGGGAATTATGGAAATAAATGATCCAGACGTATAAAAGGGGAAAAAGGGAGAACCTGTTATCTGATGTAGAATGTTCAATTTTGAAGATGGTGATGGAAAGCGGAAGGAGACGAATTGAAGTCAAACAAATGGTCAAATAATGTTGGAAACACGTACTCACCTATGGAGCAGACGAGATACGATAGTCCAGCATCGTGTATTATAGATTGTGGACATTGATACACCTTGAGCTGAAGAGTATTCTTTTACAGTAGTTTCAACTCCCAATAAATAGTGGGGAATTCGGTAATCTGGGCCCAAGATTTTCCGCGGTAAACTTGCTGTTGGACTATTTGTAAGTTCAGTATGAAAAAGAGAAAGGATAGTATCACACAACGTTGAATAATTCTTGTAATGTTCTTAAAAGTCTACAATATAAATTGTAGCGCAGAAGATTCAATGACTTGTGGGACTACTTTATGTTTTTTTCATTATCTTGCTTGAAATATGTTGGTATACTTCGTCTACATATTTTCTGTAAGCAGAACTACATGATTTGAGTACTATATGACCTCCAAGATTGGAAAACCAGAGCCTCTTGGAGGTTTCAAGTGGAATGAAAGATGGGACCCTCTCAGTAACAGGACATAGACCAAGTCGCATCTGACAAAGTGGGTGATGCTCAAAGTTGAAAATCTTCGGGATCTCAAATGAAGAAATTGTAGAACTGAGGTTCGATACGTTTTGAAAGATGACTACTATTATTTACATTAGTTTGAGATCTAGACCCATGATAGTACATTACTTTATTGCTTCCTATCTCTTAATTTATGATTATATGATCATTCCGAAGACAGCAAGTTAGGATCAAGTTTACTGAAAGTCCCAGAATAAGTGGAAAGTCCAGCTTCCGATATTCGAGACGCTAAATGAAGAATAAATAAAAAAGAGATTCGAAACATTTTTGAATGGTGGATCAATAGGGAATTCTGAGCCCTCTGTTGACGTGGTCACTGACAGTACCATTAGATCCTCCATCGTTAGATCTTCCATTGGAAGACAAATAAATTACTAATTACCTGTCAATCTGTAGACATAAAGTTGACAAATTTCATTCCAGTACTTTGGAGATTAATTTCAATGGTGGTCCACACATAAAATATTAAATCCGTCCACCGGGGTGTCAGTGGGTGTGATTATTATTTTTGTTCTGTTTCTTCACCCGATTGGTGACCTTTGAATGTTTAATGCAAATTAAAGTTACCAATGCGATCGAAATGACCACCAGCCCAAATGTATGCAAAGGCAAATTGATATTTCGTATCGTTAATATACATTTCCTTAACTACCTGCCCAACACACACACACGCACACACAACTGGACCAATTTTGCGGCAATCCTTTGTAGTGTGCCTAAGTGTTAGTGTGCGAGTGCCGAACATTACGCCGATTGAAGGGCTGCAAGTCATCCCCGTCCTGTTCGGTGTGTCCTTTTGCTTTCATTATCGTGTGTTTCAGCCACTATGCTGACACCTTCCTATCTTTTCCCATTCTACCTCGTCTTCACAATAAAAAATTCAATAGCTTCCATGTCAGCCAACAATTAATCTTTGGCGCACCGGTTCCGATTCCACCACAATGTCTGGCGGGACGGACCACCGAAGGGGTCTGTGAGTGCGTTTTTTTTTTTGGAAATCTTTTCCCCCGTTTTTTTCTTCACAGATTGTCTCATTTAACTGTGGTAACAATCCGTTCTGTTTGCTACCGCTCATGGACAGTCCTGATTGACCTCGGCCATTTATTTTTTCCCCCGCTCAACTCAACGACCACTTAATATTCGTTACGAAAAATTTGCCACTTGACGATACGGAGCACGAAATGGGTTTGTGTGTGGAGGGGGCATAATTGCTATTTGCCATTGGTGTTAATCCGAATTTTATTGACTCTCTTTTTGGGTTTTTTTTTGTTCTTTTTTAATACGAACAATTAAGGAAAGCATATT
Source organism: Anopheles minimus (assembly GCA_000349025.1). NCBI lineage: Eukaryota > Metazoa > Arthropoda > Insecta > Diptera > Culicidae > Anopheles > Anopheles minimus. The sequence continues at coordinate 1,113,779 of KB664255.1, read as the reverse complement.
AAAAAAAAACTAATTAATTCTTATTAAAATTTAAAAACTGAATATAAATAATTGAAGAAAAAACTTCAAACCACCATTAATCAGAACCGAAAAAAGTGTAGCTCGTAAGAAAGCAGCTTCTACCTTAAAAAAGTAATATTTTCAAACCCAACACCCAACCTGATCTACATCTAACCATTTCCGAGCAAGGAAGGAAACGTTGCATAAAATACTTAAAATAATCACAAAAGCAACAACTCAACCCTTCAAAGCTTCCGGGCGAGCAAAGAGCCGACCGTGGCTCAGCCCATTCGGTTTGGTGAAACTGCAACTGCATACAAACCGTACAAACACATACAACCAAACAAAAAAAAACACACACCAGGGTAAACACCACCATTATAAGTGCTAACCGAAAGCACTGGTAAGCGAAAAATGAGGGGGAAAATGACGACAACCATTACGTACGGCCACAGCCGGCATGTGTAATGGTTATGAGTGTAAGCATTCAACGGTTGTCTGCCGTTGTATCGCCATCGTCTATGAGACGCCATTTGTGCACTAACCGATGGTACCACAAGTGGTAAAGATGGTTGCCTGTGCTAGGCATCGTAGCACGTCATACCCATTTGCCGCTGCGTAAAGGATGGGCCGTGTGCGCAATGGCAAAGCGAAACAGATGACGGTTTGAATGACAATTTTAAATTTCATACGCTTCACGTGCCGGATAATGGTGAAGCTTTTCCGGCGACGAGTGACTTTAAACTGCTAGATGCTGCACTAGATGGCCGTGAGGTATTAAGAGGAAAATTTTCGTAAAATAGTGCACCGGTGGTAGGGAAAACTAGAGAATCATCAAAACGGAAGGCGTTCGACCTACCATCGACCAGCGCATGAAAGGATGGATGTGTTAAAATGAGACATAAATTCATCTTTTATTTACCAAAAGTAAAACATACACGCTCCACAAGCTAGTTTCTACGGCGAACGGAGGCGAACCACAGAGTGCAACAATTTGCTGGCAAACCACCGAGCCGACGAGCGCGCTATGCCATCTTTTATTCATTCGCAAGAATATAAATGGTTCAACTTATGCAACCGTTCTCAAACATGCTGCCACCAAAACCCTTCGGCCAACCGATACGTGATCTTGGCCGAATCGTGATCAACCGCCCGACCAGCATAAAGCAATATCGTTCGAGCACCGTTCGGGACGCGATTTTCCCTACATTACGGAAGGGAAAATTCAAATTATGCTTATGGAAAATTCTACCAAACGGGAAAGGGCAGCGTCCATTGTTTTGTGAACTTCCGTTGCAAACTTTCCCATTCACTTAAAATCGGAGGTGACCGGATGGTGTACAGTAAACAGCCCGTTCTAGTGTCCACATTTAAAAAAAGGAAAAAGCAACGTTACAGTACGCGCATGATACGTGCAAGCAAAAATGGGTAATTTGAGTTTGGGAAACTTTCCTACCAACACTAATTGCATTCGAGAGAAACGATAGAATATGCAATGCAAACACGTATTGTATGTTTATACTGCACAAGGGTGACAGTGAAGTTTTGGCCCAGGGAATGAGCCCGGTAGAAAATTATGATTTAACAAACCGCTGGGAAAACTAATAATGACATATTGGAGTGCTATAAAACTTGCACTAAATTGTGTTAAATTGCACACTTATGTTCCGTATTCTTTCGGTTTGGTTAATTTCGTTTCTATTTTATTGTGCTGCTTCCCGTTCGGTACTGGAGGTCAAATCATCCCTTTAAACGCATGATGAAAGCTGTAAATAATAGGAGCAAAAGGCATAAATGATGTTGTTTGGTTGTATAATAATTTAATGTGTGCTTTGTTGTGTTGTGCTTAATGAATCTTTTTCAGAAGAGTCATTCAAATCATCAGTTAACTTTCAAAAGATTCACGAGACTTAAAGAGATTTAAAATGGCATACATATCAAAGAAAATATTAATTTCTGAACATTTATAAACCAGTTATGTGTCATAGTTTAACGCTTTTTTATCAAACAAATATTTTCTAAAATCATAAATAATAAAATTAATAATAAATCTTTATAGATCGTTGCAGACTCATGCGTTATTAATATATTACCAATCTCTGTTGTTCAGTTCATTGTTTTTAGGATAAAAAATAAACATTAAATACAAAAATCGATGAATTATTTTTAAGAATTAATTAATTAATTCATAATTAATTTATTACTATGAAACAATTAATGAATCTTTAAAGAATTATAATTAAACACTGTTGAATAAAGATAAACATTAAAAATATTAAAAACGTTCAATAGTGATACTCTAGAGATTCACAAAATTGGTATCAATAAGTCCTGTAAGCCAGAAACGGTCGGTATGACCGAGAAGGTCGTTATGCCAAAGAAGAAGATTCATTAGGATTCATCCAACATTCAGTACTTTGCATTGCATTGTTACATTAGTTGTGTACGTTACATCTAACCTGCCCAATCTCGTAATTGATATCGTTGCGTGTCTGTGCGTTTACTGTTAAAATTGTTACATGTTACAACCGTTCACAACTCGATGTACTAAACACTACATGTACAGCTACAGCCAAAGCCATACAGAAAACTTCATTGTTCAGTGTTAGTACAAGTCAAAAAAGGACATGGCAAACAAGGGCTTAACTGTTTATCTGTTTCAGTGTTTCACCTGTCTGCGCTCTCGCTCGTTCTCTGTTCCATTGTTTGTTTGTATGTTTATTTTTCTCCCTATCTTTCTCTTTCTCTCTCTCTCTATATATATCTATCTCTCTCTATTTTCCTGTTTTTGTACACTGTCGCTCCTTCGTGTACCGCGAGCAACCGATCAGCCACCGTGCCATGTCAAAATTTGTTCCAGCATTTAATCCATAATTGGCAAATTCCATACTAACATTACGTAATAACATAATAAAAGATCCCGTTCCAGGTAAAGTCGATGAAAAGGCGACTCAGCTGCACGCGATCGCATCGCTGAAGGTGCTGCTGGACGCCACCAAGCCGCAACGGGGCGCAGCGACCTCGTCCGCGGCGAACCATGTTAAAATTAATCTAAAAGAAACCACCTTAGCTAGCGATCGTCCAAATGGAAATATAGATACAACAATTGATTCGGTAAGTAGCTGTGATTGCACTTTGCTTAAATTTTCTATTGGAAGGGGGAGGGAGAGGCAGGGGTTGTAGGAGTGAAATGACGCTAAACGATTCATGCTGCAAATCTCACAATTTATAATCGATTAACAACCAATCAGCAAACTCATCTGGTCGTCGGTGAGTGGATCCATTGCTGAGCCGGAATTGGATTGTACGTTTCATGGGAAATTTTACCCGTTCGTTTCCAATTTACCCGCCCATCATCCGGTCGGCCATTATGGAAACGGTTTGTGCCTTCCAGGTAGACACAAACAAAGGCGTATAATCCTGTCCCCGCTACAATCACAACGAAGTCCAACGACAAACGTCAGTCGTACCCGGTTGTATCCATGCTGTCAAAGCACAGCAGGAAACTGGCCCAACAGTGGAACGTAACTCTGCTGGAACTGGAACTCGATTAGTCCTGAGGCCAATTTCAATTTCAACCCCACTTTGCCGAGGGAATGCAACATTCCTGAGCGGTCTGTGCTTCCTGCACGCTGGTCAGCGAACATGCCAGACAGCAGCTCGAGGGTCTAACACACGGAACGGACTAGCTGGAATGCCGTCTATTTATAGTCACAGCACAAACCGCAGCAAGAGGGACGAAGACGACTCCGGTTGGCATCACAGAGGCTTTTTGCATGAGCGTTCCTTCCGTCCTGTTGGCCCGTTGCCCAACGGAATGAGCTGGTTTTGATTGACAACTATCTGACGACTCTTGCCGGTCGTTGGTGTGCCTGGGCCTGTGTGCCATGGTATCCGTTTTGCATCGACTCGAACGAAGGCCCAAAGTGGAAAGCAACTGTTGCCGGTAACTCGTACGAGACGGCCGGGCTTGCTGATGAATATTGCATGCAGCGTTTTGTGAAAACGTGAGCACATGGAAATTGAAACCCATTTTTGCCATTTACCATTTTGCAAAACCTCCCCCCGGGCCAAACGGGGTAAGCAAGCCTCCTTTGCCTTTCGGAATGAGGAGTGAGGAGATATTTTATGCGCGAAAGATGGATAAACTGTGTCTAGTTTTGAATAAATGTTTGCACAAGCGCCGGTTCGTTTCGATCGATTGGAAAACTTCCGTGATCTCCGGGGTGGAGCTTTTTTATCTCATAGGAAATGCCAACGGACGTGTTGGTGATGATTATGATGATGATGATGATGATGATGATATGGATAATGCATAATATACGCTCAGCAACGATCGGTTTCAATATGAGCACTAAGCAAACGGAGCAGATCGAGAAAAAAATCGGATTTTTAAAGCAGTTAAGGTATTGAAAATGAAATTTGATTCAAATTTCAAGTGGAAGAGCTGAGTGTAAAACGTGCACTTATGGCGCAAGATAATGGCATTGCCTCACACCATTCAGCACACGTCAGACTGCTGTCATATAAATGTCATTTTCAATTAACATCTTGCTGATGAGGAACCACATGGTTGGTTTCTTAGTTTATAGTAATATTCGTTCTATGCATTTGGCTGCAAACGTCAAGTCGTATGGAGAAACAGCGAACAGCGTATGGATACGATGGATAGCTTGACTGACAACCGTATACTAAGACAAAGTTGACGTATATTACCTGTCAAGTTCACTTCACCACTAAAGTCCCTACAAGCACAGTGTGATTCTGTGAGAGGGCGCTAGTGTAAAAAGAAATGAAGAAATTAAAAATGAGTTTTGTCCGGTTAAGCACAAATTCCCAATTTATTATAATATGGCTTTATTCGACATATTTCTTCTGAGTTGTATGTTGGATCTTCTTAAAACTGAGTACCAACATATCAGCTCATAAGTATCCTGTTATGAGATATTAAAATTTAGAGAAGCCATTTATTGACATGTTATAAACACTGGAAGTTGTAGTGCCATATAAAAAATAAATGTAAATTTCGTATCCTTTGGGGATTTATGAGATACCCGGAAAAGTCCACTCCAAAAGTTACTAAGCACGTCGGAAATTCTGAAATATTTTAAACTATATATCATACTTTTAGGGGCTCTTACCAAAAATTAAGACATTAGACTTTCTGTTGCTAATATCGTTCATATGCTCTAGTTTTGGAAAAAATAACTTAACAGTGTCTTAAGCACTGTAGGCTTCAAAATATTTATACATTATTTAGTACTTTATTAAACTCATGAAAGTATGTTGCTTAATGTTATTAAGATCAAATCCTCTAACCTACTGGGAATGTTGCTTTCTATTATTAATATCAGTTCTACCAACCTACGGTGACTTAGGAAATTCTTCTCTACTAAAGAACATACTAATAGGAGGGGAATTGAAAAAATGTTTGACAATATATGAAATACTTTGAGGCGTTTAATCCTAAAATCACAACACCAAGCTTTCTATGGCTATTAAAGTACACACGCTTTAATTTTGAAAAACAAGATCTTTAACCGCATCTTAAGCTCTTGTAACACTTGAAAATGTTCATACATTATTTACTTCTTCCCTCAACTCATGCAAGTATAATCGGCAAACCGTTTGTGAATCGCTCTAGCCCCAGCCTCGCATCATTCATGTTGACACCGATTTCTTTCACTTTACCAATCGAGAACAGAAGCCCGGCCAGGTCTACACCAATGTCCCGTCAACAATTGCAGAAGTACGTCGTAAGATATTTACTTTCAAGTGCAGTGATGGAGAATGGGGAATCGTTTCCGTAAATTGATTTGAGACAACTTTCGACCCATTCGAAACCATCAACAGCATGAATCAACCGAGTGCACATTGTTCACTTTGGCAACTGTCCAACCTGCAGCCAAAGCACTCCAGCGAGTTCCAGTTCAGTTCAGTTTGACGCTGCTGCCTGGGTTTTTGCAAATACTTTCCAACGAAACGGTTACCGGTTTTGGACGAATCATTTGTCTAGCGCAAACACATTGCGGTGTGGTTCTGCTAGTACGGGAAGAGATATGGTTCTGTTTGCACATGTGTGCTCAGGTCCCATTTGTTTAGTGACGTACTGGTCCATCTTTACCCGAAATAAAATCCCTTTTTTTGCCAGCTCTCTTTTTTCCTCTGACATGAGGGATTTACAAAAAAAACACATTGCTCGGTTGCTTGCTTTCTTTGCAAATTCCATCATCATATGTACGTGCCGAAGGTAGGGGAGTCTGGTATAAGTCACTGTCGCTGAGTATCCACTCACCAACATTTGATAATCGAGTGTCGGATGTCCACGAAACTGACGGCACGATGAGATTTGAATGTGGAGATATGCAAATTCGATTCCGAAGCGCTGTCTTGCTGTCCCCAAACCGACTGGTGAAGTTCCCAGCGTTCGGTCGAGGTGATGAGTTGAACGCTTTTGCTTCGTATCTAGCTACAGCATCATGTTAGATGATTATTGATATGATTTTCTCATCATACCACTCGTTTACAGGCACTCGCTGCGATGGTTTCTATCCTGCCCGTCCTTGCTGTTGTGCTATCTTGATTCGACTTGCTTCTTTTTTGTTGCCAATTTAACTAACCTTAAAGAGTGAATCAGCAAACGTCAGCACAAAGTGCGGTTGTTTGTTCTACCCTGCTCGCAACATAACCGAACTGTACGTATCAGTTTTTCTTATCTGGGAGCAAAAACAATGCCGACCATAAACGTTACAGAGGTTGACGAACGCGGCATGGCTCGTTGTAAATAGACCCTCGAACCCTGCCCGGAAACTCGATCTGCTCTCCTATCTATGGGGTCGATTTGTGAAACAAATGTAATGCGCTCTCCAAAAGGGCGTACGAGAAAAAGGAAATACGCACACACTTTTTACCTCCGAATGAACCATTCCGTGCGATAGTGCGTACGATAAGCATGGGAAATGTCTAGCGAAACCCCGTAGACAAGGAAATGGGTGAAACCCGACCCGATTTTCCCATCGATCGGCTGAAGATGTGCGGCTCTTGACGAATTCATTTACAATAACAGCGTTGTCGAAGGCAAACATTTTGAACACCGCTGCGTAACATTCCCAGCGTGTTGGGTGTCGATAATAGATGGCAATTTGCCATTTTTGAGGTTTGTTGGGCAGCGTGCGGAGGGACCAAAATATGCGTGAATGAAGCTTCAAGCAGTCAGGATCAAGCTGATCCCATTTTAGTACCAACCGAACGCCTCTTTTCGGTGTCGGGTTGGCTGGGCTGAAGAAGGTAAATGAACCCTGCCGGTTGAATAATAATCACTACCAAGCGAACGGCTCCGGAAGAAACGAGTTTGCGGTAGCGACTATTTTCATCCCTTGGGAAGCTTTTAAAGGTGACCGAAGAAAAGAGCGAAAGAGAGTGAGTGAGAGAAAAGCTGTGGGGGTCGTAAAATCACGTGGGCATGAAATAAATCCATTAACCCATTTACTGTACTGAAAAAAGGGGAACGTTCAACTGGGACGGTAGGGGGAAAGTTGTTGTTGCCAGTCTGGCGTGACGTGAGCCAAGCACATAACCATTAATGTAAGATTTACTCAATTTGCTCACTGCACACATTGAAACATTTCCAATGTGGCAAACCGTAAATGATAACCGTTTTTGGGCAATCTCTACACACGTTAAGTTGATAGGCAAATCTTCCTCTCTTCCAGCAAAGGCTCTTGAACTTTCCGTTTAATCTGCTGTGGCGCTCTCGTAAAACACATCTCCCACCGTTTACCACATTCCGGGAAAACCGGGAAAAAAGGTCACCCGAATGAACTTTTTTCAAGGGCAAAGCTTCCAACCCGGCGACGAAGAAGAAGCTTTTGAGCTTCCTGGTAATGTTTCTGCTTTCCACGCTGTACACAGAGCGTGCTCGTTTGGTGCTCCTATCAAAGTGACACACAACTGTCCTCCCGGGTTGCGATGGTAACGCTCAGAGTGCTGCTTTAACTTTTTCTTTTGAAGAAGAGGAGAGCGTTCCATGTTTTTATGTATGCGAGATACGATGTATTTTTAATGGGAGCTTTTACGCGTTTTCTTTCCGATTATAGATATGTGTGTGTGTGTGTGTGTGTGAGCATGAAAGCCACCATTATGCTATGCTATAAGAAGGTTAATAGATAAAGATGTTGATTGACCTGCATTCAGAATGCTTCGCGATAACATTTTATGTAATGGGAATTTTAAAAGCGATGTTCCAAAACATCCGCTTTTAGCTGCCGATACTAACACGCGCCATCCTTCCAATTTCAGGGTAACGAATTAGAAGAGGAACCACCAGAAGCACTGAGCATGTCGTGGCCAAAGGGTGCTAGGAAACGAATAACCTACCTACTAGTAGCTCCAATTATCTTTCCCCTGTACCTAACACTTCCCGACACCAGAACACCGCGGGGAAAGAAGTTCTTCCCCATCACGTTCATCGGATCGATCATGTGGATAGCCGCATACTCGTATCTGATGGTGTGGTGGGCCACCGTCGTCGGCGATACCTCGAAAATACCGGCCGAGGTAAGTATCCTGGTCACGGCACCGGACACTTCGCGCGAGCGCTCGCTGACGATCCCGACACTCACTCCACTTGCAGGTGATGGGACTGACCTTTTTAGCAGCAGGTACCTCAATTCCTGATCTGATCACATCTGTGATTGTAGCGCGCAAGGGCTTCGGTGATATGGCGGTGTCCAGTTCCGTCGGCAGTAACATCTTCGACGTAACAGTCGGGTAAGTGAAGTTGGAGGTTGCCCTCCACGTTTTGGGGATTTACTGAGGTACTAAAGTCGTTCGCCTGTTTATTGCAGCCTTCCAATTCCGTGGCTCATGTACGGAATCATCTACGGCCAGCCGGTGGAGGTGAACTCCGTCGGTATGGTGTGTTCGATCACGATCCTGTTCTTAATGTTACTGTTCGTCGTCATGTCGATAGCTTGCTTCCGCTGGCGAATGAACAAAGGCCTGGGCTTCACCATGTTTTTGCTGTACTTCGCGTTCGTTGCCGTGTCGCTTATGTTCGAGTACGACGTGCTAATATGTCCGTTCTAAGACGCTCGATACGAAACCATGCAACTCATATGCAGTCTGCAAGCTCGTAAAAGCAATCGTTACAATAAATACGCTGATGGTGGTGCATGGGACAATCCGATCCACTCACACTAACACACACAGAAATCGCTACACACTCATTCACACAACAACACAAACACACTCGTGGTGATGGAGTAGTCCGACTGGTTGCCCGCATCGCTTCAACTTCCGCTCTGTATGCGCATGAGAAACCGCGTTTCAGTATCTTAGTACACTAAGAAACGCAAGCCGGATAGGTACGTCATACAATGACACGGTGAAGATCTTTAAGAGAATAGGTATGAGATGGCCACGCAGCCGATGCAGAAGCAGGAGAGAACGTATAGAAGCTACAGTGATACAGCATAACAAACAAAAGGCTTAGCAAATAAGTAACCAAACAAAAACCAATCTTTTTAATCTAGCCCGCATTTGGGTAGTTGGGTTTACAAAAAATGAAAAGACATCAAAACGAAGATCGCGAAAATGAAACGAGTAGTCGCAGGTAGTCAACCAATGCATAAGCCCTAAGTAGTGGGTTAGATGTGTTGAGACCACAGCATCCCGGCAATGAGCCCGGGTTGAGAGCATTGAGAGCGAAACGCAAGTGAACAAAAAACCAGCTCACAAACAAACAAAAAAAAAACATCTAAACCAAATCTATTAAGCAAACGAAACATCTTTCATTTAAGACTTTTAACTCCTGTTCTATATTCGCATCTATAGTATTGAATCTATAAGAATCAAAAACAAACAACGTGTATGATGAACATTAAACAAACAAACAAAAGAAACACAACAAACATACACACATCCAAACAAAAACACACGCGAACATTTTAAAATATAACCAAAATACAACGCAAAACACAAACAAGCAAATCTAATGGGTAACAAAGATAAATCCCTGTATTTCAAATGAAATTAAACTAAAGCAAAAAAGAATGCATAACCAACAAAACACAAACACTAGATAACGTGTGCGTGTCCTACCCCCTGGGCACGGGTTAATTGCAGGGACAGGCAATGGTGGTGGTGGTGGTGGTACCCGTTTACGAAGCGAAAATTTCAAACGAACAAAAAAGTTGAAATTTACCTACTGCACACGTCGTATTTACCACAAAAGTAAGAAAACTAAAAAACTAAACAACGGAGCTAACTTCTTCTATTCTCTGTAGGTCACTTTCTACGGTTTAGCAAGGATACAAAAGCCAGCATCTCTAGATTTTAATCCACATTTAAATGATCAATTTCTTAACAACAACAAATCATCATCCATGAAATCGTCATCGTTGGGGGGAAGAAAGTGCTAGATAACATTTAAACGGCAACAAGAAGCAAAATACTTAACCCGAACTAGAGCTACTAAAGCGGACGCATACAATCCATCAAAAAAAAAAAAGAAAACACCTTATCCTTAATGCACGAATGCAAGCAAACGCGGACCCACACCTAGGGTTATAAATTTCACAACAAAAAGCAAATCATGAAATTCCGGGACGAAACAAAAAACGATCGCTACAGAAACGGTGGTTCGGTTGAGAATCGAACGCGCGACGGCTGGAGAGCGATCCGTTAACCAACATTTATATTACGAACTATTGAGAGTTTAACGAATCCCCCATTAAAGCCATTGAGAGCATTGTTATTTCACTTAGACTATGAATCTACTACCTTCCTACTACTATTTACCACTACTACTACTACAACTACTATTACCACTATACTAAGAAACCACAGCCCTACGCGTGCACCCCTTCTCTTTCTATCGTAGACGCGTACTAGCAATGCGAGAAAAAAAAACATACACATACACGCACCAAACACACACACACACCCGCCCAGAAAGACAGAGAATCTTTTGCCCCTTCTTCGGCATTAGCTTTGGTTTTGTAGGAATGCTCCCACACAACATACCGTGACATTTGCTCCGGGTAGATCATTCTTTCTCGAGCGAACCAACTAGAGATGCGCTTTAGATTTACACTTACACTAAGGGAGTATGCTAAAACCAATAGACATTACAATCAATCAACCTAATCAGCCTAGCGACAAACGAAACGAAGTTGTTGACACTCATTGCTACACGGCGCTACTACCATCCCTCAATAGCATCCTAGTGACCATTACCTACTACTATCCGATATAGAACGAAAACTACCGGCATTTCTTCGTCAGTCACGCGCGTCTTGTAATCGATCGGTCGATTTTACACTGCTCCACACCACTAAGATAAAGGGGAGCCATGTTTTTAGTGAGAGAGCTGTGACAGCTGTCACATCCTTTATGTCATTATGTCAAATGGCATACTTTGACAGCATACAATGTTTATGAACAGTGGTAAGCAGCTTCAAAGCGAGCTCAAAAAGCGATTGACGACATGTTGTAGGGGATTTTTGTAGTTGTAAACCTTTCGCCGAACGGCATCGTCGAGTGGATTCCATGCATCAGACGCTAGCAGAGGCAGAAGCTATCGGTATCGGATCATCGAACAGAAACCATCGCCAGCAGAAGGATCAGCGACAGACAGCACCGCAACTTGGTAGAAAGGTAAACCGATGGGTAACGATCGTTTTGCACTGTTTCCTGTGTGTTGGTTTTGAGGGCACATGTATTTTAAAGCTCTTGTTTTCCGTGAGTGTGTGTGTGTGTGCGTGCTATTGTAAAATGCATTCAATCCATACGTCAAGTGTCGGGTTTGTTACTAATTGATTTTAACAGCTCTTGTGGAATGACAGATGCTACTTAGCGTTTGCTATGAACGGATGTGGCCCTGGGAAATGTCTTTTTCAACGATATTCTACTCTTCATTGAAATCGATACGGACTCTTGCAGTTGCAGTTAACGCAACGTATCATCGGTACGCGTTTTGTCATAACCCATCCCTTATCGGAAGCGTTGGAACAGATGGAGCATCATATAACGGATACACTGAGTAGCTTGAAAGGAAGCTTTACGCTTTCCCAGCTACTGAACCATCATCGTCGTCATCGTGCTACCAGCATGCGCTCACCCTTCGTCAAACTTTTGAAGGGCGGGCAGCAAAACCAATAGCATTAAAACAAAAACAAAACATACGCAAAAACAAAACCAAAAACTTACCCCCTCCCAACAAAAAAAACCCGTTCAACCGTGGCCGGGAAGCCGCACGGTTCGGCAAAGGACATACTAAATAATATTAAAACAAAAGAAAAAAACAAAGATAATAAAATGAAATGTTAACAAATTTTTGAAAGGTTTTCTTGTTTTATTTTGTATTATTAACGAAGCAGAAAGGGAGGCAGAGAACGGGAGATGAAAAAAAAAATACAAGAAGTAGCAAGAGAGCAAAGCGACGAGAGCGAGTAGTAAATAAATTATTAAGAAAAATCATGCAGCTAAATAACGTGTGCGTTTAGGGCGATTAGTGGAAAGGAAAGTGAGCCACAACCTGGCCCAAAGCAGCGTGTGAGTGGGTGCAATAATTGTCAACGTCCGATTATAGACAAATCATGCTAACCAAACATAACAGAATGGGGCGTAAAACAAACCTAACATCGAATTACGATTACATTTCGTTTTCCGATTGCTGTAAAACAGTTTAGAACAGGTGCGGTGCAATACACTGAAACGGCACGGTAAATAAACGTCGTGTAATTGCAAATGGCCACTACTACTAATTGGCGGCAAGCAACAAAACAAAAAAACAAACCAAAGCTTCAGCAGTTCTGACTTTGTTCTATTCCCGCGGGTTCCTTACTTAGGCTTGCGTTCCGAGACAACATTGAACAAAAACACACAAAACGGTCAATTGCTAGGCTATTTCAAAAACACGTTATTGGTGACAACATTTGCTGCAATCTTTTGAACGCCAGCTTCAGTTTTGCGTATCAGGTTGCTTTGGGTGCAAATACGAAAAACCCAGGAAGAAAAAAAAAACTGAAACTAAAATCTTACAGCAAGAGAAGGACACAAAAGAATAAAATAAAAAATAAAGAAATCGTACATATCTGTTGAGACGTGTATGCTGTTGTTGTTAATGTTACGTTTTTGTTTTCAGCATTCCACGTCTTCAATACGAGCACAATTTGCGGTAGAAAATGAAGCAATGGCCTTGGTGCGCTTTCATGTTCAGGGTTTAACAGGGCGGGGTTTGGGACAAATGAAGAAGTAAATGGTTCACGTTTTATCATTCCGCAGTTGAATTCCGTTAAACGCTCTCTTCAACGCTTCTTGCAGTTATTGTTCTTCTGGAGGAGCTGTTGATAATAATGCAATGCAAATAAAGAAAACCAAACTACAAACTATGCATATAAACAAAATAAAACAAGAAAAAAACAGCATAATGCATGTGCGAAAGTGTTCTGGTTGGTTAAGCGGAAAATTACACGCAAAAAGAAATGATTAAAATAACAACAAAAAACCGAACGTTACGAATGGAAGATGAAGAAACTAATGAACAAAAGTATCTGCTAAACAAGCATTTGACGGCAGCAAAAAAGGAAAAATGAACAAACAACATAATATAAGAAGATAAGACAAAGAAACGACAAAAAAAAAACAAACAATTGTTATTCACGTTACACAATTTGCTAATTATTAGTAGGCATTAATATGGTTACAAATGTAAATAATGCACAATTGCGCAAAATAAACAAACTGGACGGTTAAACCAGGCAATTTGGGGAAACGGATAAACGATACCCGTACCCCACAGCAAAAAAAAAACCAATAAGAGATGCTAAGCGTAGACTGTAGTTTAGTAAGTGAAACCAAAACCCAACCATGTTAGCAAGGATGGAAAAGAAAAGAGGTAAGGAAGGGACGGCTTCGGTGGGGAAGAAAACAAAAAACGAGCCAAAAGCTTGGCGTCCACAAGGAGAAACAAACAAACAAACAACAGTAACGAACAAACAGAAACAAAACTGGTGGCGTAGCGGCCCGGCCATCGATCGACTTCCGAGCATTTGTGCTCAAAAAGTGCGTGGTGGTGTTGATTTTTACCCGTCCAATTACAGCAAATGGTGTTACACGATGGAAGGAGTTTTTTGCATTAACATTTGAAGCGTATGTGTACTGGTGTGTGCGTGAGTGTGTGCGTGTGCGAAGCGATCGTTCATAATTGAGTAAAAACAGAAAAACAAAACAAAATGGAGCAAACACTAAGAATAAAGTTTGGACGGCTAAGTGTTTTTGAGTAGACGAAGCGCCATCTAGAAGATTCTAAATGAAAACGCACCGTTTACTTTCGCGGATCGATTCCTCACCAATGGTCACTTTGGACGTTTGTATTCGGCTCTCGAAATTAACGCCACTCATCTACTACTATTCTTCCACTACTACTACTGTTTTCTCGTGTGGACTTTCTTCAAAAAAAACAAAAAACTTAACTTTGAAGCTTGTAGAAACAGAGAACCTTTTCAACGAGCATGCATTCTTCAAATGATCAAACATCTTTCGGCCACAAAATGGTGCTCTCTAATGCCACAGTTCCCTCTAAAGCGTTCCGACCCACCCTGGCTTGACTCGTGATAGGGAGGGCCCCCGACCCCTTCTCTCGAAAGGGTGCCCCAATGGGTTTGGCAAAGGAATATAAATATATAAATACGCAAACCAAATAAAAAAACGTAGTCAATTTGTATCATACTTTCGTTTCACGGGCGCGTGAACGTTTCCCATTCCGCGCTGCTTTTCGGTGGTTCTAGGTTTTCCAACGAGTTTTCCGCATTGCAAAAAAAAACCATTGTGCAACGTTAAATATACATAACAAACAAATATATGGCAAACACGAAAGGGCAGGACCGAGTAAAGCAAACAAAACCCAAACGACAGACAAAAAACAAAACAAAAAGAAACACACAGAATAGCAGAATTTTCTTGCCTACTACCCTAAATACTCTATACACAAGTGTGCTCTTGTTTGCAGTAGTAATACATAGTGAAAGCGGTTAGAAAGTGCGCCAGTAACGATAGTAGAGCAAAGCAAGCAAAACAAAGCAAGGCAGACGGGATAACTTTAGAAAAAAAAAGAAAAAGAAATAACATTTTTGCAGCAGTACTTTTAACATTGCCGATAAAGGAAAACTAGGAATGCTAAGCGTATTGGTTGGCTTTTTTATTCGTTTTTTCATTACCTATAAAGTGCAAAAAACCCCAAAAGTAAATATAACAAAAAAAACACACACACAGAACACGTGCGCACAACCATTAAACACAGAAATGTGCGCGGTTTGCAACTTAGTGTAGAATAAAGCAATGCAGCGCAGAAACGTTAAACAGCCAGAAGGAAAAAAACAGAAAACACATGATGAGAAAAGTGAATAAAAACAAACACAGAAACATAAACAAGTTTTTTCGCAAACACACATATTATAAAATGATATACGCTTGAAGAGTGCCCTCCCCCTGCCCCGAGAGTTGGAAAAGGGAGGGGGTTCATTCTGAAACCAAAACAAAAGAGAGAAAAAACAAAAAAAGAATGCATAACTAAAGGACAAAGGAACGAACGTGAAGGGAAAACAGCATAAAAGCGAAACAACAAACAAAACAAAAACATAAAACATCACGTAGCAAGTAAGCAACATGATAAATGTTAATCCTTATGGGGTAAGCAAATGAGCATGAAAAAAGAAACAAACAAACAAACAAAATACTAAAGAACGACAAACGAGAGCAGATTTATAAAGGAAAGGAATGGAACAGCAAACGAAACATGTACTCAAAATACACTGGAAACTCATCAATTAGTGTGTTTGCGTGTGTGGCCGGTACCGTGTTCTTTCTATTGCTTTGATACACAACTGAGCTGCCGGGTTTGCTTTGTCGCTGAGAAGACAGAAAAAAAACGACACGAAAACAACGTTGTGTTCCTGTGTCTAAGGTGAACATTTTTGCCTCCCACCTCCCAATGTCTTGTGCCGTTAGCGTTGAGCAATGCGGGAGTATATCTAGTTTGCTGCCATTTATTCTACTCCGAATTGTATTGTTCGTTATCTGTTGTACGTGCTAGGAAACGATACGTATGGGACAGTGGACAGTGGCTTGGGAGGATGATGTTTGTTTGGGCGCTGTTTCTACATTCGTACATTGTGCCGGATTTCGTTACGAAATGTGCAAACCACTACCATTAAAGTCTAACGTTAAGGTATTGGAGTAAGCTAAGTAAATAGAGACAAACAGTGGAGTAAACAAAATGTAAACCAAAACGCAAAGCACAACACTAAACACGCTAAAAGTACTGGTTGAGTTACAGTGAAATGAACGTTGGGAACAGGAAAGAGATGAAAAGAGATGGAAACGGAAGGCTTTGAAAAATGGCGCGAATCATACGAACCGCTGGAAACAATGTTGTGTTGGTTTTGGTAGGTTTTAAGGTGTAATAACAAAACACATTGTAAAGCAGAAAAAAAAACCTCGTCACAGTTTTCAGATGTGATATTTTGGTTCTTCGAGCAGGGCCTCACTTCTGCCGCTTGGTGTGGGGAGGTAGCGGCTTATATGCCGCCCAAATTATAAAAAAATAGCTGTTGATTGTTGTTTCCTATTTTCGGTTGCGATCATTCACCCACACACACACACGCACACAAACATCATCCACCCATTACAACATTGTGTTTGAAGTTTTGGTTTACAGCATAGGGAAAAATAGAAAACTTAAGAAATGGAAAGCTCCAATGATCGCGGCAAAGGAAGACACAGAAAAAGGGGCGCAAAACGCAAATTTGCATTGCACATTCTTTGTTATATATACATTCATTTTTTGTACCATCTAATGTATCGTTGTATAGATCAATCGCTTTTGACTTCTCGGAAATGGCAGATTGCATTTGGGTGTCCCGCGTGTGCTCAAGCCCGCCCAAGATCGTCCGAGCGAACGAACGAGATGCGTATTTGTTACTAATCGAAAACCTGTGCATGAAGTTATCGAGGCAAGGGAAAAAGGGAACGAAACGGGAGTTGTATGAAGCGAAGCATCAAGCTGACGCGACAGCAAACATGAGATAAAGACATACTAAACAACAACAAAAAAACAACCAAACGCTTTTAGACTTCCAAGTTTACCATGAACAATGTTCTTCAAACATAAACACATTAAAAAAGAAAAAAAAAACATACACACACATACACAAACAAAATGCAAAATTAAAGTAAAGCTGCTAAACCATACCTTTAGATAAGTTGTTCATTGGCGGTTCCAATATGGCCGACGGAAGGTGAAAAGGTAGTAGTACTTAGTCGTTTTGGGTCAGTTTGCCGAAACTAACCCAATTCTTAACACCCAACGGACAGCGTGTATGTTGGTGTGTGTGTGAAAAGGGACGTGAGGGTGGAGGGGGGTGGGGGGAATTGGGTGAAAAGAAGCAGGAAAAATGGATGGACGATAGCACATTGGCCTGACAGTAAGCTAAGATGTTGAAACACTCTGATTTGTAGATATGTAGCACAAGAGCCGCAAATGTTGTCCTTGAGTTTGTGCGCTACCGAATGCCGAAACGCCGATAACTCCGTTTGTGTTGCATTTCTTCGGCTCGATCACGTGTTCAACGATCAGTTCGCTAGTGACTTTGGTTCTCAATGCGTTTATATCGTTGTGTTCAAGTTCTGTGTTGAAGGTTAACGTCACCCAAAATCATGCTCGGTTACGATTCCAAATAAAGCAATAAGTAACGTGTAACAGATAGTTAATAAATAGTGAAACACAGCAGGATAGCAATGATAGCAGTGCCGGACGACGGTGAAACAGCAAACTAATCTATTGCTCTTAATAAAAACAAAACGTAGCGATTCAATTTTTTAACATATAAAACAAAACTCATATAGCAAACATACGAAATGCATATAGACTACCTGGTGCCGGTTAGAATTGGCGCTGAAATAAGGTTTGAAGTAATTTAATCGTAAAGGATTGACTCTTTAGAGCGAAGTTCACATACAACGGATGGCGGTAGGGTGTAGATTTTGTTTGATTAATTTGTTTGTTGTAATATTTTGAATAGATTTATCAGATTTATCTCTGTGCAGATAGGTGTACCAAGTTACCATGGAATCCCCGGGGTTGAATGGATTTAAAGCTTACGACTTTAATCTCTTTCGTGGAAAGGCTCAATAATGTTTCGTTTTACTCACCAACTTTAAAAATACACGACCCTTACGTTTAATAGCCTATCCTCCAGTTTAATAACCTCAACGATGCGAACCGAGACGAAAAATGCATTACGATCGGAGCTAGCGCAGTTTTGCATTCGCCACAAAGCGAGAAGCAATGTACGGGAAAGAATAAACACAACATAACGCTGAGCATGGACAAAAACCAATTGAAAGTTGTAGTAAACATTTGAGCTGTATGTATAAATTTTTAAAAATACACAATACAAAATCTAAAGTAGGATTGCGATCACGTGGGCTTGCGATCGATACACGCGATCACCGGTGGGCCATGGGTGGAAAACAGTACAGAAGCTACCACACTGAAAGGACATGAAATACACACACACTACCACATGCTTAATGATACAGAAGAAAACCCATAACAATACAGACACGTACATGGCACACAGCATACAAAATAAAAGCAGCGTGAACGGGGGAAAACAAGTTAAGTATCGGAAGAGAAGATAGCAGAGTTATATACTGAAGTAATTAATTGTTGACAAATGGGATCTTCAGGCGTAGTATGTTGCGTTTGCTGTCGCGTTTTTAAAAATAATAAGAAAGAATGAAAAAGAAACACCCAAAAAAACACAAAGACAGAACAAAACTGAATAAACAAAACGGTAAAGAAAATCAATGAAATAATGCGACATAAATAACAATGAAGAAAAAAAACCTTTTTTGTTAACTATTATACATATATAGATTTGATTTTATATATATACCTATATATCATTCTCATTAAAAAGCATATATAGAATAAAAATAAACTGATTCTAAAGGAAATGCTTAATGTTTGTGATTCTTTTGTGTGTTTCGGGAAAGAAACTAAAAATCTTTCCGTTTTTTAACATATGATCGACGGTTTCAAAGCAAATTTTCAAATTTCTTGTGTTTCCCACTGTGACAATGTTTCACCGATTTCCCGCTAGATGGCGCAGAGCACGAAATTGTCAACTTTTGAGTTGAAATGTAAACAAACGCATTTTAACTCATTTCTGTTCCTAATAAAAACCCTCTATCAACTGGAATATGCAAGAAAACGAGGTAATAAAACATTAAACACACATTTGAATTGCCTACGCATTGACAGACTTTTGTATTCTATCAGACACAATCTTCATCCCCAACAAAACCACTCCAGTTTCGGCAGAAACTAACGCCGAAAATGTGGAAGCGTGAAGAAGTGCTTGTGTTTCTCGATCTCTACGATCAATCGATCTCAACAAAAAATCTTCAACCGAACAATGAATGTGATGACGAGCTATGGAACACAGTGTCGTTAAAGCTGGCCGAACAAGATATCCAAGCGTCTCCAGCTCACTGTAAAAGTAAATGGAGTTTACTGTACAAGGCGTACATGGCTAATCCCGATAGTCAGGGGGCATTCTTTAAGAAAGTGAAACAAATCGTGGAAGCTTCTGCGAAAACAAGCGAACATGACGAAGAAGAAGAAAAAGATCTGTTTAAGGAAGAAAGACTGGAGAGCTTAAGCGAGGATGAAGGGGACTGCTCGGAGAACATTATCGAAAACCCACAGACACACCCCGTTTCGTTAACAGTGGAAAGAGTTACAGAATCACCAGTAGCTGAAGCTGAGGGCGTCATCGCATTAATCGAAAAGCTATGCTGTAAGATCGACACTCTTTCCGAAATGCAGCTTCGGCAAGAAGAACGTTTAGAGGAGATTTATCAAATACAAAGAGATAGTCTTGTCCATTTATTGGAAATAAAGAAACATCTAAATATAACTTAAAATTACACGTTTTGAAAGTTAAACGAATATTACCATCACATCTGCTCGTATGGTTCGTCCTTGAAATAGAGCGTGTTGCCATCAGATTGATAAATGATCTCCGCGTTGCCAATAACATTCGGAAGCGCTTGACCCGTTAAAGAATCTGTCACATGTGAGGAGGGGGATTAGAAACCATTCCCGGATAGTAATATCAACATTACTTACCGGATCCCTGTCGACTCGATTCTCCTACTTGCATTGGATCGTGGGATTCATCCGAATGGTGACGCTCGCATATCATGTTCTGGGAAGAGAGGAAGCAATGAACGTACAATTAACAAACGATCGTAAGGTAACGCTTTCATGCCAGAGTTTTCCGGACTTACATCCTTATACTTGCTGAGGTACAGTTTCAGCGGCTCGATATAGTTTTCGAAACCCAGCGCGTACATGGCACACAAAATGTCTTCTGCGTTGATGGTTTTTCGCTTTTCCATGTGGCACCGATCGCTCGCCTCGGATGTGATAAACGATATGAATTCGGACACACACTCCTGGATACATTCGCGTGCTTCTTTGGCAATTTTGCCATTGGATGGAACCGATTTCTTCATGATTTTGGTTATGTTTGCAATGGGAAGGAACCGGTCCTGCTCTCGCAGCGGAGTTCCAACCTTCAGCAGTTGTTCGCTATTAGAATCTTCCGAATGGGTTCCTTCTGTAAGTACGATGGAAGGAAAAATTGGTAGTTTGATACATTTACCCCCAAATAAGCCTGATCTTACCGATATCGTCTTGCATTTTTATGAGTAATTGAACAAAACACAGCACACAATACGAAATCCGGTACACAAAAACTTTTTCCTACGAAATGTTTATGACGCTGTAGCGATTGTCACAACAAAATCCTGCAATTGCAGGGGTTTGACAGCAAAAACGATAAGAAATACAGCGTCGGCTGTTTGGATGCACCGAACCTGGTCAACCGATATTGTTTGATTTCGGTTATGTTGAGCAGTGTTCTAAAATCGTCGATTTATATATTAACATGCAAAATTTAAATAAACCTTCCTTTCCATATTTTATTTGCATGTTTTTATGAACATACAACTGTACTTATCGTTTTCGTAGATCATTGAAAGTGCTGAACCTGCGACGATAAACTCCGTGTAAAAATGACAGCGCATGGTACACACACTTGCTCACAAAATACGCGACCGTATGATGGATTCATCATTTTGCAAAACAAGTAGTGAAGAACGAGGAAGCGCAGAACGATAGAAAAACCCGCGTGGAATGGCGTCCGTCGAAACAAAACCAAAATCTGTTGAACAAGCAGCGGAAGATGTCGACGACAAGGAAGATGTTGACGATGAGGTAGTGGACGAAAATGTTCCTGCCGGAAAGAAGAAGAAAAAGCGCTCCAGGAAACCCAAGAACCAGAAAACTGGTAAGCGGCGGCAAATAATTACGTTGTACTAGCCCGGTTGCAGGGTTGTGATAGGCTAAAAAGGGTGTACGGAGGGTGATTGAGCTTGTTTGGCAACATTTACGAAAAGTTATCAATGAAAATGGGGTGCTGAAGAGTGTACAAACGAAAAATTCTTTGTGTATCAAAAAATTGAGGTTAGGTGTTTATCGATTTGTTTTTGTCAAACACCAAAATGCTGCCTCCGGAACCGGTTCGTGTTGCTCAAAAGTTTTAATTCGCTTTTTTTTATTGCAGCTGCCGATCTCGCGGATGACGATGCATTGCGTGAAGCGTTGGCGGAGCGGCAAGCCGAAGACAGGAAGCAGGTAGCAGCTGCCCAGAAAGCTGCAAAGGAGCAGGCTAAGAAAAATCAAAAAGCAACTGCGGCAGCAGCGGCCCAAGCTCAAGCCGATGGTGGTGAGGCTGGCGAGGAGGAGGAGGAAGGCGACGAAGAGGAGGATGGTACCGGTGCAACCGGTGCAGATGGTAAGAAGAAGCGGAAGAAGCGAAACAAGAAGAAGGCTGCGGCCAATACGCTGGTTGCACCGTCGGTACCGATCTCGGAGCAGTTTGCTGACGGTAAGTTTCCCGAGGGACAGATAATGCAGTATCCGGATTCGACCACGGCAAAGGATCGGTTTACGAACGAGGAAAAGCGAGCACTCGATCGGATGCACCTGGACATTTACAACGAGCTGAGGCAGGCCGCCGAAGCACACAGACAAACGCGTCAGTATATGCAAAAGTGGATAAAACCGGGCATGACGATGATTGAGATTTGTGAGGAGTTGGAAAATACGGCCCGCCGTTTGATTGGGGAGAATGGGCTCGAGGCAGGGCTTGCCTTCCCGACGGGTTGCTCGAGGAATCACTGTGCCGCCCATTACACGCCCAACGCTGGCGATCCGACTGTGCTGCTGTATGACGATGTGACCAAAATCGACTTTGGTACGCACATCAAGGGACGCATCATTGACTGTGCGTTCACGCTGTCGTTCAATCCAAAGTACGACAAGCTGCTGCAGGCGGTGAAGGAAGCGACGGAGACGGGCATCCGGGAGGCAGGCATTGACGTGAGGTTGTGTGACATCGGTGCGGCTATTCAGGAGGTGATGGAATCGTACGAGGTGGAGCTGGACGGCAAAACGTACCAGGTGAAAGCCATCCGAAACCTGAACGGTCATTCGATCAGCCCGTACCGGATCCATGCCGGCAAGACGGTACCGATCGTGAAGGGCGGTGAAACGACCCGCATGGAGGAGAATGAGTTCTACGCAATCGAAACGTTCGGATCGACCGGACGTGGGCTGGTGCACGACGATATGGATTGTTCGCACTACATGAAGGACTTCGATGCACCGAAAGTGCCTCTGCGGCTCCAATCGTCCAAGCAGCTGCTCGGTCTCATTAACCGTAACTTCGGCACGTTAGCGTTCTGCAAACGTTGGCTGGATCGGGCCGGAGCCACAAAGTACCAGATGGCACTGAAGGATCTGTGCGACAAGGGCATCGTGGAGGCGTATCCACCGTTGTGTGACGTGAAGGGAAGCTACACGGCACAGTACGAACATACGATTATGTTGCGACCCACCTGCAAGGAAGTCGTTTCCCGTGGCGATGATTACTGAAGCGGATGCATATCCATCTGCCGGGTTCGCGGATCGTTGATCGCGAATGGTAAACAAACCAATCCCCTGAGGGGAATGCAAACAAAGCTTTGGTAACGGTAACGGTTGCTTTTGGTAACATTTTCTACGATCATCTAGGAACTCCACAACCGCAGACATCTCATGCGCCCAGTCATTGCCGGATGTCATCATTATTCTGTTGTAATAAAAGCGAACTCATTCAGCTACAAAAAAAAAGGCAATTAAGGCCAAATTTCGCAACAATCAAGATGACATGATGAAGAAAGCGAGAAAACAATTTTATATTCGCATATTTTGAAAACGAACGACAGGATTCGCTGAACATTCAATGTGAATGACACCGGACAACCAATACCGTGTGAGAGGTTTAATAGATCATCCAGAGAATGCTATGAATGCAACAGTTTTTTGAAAACAATTCTGATTCTTAATGATGGACTCCAAAAGTAACGCCATTGGTTTCTGAAACAGATAGTAATGAAGACAGAATTGAAACAGAAGACGAAATTGAAGGCTTACGAAGTGCGGTGTTGCTATAACTCCAGATAGATGATCGTGCATACGAAGATGTCCACAGCATTATCTATGTTTAGTCACAAGTTTGCACCGACTTTACCTTTTTCTTCTTGGCTCTACGACCTACTCGGTCAAGCCCACCATAAAATGGCTTGCGAGACTTATTGATATCACGCAGTTGGATAGCCAGTCTTCAATGCGGGGAAACGGTCCAGATGGGATTTAATTCCCGGTCAAGTCCTAACTTCGAAGCATGAATTAAGCGTTTCCAGTATATTTTTGCGATCGAAAGGAAGTTGCTTATGATTTTCAGTTTCTTGTAAGGAAAACGATGCCGCCATTGCAATGAAGAACCGTATCAGCTGTTCATCGATTTGTGGACACGTCAATAGAATAATACCGAACAGCTGGAAACGTTTAAATTCGATAAATCTTCTATGAAGACATAAAAATTATTGATCATTCACAGCGCCCTTATCGCCTCGGCCATCACACAGAACGTTCGTAATGATTAAAACTGAGTTCAAGCACCTTCAACATGGCGATCCTCAACAATCCAGAGTAAGTACCTACTAATAAATATATCCAATTCTACGATCGAATGATATAACACGTTTGGTTTATTACCAATCATCATTTCTTTACACTGTTGTGAGACCGTAATTATGGACGAACAAATTAATAGAATTCAAACCATGCCCTTTCGTGATCCTCGTATTCACAACTACCTTCTCACCCATCTAGTCCATCTAGTATCCATAGAGCCCGTGTGCTATTGCCGTATCAACACACGTACCGATCGATGCACATTAGTCATCGGATCGTTCGCAACCGAGTGGGGTTAGCCGCGTATGAAAGTTGTCAATGAAAATTCGCACGTTCGCTGCTGGCCGGATGAAGGAGGAGGAGTTCTTGAAATCGGGACGATGACTTGAACCTGAGACGCAATGCATGTGTCGTTGCAGAAACGGTGCGAAGGCAAAGCTCTAGTGGGCGATCGAGCATCGGTAGGCACGTCGTGGTGGAGACGACGGTTACACTAGCGCGGCACACGAGTTCGTGTGGGGCCTCTACGATTCGTTTCGCACGCGGTACGTGATTTAGGTAGCCGATAAGTCGCGGCCGTTGTTGATTTCTTTCGATTTTGCCTTCGTACGCTCTTCTCCAGCACTGGGGTGTCTACGATGGAACTGCCGTGGTTAGAAAATGGAATGGAATACGGTACGGGGCCGACAGGAGAGAAGAAGGATCGTGTGGGAATGGTACATACTGTCTGTTACGTCAATGTTGCCTGGACTCAGGCAGCGTGATTGAACTTCGGAATTCGACTGCTGTTCCATCCAGAATGCTGCAACGCTCAAGCATTCGTGCGATCGAACGCTCGGGGGTTCAGCTACTCTTCGCGAAGCTGATCAATCGACGACGCTGGACGGCATGTCGTTACCGCCGAGCTTACGGTTCCACATTACGTAATCGATGTAATGACATAAAAATTCATGAAGTCAAGAAGTTACCCAGTGGTGCCGGTCGACAAACCGGTGATCTTGGGACGCCGGGCCAACGACAAGGTAAGCAGGCACAAGCCGCACGGAGCAGCTGGGGCAGCAGGAAAGGGTTGGCAAACTGGTTACCTAAGGAGACCCTCCAGTTTTATGGAGTTGCCGGAGGTTTTTGCTCTTTCTCTCGCTCTCACTGTTCGGCGTACGTTTTTTTTTTGCAACTTTCAATCGAATCGATTCCGCACAGTGCCGAACCGTGGATGTACCAATTGTAGTTGTGTGATTTTTTGTTGTTTTCGAGTAGCCCTCACCGTGCAGCTAGAGCGAAGGACTGCCAAAATTCAAACACTTCAGTAAAAGGGGGCAAGCGTAAACCTACACACGTGATTGGAGTCGCTACTTAACGCGACAGCTGGCTAAATGTTTGAATGAAGACGAAGTTTTGAGTGAAAGGAAGCCACCCAACACACACTCTGTCCCCGGGATCGTGACGTTCGTTCGGTTTTGTTATGGTTGAAGGTTGTAGGCTTCCAAGGTACGCTGCACTACGCCGTGGCAGCAGTGGAATCGTTACGCGGTTCGTTTGTTTAAACGGAGTTTAGTTCCCCCGCTGGGTCACGCAAAGTTCCTTCTAGCGGCAAGGATACCGTGTATGACCGTGAAAGGATCTCCGTACGTGATACGCTTTGAATTTCGCAACCTAGGAAGCTTTCAAAACGCTTCGGGATTCTCGCTGATGCTTGTTAAATGTAGAGGATTCGTGCAAAACGCGAAGGTCAATGTGAGTAGACTTTGGATTTTCAACGTGCATTGTACTTAACGATTATGGAGGCCGTTAAGTACGGCGTAGCCGTATGTTCTAATAACTTATTTCGTTTAACTCTTGTGCCCACTGAAACTAACCTAACCTTGGTGTTATCTCATTATCATCCTACGAGTAGGAAGTGGATTTAACCTAGTTTTGGAGCAACTCCTGATTATCGTCGCTAGTGACTGACCGCGATCGTGACGAGTGTGCCATGCTCCAGTTGCAAAAATCCTTCAAACTTTGTAACGAATCCCGAGCGTGGAACATGAATGAATGAACCTACGGTTCAGCTCGTGTATTTCGTATCTTTACGCAAAAAAAAACCAACAAAAAATCCTCCAATATCTCTCGGCATCTTTTGCTGATCCCTTGAATGAAGGTTTTTCGTCTCGTTGCTCAGCCCGATAAGCGTAAAGTTTGCGATAAAAAAGAGCACGGAGACCGCGTGGTCGAGAAACATCAAAGAGGCGAACCCGGCATCAGTGCGCGGGATGCAAACCCCGTGCGGCATTCTTCGGCACTCGGCTATGCCATGTGATTTTTCGTGCGTTTCCACGAGCGCACCCAACATGCCGGCGGCTCGGGAGCATAGAGCGTGAGTGCGATGAGTTCCAACCGCCGTTGGGTCAACGTGAAAAAAACGCATGTGCGGCCAAGAGCCGGAGATGCAACATTGTTTCGTTGAGCTGTAAGTAACTGTTATCGAATGGTATGCGTTTGTGTGCGTAGTCTTATCATAAATATCAGCAAGTAACGGTGCATTATGTCTCATCAGATGCAAGCAGTCGCTTAGTATGGAGTTCGTAAGAGGCATTAAGATACCAGTAGCAACATATGGTTTGATTTGAAGCCGTTACCAATGGCATAACCAACATTCGGTCGCTCGGTAGGGATAGATCTCACTCTCGTGATGTTGGATTTTCTCCCACAAATTTGGGGGGAGCATATTTAATGTTTACAGGGTTTGTTAAGTGTATGATTACAGGGTTTTAGGTGAACACTGCACCATCCCTTCTTTTGTGGTGAAAAATAGAGATGGGAATAACAACTCCTTTCAAAGGGTTTATCCACTCTTACTCCTCATTGGGATTTAATTCTTTCGAGAGTTGTTTCAAATAATCCTACTCTGAGGGAGTTGTTAGTCGCCATAGAGATTGAAATAGCAAAATAGTTGTTTCAACTCTCTGCGATTTAAATCTCTGCAGCGACTAACAACTCTCTAAACAGTTGTTTCAACTCTTTGGTATGTAAATCACAAAAGAGTTGTTTAACCACATTATGATGAGTTTATTCGATGCATTCTTTTGAAAGATTTAAATCTCTTATTCACTCTTACTCTTTTCGCACAACTTTAGTTTACAACCTCAAGAACCAGGAATTCCTGGTACATAACACTCTATCTCAAAGTAAGTTAGAAATCACGTTAGATTTCCCGAGGTTATGAGGAAACCATATCACTTAGTGGAATTGGTAGAACGTATTCTAAATCTGTAATAATTACTTTCGACTAAAGTGCGTCACAAATGACTTCATATGTCTCAAACCCATCACGCCAACCCTGTTTCACAATGGAATGGATGCAACCAATTCCGATTCAAAAATGATTGCAGAGGAACTAGATCTTTATCTAAACTAGATAAGAAATTACCTTGGATTTCCCAGTCATCAGCCAACCCTGTCTCGCAGTGGAACTCACTATCTCACGCACCATCCAATCGATTCTCATCCGTTACCGCTCCATACTACGGGGCTGGCTACTACCTCGACGGCTGTTACTCTCAAACCACCTGGCGCGTGGGTCCACCATACCACTAGTAGCCACTCAGCACGGCGCGCAAAACCCCACGTTCGTGAAGCTCGTGATTCCGTCGACACGACCGTTTTGCCAGGCCAGTTACATACACAACTCGCACGCTGCCGCGAGAAGAGTTGCGTTTGATCACTCAACCAGAACGGGTGCGTGTGGTGTTGCGCTTTTCATCTCGGCGATTCTCATCCCAGTTTGCGGTACGACTGCGGTGGACATTACGGGTCGCGTGGCCTCGTCTCGTCGGGTGCAAGCATCCCTGTGATTGCACCATGTGAGCGCAATATCGTCCGTTTTGTCGTGCACAGTGGAGTTGCATTCCGTACACGTTTCGGTGCTCCCGTACTTTTTTTTCCGGTACAGTGTTATCGCGGTGTTGTGTATATTGGGGATCGATTTGGGCAAAACTGTTCGATCAGCCGGAACATCCCCGGGGTTTCGTTTCGCAGACACATCGCGCAGACTTTGTGTCGTCGACGATATCTCCGCGGCGCTACTCTGTGGCAGTGATCTGCTTTCCCCACCCTACCAGCAGTGTGGTGTTGTGTTCGTGCAGTGCAAGTGCCGCTGCCCCTTCACCGAAAGGGTACGCAAGGTTTTTTTTTTCGTGCGTCGTAGTGTTATTTTTTTCTCCATTCGTGCTGGCGTTGTTGTTATTGGAGTTGCGTTGCCTGTTTTTTTTTTGTTGTCGCTGCTACTCTCCGACTCACGGGTATTGGTGGTGGGTCGAGAATAAGGTGGTAAAGGCAGTCAAGACACGGCTTGGTTTCGCCTTTTTCGTACGCAATCGGCAACCGGTGGATTCCCTCGATCGACTGTTGTGTTTTGAGTTGGCAGGGAGATACACAGTCACACACGCACGCATGTCGGCTGTGACCTCCTGGCGCACTTTTTTCGCCAGGTACCCATTCGATTCACCTTTACCTCTCGCACGGTGAGGTTAGCACATTGCAACCAAGTTCACATCAGTAGCAGCAGACGTTGATTTGATGATGCTCTCTGATCTCTCTGATGTAAGGTTTGGGGTGAAGTTCTGCCTCAATACCACATTAATGACGTTCCGGGCATCTGTTTCTATTCTTTCAACGCCACCTTAACGGCAGCACACAACTCCACCAAGCGTAGACTCCACTGTTACTTCAAGAGATACAACTCGTGCCGCACTTGAGACCTTACGTCTTTAGGGCTATCAAAACAAACATACTTTTGGATTAATCTACGCTCCAAGCGCCCAGGAAACTAACGTGCAAAGAAAAAAACTACTAAAAAGAGCGTGAAGGACGACACGCGGTGCCTTCGGTACTAGTTTAGATCATTCCAGCGTGCGCGACACACTGGTGACGCATCGGCGGTGACGTTGTGACGCCCCGGTTTTGTGCCACGGTGTGAGAAAAATAATGTTTCCATAGTTGGCAAAAGCCCGCTCGCCCAATGCCAAGTGGAGTGAACTGGAAACTCGGGCAAACGGTCGTTACGGACCGATCCTTTGCGGTGCATTTTCGCTTCGGCCCACCTCGGTTGCTATGGATGCTTCCGGTGCAGGTTTTGGGAACGATGTCGTACAACATTGTTAGCGTTAAAGAAGAACTCGCAACGTTTTAAAGCTCGTTCTGTGCGTACCTCTTTACATCAGACAAGGGAAGGCATTTGTGCCGAAAGTTAATGGGCCAGATAATTTCAGGATTTATATCTACCCATCATTCCACATGTTCATTTTAGCAGTGTCTAAGTTTTTGCGGCTTACAATTGGCTTCTTCCAAATGATGCCAATCCTCATCACTGGGATGGGCCGTAAAATCATTAACTTTCGCTCTTCATCTCTCCTTCCATTCCATTCTCTAATAGTAATAAAATCATAAAAATGATCCACAACGCTCGATCTTTGGAGAGGAATTAAAAAAAACCAGTTGCAGTGTCTGCTTTTAGCCGTGAAATTGTGTAGTGCGAAACGCTAACAAAAAAAGCGATGTGCAACAAGGTGGAAAAATAGCAAATTGCATCATAAGCAAAGGCGGCAGCCGGATGATGCATCGTCTTCGTCCCCGTTAAGACGGCTCCCGGTTTAAGCGACACGCATGCGACTTGTGCACACACCCCAAAGTCATCAATAATCTTTTTTGAAAATCCTGAATTCTTCCGTGCGCGCAGATAGATTGAGCAGCAAGCGGCCATTTATTACCGTACGGGCGAAGTACCAAAGTAACTTACGGCCATCGGTGTACCGTGCGTGTCGGAAAGTTATGTATGTAATGCAGCAAACAAAAAAACCCCTCATAAAAACAAGGTAAAAATAATCTTAACGTCCTTATCCTTCCAGTAGTGAAGTTTATAATTACACATAAATTTATGCACGCCAGTTCGGTTCGCTCGCGTGTCATTCAGACCATCTGTGGAGTAAAAAGTGGTGAAAAGTGTATTGAAGAAGAAGAAAAAAAACAACCCCTTCCTTTAAATCGCGTCCCATTCGACTGGTGACCCGGTGCATGTGCAATCGTTACTTCAGTGTTCGTGCAGCAACAGCACCAGCAGCAGTAGAAGTGATTAATAGCATTCAGTTTCCTAAAACCTTCCGGTGGTAAAAAGTGGCCGAACGAAAGAAATTTCGGTATTTAAATTGTGGTAAGCATAGGCGAAGAAGAAGAAACGTAAGATATTCTCACTCCGATACCATCGTGGCGTACGAGTTTCCGATTACGTGTGCGCTAATTGATATGTTTCCGTACGGTGGCGATGTGTGTGTGAAGTGTTTCGGTTCGGTTTAAGGTGCGCCTAAAAGCTGGCGAAATGCAGCAACTGCTGCTGTGCGATACGGTGCTAAAGATGAAGGATGAATCCTCAAATTTGCCACCCGATCGGTGTTGAATTGTAAGTGACGTGCGAAAGTGACGGTTTTACGAACCAAGCAGTGTTTGGTGGGCAGGCAGATAATTTTCGTGCGGTGTTGTGAAGAACGCGAATTAACGACAGCAACAAGTCAATCAACGGTGGTTTCGCTACTGATTTAAGTTCGGGTGAGTGGTCTTTTAAAGTATATTAAAATTAATTTAAAACCTTTTGAACATGCTTGTGAGTATATTTGCTACTCAAAGTTGTCTCTCTAAGACAAAGTAGTGCTCGCTACTCTGTTGGGTTATACTAGCTCTCATGAAGTTGCTAAATTCTTTTTCATTTAGAATAGCATGTTCAATACTTAACAATTTTTTTACATAGTTAAAAATGAAAAATATGATTCTCATTTTTCCTTAGAGGTAGAGATATGTGGTGCACTTGGTGCTCAAACCTGCGGTGTAACTTAGAAAGGTTCAGAAAGCAAGATTTATTAATCATATCGAGGGATTACTAATTAGTATTAGTACACTAGAGCTACTAGAGATCCATTTTTGATATCCTCTTGAATTGCCGCTTGTTACACAAGTCTAGAATAGTCTAACTCTCCGTTGATATCCGATATACTGGATATTCCCTAAAAATAGACCAGCTCTGTACCACAGGAGAAAAATTCTTGGCAAATCTATCAAATCTCCCTTAAATATTTCAAAGTTATGCCTCAAGTTATTACCGGTAATCATATAAATAGAACAGCATGTGGATGACTTAATCCCGGACGAGTGTTTAAATTATGCACATTAACGACCCTACTGTTTTTGATCCACCAAACAAATAGCTTCTCAAACATTGTATTGTCAGCCATGATCGCATGCCTGAAAGATCATTTAATTCTTATCATAATGTAGCATAATAGAAGAGTATTTTATAAATTATGCATTCTAATTTTCTTAACCTGCCAACGGCATAAACAACAGTGCCGTAGAATTGCTTTCTTCAGCCCTTTCTGTCGTCTTCTGAGAAGAAAAGAAGCAACATGGCATACCTTAGGAAAAATGGTTCTTTTTTTCTCAAATTTTCGTAGTCTTTCGATCCTTCTCGATGGTCACTTCTTCACGAACCCACGAACTTACCTTTACCAGTGCACGAGTTAATGATCATTTCATCCTCGTGTTGGCTTTTGTCGTGCTTTTCCCCGCGCGTTTATATTAACTTTCCCAGGCACGCCGTGGGTTTCAGAAGAACATCGTTACGGTGGTGTGCTGGTGGTGCCTTTTTGGGCCTGGATTTTTTTTCCTCTCGCCGAAGAAGCGTCCTTAAAACTCTCAAGAGATTTTCCGGACTTGGCGAAACGGCGGAACCGTAATGAACACGTCCTTAAGCTGACCCATCGGTGTATGGTACAAGGGGTTTCGTTTGGTCGTCCGCACAACAGTTGGATCCGGGTTTTTCTCTCTCCTCTTCTGTAGATCTGAAGAGGTACGCAACGGCACCATTTTGGTATCATAATCCGGTAGCCACGATTTTCCACCTTTTTCTCGCGCGGTAGGAATGTAATTAAATGGTTAAAGGCAAACTCGGCAGGTGGAAAGCATTTGGAAGCACGAAGTCGTGTGGTTTTTATTGTGGTTGAATTTGTCAGACCATTCCGGTTTATGATCTGGCTGTGGGGGTGTTTCGAGGGTGATAAATGAGGACCGGATGTGCGTGTGTTTTTTTTTGCCACCGGGGGTTAGGGCTTTTGACCACAGAAAGAGTTCCTTAATTTTGATCACAATTTATGGCGTTTTCATGCGGTTACTGGAGGTGCGCGAGATCAAAGGGCATTCGGGGGTTTTGGGGCATCATAATTAGGATCGTAAATATTTCATTTAATCCGATGGTTTCAATAATCGAATGTTTTGTCTCGTTTATTACCGCTGCCATTGCAAGGGTAGTAACGTTTTATTGCCGACGACGGATAATAACCTCAAAAAGAGGTCATATTTCGGTTGGAGGAGTCGGGAACTATCAAACGATTATGAATTGTCCTAAATAATGTTGATAATAAAAGCAAGATGTATTTCTTAACCATGTAGGACAATACTTTTCTTTTGGCTAACAACTCAATTGCTTCTCACTGCAGTAATTGATCCGGTGCTGATGCAAAGACGGTTGTTTACTCTGCTCGATACCAAAGATTCTTTACACTGACTTGTTGTAGTAGAATATCCTTCCGAAGGGTACAATCGATACAACAAAGCACCCAACGTGAACGACAAACGACGTTGAGCTAAGAGCACAGGACAAGTTGTTCGCTTGTTTTTCGGAATAGGAGTACGAGGTTTTCCCTATTTATTGCCATACGTCCCAATTTTCCGAACCACAACAGTGGATACTAGAACGTATCTGTGTATGTGTGGCGAAAGTTTCCCTGTACCTCTGGCGCATCGATAGCAGGACATCGTTTACACTTTTCCGAAGCAGTATGCATTACTTAACCCACCGCCCGAATAGAATGGAAGGATGAATACTGTGCTGTCTGGTTGTTTTGTATCGTTTGATCGGTGTATTTTGAGCGCTAAGTGTAGTCCTGAGTAGCTTCTGAATGTGAAACCTCAACTTCGTTAGTTGCACGTTGTCGTAGTGTGGTAAAATGTTTTCCCCCCTGTTTTCCCCGTTCGACACGAAGCATTCCATTACGACCAATCAAGCGATTCCTTTAGCTCAGTCGGGTTGGCAAGGGTAAGTTGTAGCTATTTGTTTGTTTTATTGGGTCTGTGCCCATAAGATAAATTCTATTTTCCATCCACTTGAAGAGCACACACGCAAAACGAAACGAATAAGAACACTTTCTGAATTACCACCCAAAGGGAAAGGGTGAGGACGGGATTGAGGAAGGACACAACAAACAATAGTAAGCGGGTGAATGAAATGAGCAAAGTTAAAGTGAGACGAAGACTGATAAATAGTAACCGGAAAAAATCTTGTAACGCATCTCCTTCCCAAAAAAAAGCCCTCACGAAAGGATAGAAAAGAAGCAAACAAAACACCGCAAAAAACACACAACAAACCTATTCAAGCGATTGTGAGTGAGGAAGGAGAATAAAAGTTTCGGGCGCGTTTCTTCTTTCCCTGCCCGGAAATGGCACCGGGTGGCGGAAACTTAAATATCATCACAGAACCATCGCGATAATCCCGGGGCGCATTATCTCCTTCCGCTTCGTGCAGTTTTGTCACAGTTTCGTATTTGATAGTTATTGGTTTGTTTACTTTCCATTTTCCACTTCCAACTGGGTGGTTGGTGTGGAACAATCGGAACACTCGAATACTAATGCTTGGGGGGAATTCGGTCGTCTAAGTTCTTATTTTACTTCCCAATTGGATATCGTTTAGTATCTTTAGCCATTTTTTAATGAACAATTGAGTAAAGTACTCAGAATTGGAGGTAGGGAAAATTCACTAGGTGGGGATGGAAAATTGATAATCGTTCATCCAAATGACCCTGGCTCGGACAAGCTCCGGGCATAATAGGAACGCTCTATCGAGGGAAAGTTATTCCAAAATTTGCAATGGGCGTTCGTTTATGCTTCATTTTATCATCTTGTTTACACGCCCGGAAGCCGGATTCCGGAAGTGGATTTTCGGATTCGAATTTCAGTGTTGTTTGTGTGGCAGCAAGGATGTCTCTGTGTGGGTTTTATGTTTTTCTTTCTTCCCCCAAGCCAGAAATGATTAATGGTATTTTAATGATCTCCAATAGAGGAAGGTTGTGTGGATATCCAGTAAAGGATACAATGCAAAGGGTGGTTTTTCGTTACAATCCTCTACATTGATTTATTATTTTCCACTCCCGATTTGCATACTGACCACTAGTTGGTGACCACTATTGATTTATCATTCCATCCAGCATGAGCTAGAGAGGTTGCGAAATGATTGTTTATAGATTAAGAGAATCAATTTTAAACCATACAAAAAGCACAGGAATGTGAATCCATTCCAACGGTCATGCATAAACGAATGGTGTTATTGATCACAGTTTTATTCGCTTTATTTATTCGTTTATCAAATCTTACCCTTTGCACCTGCTGCTACTGCTGCTGCCATTTTCAGCCGGCTCAATCGTGTTGGTAAAGTTTTTACGACCATACCCTAAAAAAAAGCATAACAAAAGTAAATCGATTTGATATGCCATAAATTGATCAATGGTTAGTAGACAGCCCCTGCTGATGCTACTACCACTACTGAAGTTGTCATCGTCAATCGGTGTGACGACTACATGTTTGACGTGTGCTTTATGTGTTGTGTCGGCAGCCCGTTCGCTCTGCGGAAAAGTCACGCAAAAGTTGTGCTGACAGTTTTTTCTTTATTTTCCTCACAAAGAATGTGAGAAGGAGCAAGTTTTCTTCAACGGATTTTCCTTTTTACTTCGAGCGGACAGGAATGGGAGCAACGAAAACATGAAGAATTTTCCCCGCCGTGCTGTATGCAGAAGGCGTTGAGTATTTTCGCTCAATGTCAATTGTTTTTATTTCTTTCTGCCATCTTCTGTACCTTTACTGCTTCACTCTCAAAGACGCCGACACACCGGTCAACCGATCTCCGAAGCACCCGGAAGCAGGCCATTAGCTTATAAAGCGTGTTTTATTTGTAAACACGACTGTTTCCGCTCGGCTAAACAAATTCTCACGCACACACAGGGTAGTAAAGATGGCCGGGGTGTATTTGAGAAGAAAGAAATACAAAATATCAAACGGTGCGTTTTAGTGCGTATTTATAAATATTTCGCCAAAATCAAACGGTTACAGAAATAGGCACACGAAAAAAAAACCTCGTATCAAAGTGGACAGTCTAAAAAACGAATGTTAAAAATATACGCACATGCGCCATTTTTTTTATTTGTTTTTATGTTGCGTGGCGTAACAAAGCAGGCGAAACGCAGGGAGACAAATAAACAAATAAACAGAGTTGTGAGAAAATTCACAAAAAAGTACAAAATGTTTGACGCGGGGATGGAAAAATTGGAAAATTGATCCCAATCGGTGGTGGTGGATTGTTGAAGTCTGAGGACCATACTAGATCACCCTGAAAAGAAAAAAGCAAACACAGATCGCGATTGGTCTGTCTGTACCCGTTTTGTGTCACTTTTATCTTGAGAGTTTTCCTCAAAGGAAAAACCCCATCCCCAGCGTAATGTTTGTTTGGTTCGATATTGTTTTCCTTTTTTCCTTGCAGTTAAAAAGACAACTCCACTATACAGCGAGGTTGGGCAAGACTTAAATCAAACACTCTTGTTAGAAAAAAACACTAACTTCTTGTTTCTTTTCCTCCCCATTAGTCTGTATTCCCCCATGAGTAACCACTTCACAGGCGAAAAATAAAAGGAAAACCCCAAAAGTGGAAAGTGCGTTAAACGCCATGAAAATCGACATAACTTGAGGAGTTTTCCATTTACGGCTTTCTAACAGGCCCACATTCGCTAGCAAGATGATGAAAGTTTAAAGTGCCAGAAATGGTGTTGTGTTTTTTGAGGAGCATTAGTACAGTAGTATTTCCGGCAAAAGAAGCAATAATAAGGAAGAAATATTCTTTTTTATTTCTCTCGATTAATGTTAGTTCTTCAAAACATATTTTCCGCTCTTCAAACACCAGAACATAATTTTCCACTTGACGCTATCACTTGACGCAAACTTGTATTAAACCTTCAGCCTTCAAACTTTTGAGCGGTTCAGTTTGGATAATTATTTGTTTGAGAGCTAAAACTCAAACAACTTAATTTAGCCTTGTTCCTTCTGTTTCATTATGCAACTCAATCAAGTTGCGTCGTAGAAGCAACGAGTATTTTCGTGCACAACAACTTTATTTGCCACGTCCCAAAGATCGTCCACACCATTCCAGCGAAAGCCACATTTGCATTACGTTGTTGAGTTTTGTTTTCTTCTTTAATGGCGGCCGGTCTCAGATTTCCTTCCCTGCTGCTTTGTACCGTGTTGATGTATGCAATTTTCCACCCAACCACCTTCCAGGAAAACAGAACTATTTACCGAGCAGAGTGCGTTGATGCTAGAGGTATAAATAAATGAAATTTCCTCACTGCTTTTTGAATAAGTTGCGAGAAGTTTAATTTTAATTATTTGCTCGCCCCTTTAGTTTTCCAACAGGACCGGGACAGACGGGCCATGTTGGAATGCTGACCAATGTTGCAGTTGATCTAACATAGTTTTGAGTGGTTGGATTTACGCTTGGCTTGGTTGCACTCCAAAGTAAACAGTGTCGGTTTGATGATGTGTGATTGATGCGAACGGTGATGTGATGGGCATAAAATTCCGGTCCATTAAAGTTGCGACGCTTAAAAAGGGCTGGTAAGAATAACACGGAAGATATAGTTATAGACATTCGACGCACACATTCCTCAATAAACCACTAAAACCCTTTACAAACGCTTCCGTGTGACTTTTAAACCTTGACAACGAGCGTCAAGTTCGATCAACTGAAAGGGTGACGCCACCAACGCTTAATCCAAGCGGTCCCATTAATCATACCGGTGTAACTCCTCTGCCAACAAAATGATCCCTAGCCACACGGCCTCCCAAGGGCCGGTTGTCATTACGCTGACAGTGTGGAAATTTATCGCACGTGAAAAGTCGTTACACCCATTCGATTAGGTCGCGGTCATTCCAGGCTGGTTGACGAAAGAAAATTGCAAACTCACCCAAACTTTGTCCTCCGCCGGGGAGCATCGTTCGATGGGAGAAAGCTCCCTAGGTCATCGGCGCGTAAAAGTTCGCACTTTAGCCTTCCAGTGTTAATTAATCATTGTTTAGTTTTGCCGAATCGAACGCACGCTAATGTTTGCTGGAGGTCGCCCATTGCGGACTGATGCCTTTCTTTTCGCTAATGACCACGGCGCGGAAAGATGGGTCCATATATATATAGCTTTAAGTGCATGACGATGAACGATACTTGAGCGATCGCATCAAGGACATCGTTACACAAGTCAATCTTATTAGAAGATCCCATCGGCGGCAATAGTTGCCCATGCTAGGAGGGAATGTTCTTCAAGAAGTATCCTCTTCATCGAGTACGCTTCGAGTCGAGGAGACACAAACTACTAACCAGTCTAGTGGCGTGTGAGAAGTGGCATTCATTAATCACATTTCACTATTGTTCATCATTTTGCAGTGAGTCTTGCGGTTGGTTTTGGGTTTCCTAAGCGCTTGGCTTTTGCATCTGATCGGTAAGCGCTGACTTCATCCGTAAGCGTTACCAGACGAGGGTTGGTTTTGTCGATGTAACGAAGCTGACAAGCCACCTTCACTTTGAGCCACGCACGCGTTCCTTCGTCTCTTGAGCTCCGAAAAAGGCCACAAACATTTATCACCGATGGAACCTCCTTGGAAGTGAAGGAGTGGTTCGAAAGCTACATTTGTGGGACTACCGTCGGGTATCTTTGGTGACTACGGCAATCCCTTCGTGTAACCTGGTGTTGAGAAGGTAAGTGAGAGAGTATTCCATGAGTAAGGTGTGAATGGTGGGAGGACTTTTGAGGTCAACGAATAAGCATTGTAATACTCACCTTCCGAATTGTAGGTCAGGGTTCAGCAAAAGGGCTTGACAAAACAGGTGTATGGAATGTTGGAAGTTTTGGGCGTTTTATTTTATGCTGATGTACTTTTAGTTCTGAATGGCTTTCAAGAATGGATGCCCTTTTCTAGACAAGGATATCTGGAATTACTTAAATTTCTCGAGTAAATCAAATAAGAGTTAGCTTTTCAGAAATCCTCTACTACTACTCTTTTAGATTTCGTACGAAATTTAATTTAAATCGAATATTTAGACTGTTGTAATGGACCTTAGCGTCCACTGAACATTCGAGGAGTCTTTTCGGAGCCACTAAGTAAATGGGCCCTTAGTTTCCCATTGTTCCAATATAGTAATGGTTCACAAGTTGAAGTATAATGTAACTACACTGAAATGTGACATCATTGACCGGAAAGCTGGATATGTCTTGTGGTGTTCAAATTTTGGCAATTTTTAATGTTAATTAATAGACTTTTTATATGAAATATATAGTATATAAAATGAAAAATACGACTTCCGATTAATTGGCACCCGGGTAATCGTCGTTACACTGTATCTGGATTCCTATAGAATTTCTGAAAATTACTGAACTGTACCTTGCGCCATCTGTTGGCAGTATAATGGGTACTATCTGTCAATTATAGCGCCATCTGCCAAAAATCTTACTCACTTAGCAATTGAAATAAATTAATCTGGATTTTTTGAACAATTCAATTAGGCACTAGGGTTTCTTCGATATTCCATTTTATTGTATCAGCGGATAACATTTAAAGCATTTTCTTTCCCAATCGTGAAATGCGACACAAAATCCGACCTGTTTGTTTATTTAAATCGACCTATCAGTACAGACACGTACACTACCTGTTCATCCGTACCATTCTGATTGTTTGCATTGCGCGCGTAAGTTATCGTTCCCGGCTGGGTACGTGCAACCTTTTCGCCGAAATGCAAACTTCGCCGTAGCCAGCAGATGTTTCTGTTTAAACTGTTGCTCCAACTGCACGCCATTATCCGCTCCTTTGGGTCACAGCAATTTCATCTCATTGTCGGTGGGTTTGCGCGCGTATGTGCAGACAGTAAACCGTACAGTGCTAAAAACACTAATGCACTCTGCACCGAGTTTCCCAAGCGGACACCCACATTCGGGCTACTATTTTTTCCCTCTCTTCCTCACCTTTCCTCCCCAGCCACCACTGCCACTGTTCAAGGGTGGTTTTGTGCGTCTGTTGCTTCTCCGGTGGATGAACGTTGTGTCTGTGTGATGTATTCGCGGAATGATGCAGCCCGCGAACGTCATCACGTTTCATTGTCAAGAGCTCAAATAGCTTGGCTGTGGAGAGGGTTAAGGGCGTAGGAAAAGGGTAAAGATTTGCGGGGCAGGATAAATAATGTGTTCATTTGCCTCGCGGTAGCACTAGGAAACCGTGGAAGGCGGAAAGGGAAGAAAAAACGGGCGGTTGTTGCAAGTGGAAGGAGTCCTGGTCGCCTCGTCGAACCCGTCGAGATGAGCATAATGGAAAAAGGGAAATTTACGACCCACCAGCCCTTGGGATTGGGATTGGTTGGTTCGCAGATGATCTACCGTGCACGCGGTCGTTAGCGCGGTTGATTGGTGCCGTTGTCTGGTTGCTGGTTAGCAATTTTCCACTCCCGCCGGGTCCGGGCGATGGAGATCGATTGTGTTTTTGTTTCTCAAAATGTACTGACCTTTCGACCGGTCAAACGGTGGGCGATTTGTATTGTTTCTCACAGGAATAGATGAATGTTAGATTGCCAAAAATCATTAGCTAGAAGCGTGCATGCTTCACCACTTTATTTGGGGGTGGAAATTGGAACAGGATAGGAATTTTCCTCTTGGAATTTAGAAAGCATTTCGCACGAACTGCAGCGAGTAGTAGAAAAAACTAAGGACTGAATGAATATAAAACCGACACTTCCGTACCTCACGATGGTACAGTAAAACACAAACATTAAACTTCAGAGGCTTACAGAGGTATGTGTAACGAGAGTCCACCACAACTCCGCGGTACAGTGCAGCTTAAAATTTTACGAGCATTTTGTCGGTCGGGAATAAAATCCCACAACGACATGATATCAAAAGCACGGAACCCCTCTGTGTGATGTGCGGTGCAGGGCATTGAAATCAAAGCAGCGGAAAAGAATTTTAATTTTCCCACCATTTTCCAAACCGCGCTCTAGTGAAGAAAGCGTTTGGTTTACATTCTTGTGCCTGGTGGGTGTTTGGAAGGAAAATTAACATCCGTTGCAGTGCGACCGCCTGCATTATGCATACGGTGGTCCAGCGATGGTACTCGATGTTGTGGCGGGAAACATAATAAAAGTACACCGTGGCATTAGAGAGATTACACCATTGAGTTATGTGCAGCATTAAACGGAGCATCGTTACGTTCTTTGATGCAGTAGATGTGGAAAAGTTCGCCTGCGTCTTTTTGTTCGAAAACGTTGCTGTAATCTATTTTTATTTTGTGTCGAATACGCCGAAAAGTATGCCATCGACAAACTATAAAGATATACTTTTAAGTTAATTGGGGCTGAAAAGAAACAAAATTGCATACTTTAAGGCGCTTACAGTCAGATTAGCAGCAAGCGATAAGCTACCCTGGGAGATAATATATTTATATATAATTTTAGCTTCCAAAGCTGTTCTAACATAACACATCGAAGTTAAATTCTTTGTCCAGATAGAGAGGAAATATTATAAATTGCAGCAAAATTCCCTCCATGCACGATTTTAAGGAGGAAATGCGAATAAATTTCTTCTCAAACCTTTTACGATATTATTTTTGCAAGCTGGCCCTTCTGCTGCACAGTGTGTCCGTGTAAAAACAAACCATCCCGATGATGAAGTGCTTCCGGTTAACCAACAATCGTACCACCCCACAGGCTTTGGCCACCATTTCCCCCCTGCTCTGACTGCGGTTGCTTTTGTGTTGATCTTTTCGCTTTAATCCACCACAATCGAATGAAAGACGATAGAACGGGAAAATGTTGATTGAATCATGGAATCTTTGCTAAATCAACAACACACTGAAGAAATGAAAGGAAAAGCCATAGTGAACAGGGAAGAATAAAGAAGTAGAAAAAAATATGGCGAAAATACTGACATAAATCAGAGGATCATTGAGCATGTCTTACCGTTGCGGGGTTTGCTTCCCTCTGCAACTGCTCGGACAATAATATCATATTTTTGCGTTCGTCGTGTCGTGGCCGTCGTTTTGTTTCACGTTTGGATTTATGATTTCTTTTTATTTGCCTTCCGTTCGCTACTGCTGCACCGTTTACTTCCGTTCCGTGTCGGTACTGCTACCCGGCGAGTAATTTTCCCCTTTTTTTCACCTTAAACTCCACACAACTACACAGCACGCTGATGTAGTTGGTTCTATTCGGGGTGGAGAAAATGAGCGCGTGGTGTGGTTTCAGCGTATCTGTGGTATGTTTGCGGATTTTACTATTTACGAGCGGACGGTCGTATTTATAGACCAAAAGAAAAACTATAAATTAGAGGCGTTGCCGAGATTCAAATTTAATTACCAGCGCTCCCTGAGAGTGATGAACTGCCGCGCGGGGGTTCTAGGTGAGCGTGTATATATGGAAAGTGGCTGATGATAGAAATGGGGTTTCACGTTTCGCCGCTAG
Organism: Anopheles minimus; assembly: GCA_000349025.1. NCBI lineage: Eukaryota > Metazoa > Arthropoda > Insecta > Diptera > Culicidae > Anopheles > Anopheles minimus. The sequence goes on along the minus strand of KB664255.1, from coordinate 1,072,011 downwards.
CTAGAAGAAAAGAGTTTAAAAGGAGCTCATATCCCTCTTGCATGTATTTACAGAGGGCATTACAGTGTACTACTGCAAAAAAAGCGATTAAAATAGCTGAACAATATAAAATGGAATCCTTTTGTCGTTCGCGCATTTATCATTTTATTTGAACTCTACAATAAATTCCAACCTTTCGTAGGCGCTGCAGCTGTCTATAACATTAAAATGGTGCAAATTTATTCACCAACTTCGTAAATGACTTTCTCGAATTGATTGTAAGTTCACCTAGCAACTGGTAAGGACACACCATGGGCACGGAAACTTCCCTAACAAGATGTCCTTGTTTCGGAAGAAATTTTTTTCAACGCCTCCCTACCCCGAGCGTCTTCATTCTTCGTACGCTTTATGTGACGGGTTCCGGGGGACGAAAAGAAAATGGTGTGCAATTGTATTGGTGCGAGGGGGGAGGTAAAAAAGTTCAACTTAACAAAAGCGATCAGTTCCGGGCGTTTTATAGGGTGGAACGAGAATTGTTCGAATAAAGCCATAATTGATGGTGACGCTTTACTTGGTGGGATTTAGTGGTATGTTAATAATGTGCCCCATTTTCTGATTGCATTACGAGACAGATATGATTGCCGTAAGCGATAAAGAATTTTGTTTTATTTCCATCTGTCGGTTAGTGTAAAATTCTTCACACAAAAATTGTTTAATTGTTTTCCAGCGATGAATCAGCATGTTAATGTATTGCATAGAAATATGCTACTGAAATAAATTACAGATTTTTTGCAGCTTTCTGCAGCATTTGTCCATTCGATTTATGAGCCACTTTATGTGTAAAGTTGTTGAAAAAAAATGCGCCAACATATTTAATTTGTTTCGCCGCGCGAGTGTGCTTAAACCAGTTTCTAAACCATAAAAATGTGTTGCCTTGCAGATTTATCCTTCTTTTGAGCTTTTTTTTTTGCTCACAGGACTAAACAGTGCCATAAACGTGCCTGCCATGTTCATCGCTAGATAAACATCTGTTTTATTGCAATGCAATGCAATCAATTGAGCTCAGCAATCGTACACACACACAGGTGCACAGTCGGTTGTCAATCTGGTTTTGCCTACGCATTGCCGATAGCATTGCCCCCAAGCAATAATTTATAGCATCAATAACATTTCGCATTATCATTTGGAGGATTGAGTCCATTCCAGCGGTAATGGACTTCGAGACCGGGGCGCAACCTCTGCAGGTCGTTAATTGCTACACATAAGCAAATCGCATCGCATTCGCAGTTGTTGACAAGAAGAAAATGATCCTTTTCTCCTTTTTCTTTTATACCCCGTATGCATCATCGCACCTTCTATTAAAGCTGCCGGTTAGATGGGGTTTTTGGATCAATTTTCTCAGGTGAGCACAAAACCATCCAATCATCACACCAGTTAAACGGGTCGTGCTGTATTAAAACCTCATAAAATGGCCCCATACCGGTAGGTCCATTTACCTCAATTACAGTCATTTACCAATCCATACATGTGGCCTTCATGCGTGTACGTAGATTTATCTAATGCTTCCACTTTTCGCACCCGGGGCGTGTTGTAAACGGACGTACACACTTAAAGACCACGCCAGTATCCTCACACATTTCGTCCTAGAATGTTCGATCATCTTTTTCACTTCTATCGCGTGAACTGCTGCCTAGTCGGATCAACTTGAAATCGCAAAAATCCAGAAACTGATGGCCAGAAGTCGTGGCCCACTTGGGTTTCCAGCACTCCTCTCCAACCTCAGTCTGAATGTGTCAATAATCATTCGAACGAGGTTTATTATTTAATGCACTTTGCTCATTAGGCCAGACTCTCTCGTGCGTTGCCTGTGTCGCAATATGGTAGCGGTATCGACATCGAGCCGAGATTCATCGCCATGATTATAATGCTGATGGTGATGGCGTTGAAGGAGCTGTTGCGGATAGTGCAACATAATCATCGAATGGGTCAACACGTCGTCAGCCGCTTGTTTGCTATAATCACATACACTTACTCGTTGCAGCAGTGTATGTTCTTGTGATGCGATATCATCCTCCATCCTGGCGTTGCAGTTTGATCCCCCCAAGGAAAACCGGAAGTGAGCCTTATGTAAATGAACTCACCACACCCAACAATGTCACCACCATCCGCACACTATCTGGTGCGGTTGAAGTGGTTACAAGGAAGACTCTTCCAAACCTCTTCCAATCATTCAACAGAACAAGCATCACTGGATTGCCAAGAATGGCCCCGATGACGTCTTAACTGTTTGACGATGGGTTGAGGAGCTCAATAAAATCTTTTGCTGGTGGAGAAACGATAGCAAACAGGCGACATTCGGTCATGTAGGTCGATGAGTTCACTATTCCATGGTCACGTCCAACGATTCGAATGCGTTCCATGCATTAGCTCCATTTTATCATTCTGACCCAGAACCTTCTCTACAACGTCCCCGATAAGTAGTAGCCATCGGCAGGAAGTTATCCTCTCTCCTTTGCTCTTCCACCCTTTAGGAGTTCCATTGTTCCATCCGAATCGGACGTGAATCGAACCCAAGTTGGGAAGATCTCGATCGCTTCACGCCACACGGAAGAGATGACGGATGAAGCAACAGTACTTCTTGGACAAGAAATGTGTGCTTCCGGTCGAATCAAACTGCAAACTCATTTTCCCCCCTGCGAGCCGGAAGTTGTTTGATGGAGAAAGCCGGAAAATCCAAGTCCGACCGGTTTCCGTTTGTTTGACGTTCATTGGGTGGAACAGAATGCAGCGTTTCATCGTCACTGTTGACTGTTGATTTTCCGTTTCGTTTGATACAAAGTTTGTGGTTCGAATTCCAATGCATTTCATCAATGTTCCAGCATTTCATGGTCTAGGGGTAGTAAAAATCAGTGCATTACTCCTTAAGGATAGTGTTATCCAATAAGAGAAGGAATTTAATTGGATAAAGGTTTTAACTCAATTAGAAAACATGATCTTTAAATGAAACTTTCACAAAATACCTTTCAATCTCACAGAAAAAAATTGTACGAAGCGGTCAGGAAGATGAGATTGCATAATTGAATTTTACAAAAGCTTCTCATTGAGACGGTAAATTCAAAAAGGCCCTGATTCAAAGGCTCTCCGGTAAAGGCGATACTTAACCGGACATTTCACAATGGGCGCTTTCTTGTCGGATCGCAAATAAAACATAAAGGCAGCCGAATTACGTCACTGTGCCGCGCCGCCATTGTCATTGTTGTCTTTAAGGATAATTTTGCCGCATTTATTTTCAACCCAATCAACAACAGGCTAAAGGTGAAAAGCAAAAGTGAATTGGCGGAGGTTTCCTTTGTCTGCCGGCTTGAAGGGTGCAAAAATAATGTTCCATTGTGGGGGCCATGAGTCTCTAAAGGTGTCTCATGGGACACCATGGACAAAATGCATAAAAGATGTACACCCGTTAAAAGCTGTCGAAGCTGATGGTGTCAACAAAGGAGAAGTATTGTTGCATTTTTTCGCACCGAACTTATCAGCTTTACGGTTGCATCATTATTTGTGCACGCGTGAAAGAGTGTAATGATAAATCATACGGAAAACCAGCGACAAGAAAGAGTTGCGAAAGATCTGGAAGTAGTAGAAATCAGGGCTTTACAATGAGCTATTGGGAGGTGGCACACTAAACTACCCCAAAACGAGACCAGTTTCGAGGTCACTATCATGCGCTGTTTGCATCCCACAGCGGGAAAGTTCGATTACGTTTTGATACCACTGCGAAAGCGCACAACTACAATCGGAACCCGCTGTTATGGAGCCACCGTTGGAAAATCCCCATAAAAGGCCTGTGTTGTGCCGTGCCAAGGTTTTGCCGGATCCACGCACAAGACGCTCGGGCACCACCGTTGTGCAGTGTATAAATTTTTACGATATGAGAAACAGATTGGTCGTAAATAAATTCCTAATGCTTCGGCGATCGATCGATTGATCCGTCGATAGGGAGGGTGGATTTTTGCGTGCTCCGTTCGGATAACTCCCGGCAGAGGATAGTATCGCCATAGGCATACATATCGTCTAATGTTGTTTTGGATCGGTTTCGGCGAGAAGCAAAGGAATGGTTTGGAGGATGTGAGATCGTTAGCGTATGTTTATAGTGACAGTAATGCTAAATGATTTTCTTCTATTGTGTACAATAGCATAGACCGGGAAGATGGGCGCATGAGACCTTTTGTTGGTATTGTTATGGTCGGTAGGTCAATGGGTAAAGTTTGAGATGTTGTACAGTTCACCAGGAAAATGGAGCCTTTGCAATGAAGTTAGAACTATTTGTGTGGAAGAAAACAAAATGAAAGATAAGATAGCATATTTGTCAGGGGCAATGATAATAAATGAATCATGCAAAACTAATCATTGAAAAGGATCATTAAAACAATGAGTTAACTATCAAAAGGTTGGTCAGAAGATTCGTTGAAAATTTATAATAGAAATGCAGTGTGCTTTTATGATTATTCTGTTTATTTTTGGAATTTTGGAAAACTATTATAAACTAATAAGTGGAAGCATTTTTAATTATTTTGAATAGTAAAAATGGACGCATTCCATGTTTCAAATAATTTTAAAATAAACCAAAAATTGTTACATAAATAGATAAGCAAAATTATACACGAAACGTTTTTCGCAAACTCACAGACAACACATACAACACATACAAATGTAACCCATATCCCTCCAACGGATCGATGTGCTTTAATGATGGCTTTAAATCCTTGAAAGCTTTCACAGTGGAATGAAACAAGGTGTCCTTTTTTCCGACTTTTTTCGTTGCACTATTAATCCCACCTAATCGCCATCAATTTAACCGCACCGTCCAGCGGCATCCTTTTTTATATGCAGTCGAAAAAGTGCAGTTACACTAAAGTGCATCAATTTTCCACCACCAGAGGGATGGTGCCCGGTAGCACTCGATGCAACAGCAACGCGTCACACATGAGCTAGGCTTTATGAAGGCAATTAAACTCTACCACTTTGCCTTGCTTTCAGGTGGACGTCGTGAACTTTATTGTTTGTGTTAGGGCAAGCTTACGAGCGGGAGTTCCCAACTGTGGAAGGCGAAACACACACACGCTGGACCTTCGGGACTTTATCGTTAGTACGAGCACACGTGTTGTCCAACCGTTTGGCTAGCCCGCATGAATTCATTGGAGAGCGGCGAAACACCGAAGAAGCGTTGTAAAAACCTCGTAATCGTCCGACTCGAGTGCAGCGGGAGAACGCTGGGAGGGTCATAAAAAAGCGTAGACTCAAAATTAGATTTGAACTTAAACTTCGTCGGAATTGCGGTCGATGTCACGGCGGCGAAGGGAGAGCGAAACCGGCACCAGACACAGCGCAAAAGTTGGTCGAGCGAAATTCGTTTCGTATCCTGGGCGAAGGATTTGCACGCCACACGTAGGGTGTCGAACGCGTGGCGAAGTGACGTTGGTGAGCCACTGTTTTCCTTTTATTCAGGTGGATTTTATTTAGCTTTTCCAGGGGGGTCTGTTTTTTTTTTTGACGACACTTCACACTTTCACAGGTGGTGAGCCATTGTTTGGCAAACTTTACACGTTTGCCACAAAAGCCTGTGTCGCGTGTTATGCTCTAGCGATGGTGATATTGCTTTGAATGATGTGCATGTGAAACGAATCTGCTCACGAATGGCGCTCCGTAAAATTCAGCACAAAAAAAAAAACAGATGCGCCTGTGTTGTGAAATTAAAAATTTAAATTCTACCCACAAAACTTTCGAGTGCTTAGGTGATTGTTTTTTGGAGTTGGTCTAGGAAAAAAAAAGGATCATTCCACAACTCTCGATACTGTCATCGTCCTGTCGTCTCTCGATCGTCCCCCTACTACTGTCAAGTGGTACATCATCGTTTGACCACACTGTAAACACCCAAGCAATAACCTGCCGTACACGGTTTGCCTTGGTAATGGCAATTATTGCCCCAGCAACGGTACGTACATGCTGAGGCTACCGGGTTCAGGTTTTCACACTCGCTGCAGTAGACTGCAGCACAGCTGAAAAGTGGCAACTTCAAAAAGACGATGCACCGTTTGCTTCGGTGGAAGATTTATTGACCGGTTGATTAATTTGCCAACGGCACGATAGACAACCGAGACGTGAACCAGCCATGAAAACCCCATGTCCCACGGCGTGCAGACATGGATGCACTATGGCTTCGGACGTGTGTGTTTATGTTTTCTCCTCTCTTTTTTTTTGGGGAACGATTGATGGCGGCGCTCGATGCAAGTACAGCAGCGTAAGGATCATTCGTTTGAGCTACCACTGAAAGTGGCCACTTTTGGAAGATGTGGCTCTGTTTCGGATGGAAGTGATTTATGGGAGTCGGAGCTCGTCTACTCTCGGACGAGTTGTGTGTGTGAAGAAGGGGTTTTTCGTCTGACGGTACACACTTTGTTCTAATTTGGTGCAGCAAAGTCAAGAAAGTTTCATTCGACGTCGCGCGCACAGGATCATAGCTTAAAGAGGATAGTAAACTGCTCGACATGCAGCTTAAGGGCTAATATGCTGTGCTTCGGTTTACCAACTCTACACTAAAACCACTTATCCGATCCGGTTGCAGGCATAGTTTGATGGTTTCATAAATTAATTTAAAAATAGCTGCTCTTGAAATGAATCCCTGGCAGTGGTTGGCAATTTTTCGCACCCAACCACAACCCCTCCCCGGTGGTTTTCCATTTCACTTTATGCAACAGCATTCCCGGTGGCGTTCTGGTGGTATTTTCATTTCATTAAAACATACTTTCAGAAATCAAGCAAAATAGCTAATGGTTATCCCGTTCCACTTTGGGAGGAATAGTTCCGTGGTTTAATTAGTGCGTATGGCCGATGCTCCACGCCATTCTCGCTCTTTCCTACGTCCGTTGTGTTACCACTGACCCAAATCCGGTTGAAATGGAATTTCATTTTAAGTTCGGCTCTTTACCGCTCCACATCTTGCTTCCATCCGAACACTACACCAGCAAATTACCGATGGTGGCGTTGCCGCTATGTTGTCCGATTGCAAATTGACATCTAATCCTGGTTGCCGAATGTACCCGCCCCGGTTGGAGTGTCTTTGTGCGTGTATTTCTGTGCACAAATGCCGCGAAATCCACTCAAATCTGGCGGGGTCGGTCGAAAAGCATATCAGCTCACGGACAAACCTTACCGTGAGACACATTTCGTTGATGGCCTGCGGCAACCACGCGGCATAGATTGTGGTTTCGTTTACCCCCTTTTCGCTAATTTCCATGTCAACCCCCCGTTCTCTCTCGTTCCATGTGTTAAGCTCATCTAGGGGGGGCAAAAGAAGAAACAAATTTAATAAACAAAAAAAGAACCCCATTCTCCACATATGGGTAGAGTAACAACGGAAAGTTGAGCATAAAAATCCTATCCCAAACGTGACTCCGTTGCAGCGTGGCGGTTGACCACCCCGAGCACTAACGATCTGCTTGAAAATGGTTTGTTGTTAAGGTAACAAAAAAAAAAACGAGAGAGCATTAACAACCGAACTGGCAGAACTTGTTTAATGCGGTCATAAAATCTATTTGTAAACACGATCGTTTCGGGAACGCACTCCAAGTCGGTGGGTTTTTTTTATTGCGGTTTATGAAGCGTTTCTTTGAATTATAGCACTGCGAAAGGTGTTGTGGTACTGCTTGTTGTTATTGTTGCTGTTTATTTGATTGTTTTAAAGATTTTAAATTGGATTTTGATGAGAATGTAAGCTTCGGTAAGGCTAGGCCATAAATTAAGTCTGCTTAGTAAGAATTAGACGTAAGACAGTAATCAGGATTTATTTAATTTATGACAATATTTCAATTATAACTAACTGACCGAACAGATTTTGTTCCGTCCAATATTTAATCATGCAATTGCTTAAAAATTGATTTACTCCAATAAGTTTCGATTTGACAATGTAGTCAATTTTAAATTGAATATCAATCATCATACTAGAGTCATTAAAAAAAAATTATTTCCTTTTTTTAAACCACTCCAGGATGATTTAAAATTGATCCAGTTTCAAACGTACGTTATTTAAAAGGGATAATTTTCTGTGATTTAATTGTCAATTTAATTGGCGCCCTATGTTTTAATGTTGAAGTCCTTTTTGAGGGTAGTTTTAATTGTCATTGTTAGATGGATGTTGAAGATATCGTTAGATATTCAAAATAAATATTAAATATGAGTATAACTAAGTTTTTGTTGAGTTTATTTGAGTAGATGATCAAACATCTGAAAAAATCAAGTAATCCAACAATTAGGACACGGTTATTGCTACCACTCCTGTCTAGTGGGAGATAGGCCAGATGTTTCTTCCGCTCGCCCAAAACATCGTCAATTTTTAGGATTAATGCACAAAGGATTAAGGATTTAGGATTAATCCACTTTATGTCGGCGTTTCGCATAAAAATGCAGACTCTCAATTTCAAAATTTCTAGCTAATTTCTACCATTGAGTTGATGACAAGTATGACAATCAATAAACGAACAATCTTCAAAAATACAACATACCTTGCAAATACTGCTTCACAACCAGTTTAATGTATGTTCTACATCGTTTTTAAATTTAAAGAATTAAGAAGTTCGGTATCGTTAATGAATCGCTTGGTATCGAAAAAAATATTCAAATACCTTAGAATAACAAGGAGTTTTGGGTGTTCCCGGAAATGTAGTTAGGTTTTCTCGGTTCATTTATGCCTCTTGTAGTATAGCTCTACATTACTCGTTAAATGTGTCACAAACATATAATCTATTTGTATGGACAAATGCCATTATTTCGCTTTTCCAATTTTTTATCCAGTCGTTCTCACGTTTGAGCGTTACAAACGTACAATTTTATTATATCTTGTGGTATTTTAGCCTGCTTTTTTTAGACAGTGGCCAGTGCTTTTTAATGATCAATCCTCAGCAATAACCATTGCTCTCCCTATTTTTCTATCTAATTTAAATTCCTAGCTATTTAGACCTATTTTTTATGTCGTGTGGTTTCATTACTTTTTTATTAACAGCGAATTGATCCGGTCACCGAAATCCGGTTTGGAAAGATTTATGACACACGTTGTATAGACGGTCCGTCGACATTGTACGCACATTTGTCGAACAACACGTGTGAAAAGGATTAGCTGCACACCTAGCCGTTTAGCTTAGTTGGCCAATGTTTTGTGTTATTGTGTTCTCATGTTTTTACCCTCCAGCAATTGGGTACAAATCCTTACAACCCGATATGTTAACAAATGTGTCATTTCTAACAAATCCAAAGCGCACCACATCCCTTCTCGCACCCGTACGAAACAAACCCGATCGGCTAATCCACCGGACCGATGTTTAGCAGGGTGGAAAAATGTTGTCTTTCCCTCCAGGCCACGTCCCGACCATGCGTCGGTACCGTCGTCTTACCTACCGGATATAACACCTTCTCACGCTTAGACGCAATAGTTCGCAAAATTCCGACCGTTCTATGCGTAGACGCACAGCGGTCCGTCACAGCCATCTTGCCAGGCGGAATTATTAATTAGTACCGGCGAAAAATTGGTGGCAAAATTTATTTTTACGCACCGTCAGTTTACGGACGTGGAAAGGTGTGGCGTATACATAGATACGTTTGTCGGACGGATTCATTAAACGCGTGTTATGTTTGGGCTGGATGCGTCCCCCCACTGTGAATGTTTTGACACTAACCGTGCAGACAAAAATTGTGTGTGTTACAACATTGTTTAAAATTTCATTTGATATTTTCAAATAGCACGCACGTTAACAAATTTATGTTGAATTTTCTTAAAGTTTAAAGCTGTTCAAAATTCTTATGATATACTTGTTTATTTGTTTTATCTTCATTTCACTTCCAATGACAAATTTATTCCTTTCTAAGCGGTTTAATATACTTTAGCTTTTACACAGCACGGTATGATTTATGCTTCTCCGCATTCTGCTATATTATCAGCCAAAATCCACGCATGATGAAGTGTTGGCGTGGTAGCATAGAAAAAAAAAGGATGAAGCAAAAATAAAAACATTGAAATGCGTGTTTCGGCTGCCGGTGACATTTAGTATCACGCACATTGCCGGATTATAAAATATTCCTCACTTTGTATGTCATAAATTGTGCCACTTATTTTTGGAAACGAGTTGGTTTGCGATCCTTCCCTTTCGGGATTGGCGTGGCAGGGTTTTCCCTGGGGAGGGTGGTTGAAGGATAAAGCGACCGGTGTTTGAGAATATTTGAAAATGGAAATTCTTTCCCTGCTCACAAAAAAATTCCATACTCATCCGAAGAGAAGAACACGAATGATCCATACGGCAGATCGAGATCGATGACAAGTTTGACCATTTTTCGTCATCGTTTGTCTGCCGCGTCGTGTACGATGCTCCGAAATGACATGACGACACAACGCAAGGAACGTGTTTTGCCGCAAGACCGTAACGAAACACAAGTTTTGCGCTAGTGCCATGTAAATGCACGTTGATGGTGGCCGGGGCACCGACAACTATCGGGAAACAAATCAATCAGCTGTCAGCTGGGCATCGTCTGAACAAGAGCCGTTCAAATCACTGTCAGCGTAAATGTCACTTTGCCCCTAACGAAGGTTTTTTTTTTGGTACGTATGCGTGTATCTTCTCCACCCAAAAATCACCATCTTCTTGCATCTTTTCCCAAACATGTCTCGATCTTGGTTGGGATCGATTTTACTGCGGTTTTTGGGTGAAGAAAAAACAATGTAATTTGTGATGGTCATCGATTGTGGAGAGGACGCTGATGGGAAGGATCAGCCCAAGGTTTTTGGCTTTGTTGGAAAGAACGGTACAACACGGGTGACACATAATCTATCGTTAGTTTGCCGATAATCGACGTTCCATAAGAAAAGGTCAACTGATAGGGAAACTGAAAAGAAAACACGAAAAAACACCCTAACAGGATGGTCGTCTCGTTCTGAGCACTGCATCTTAGCATCTTGAAGTTGAAGAAAAGCGTTGCTGCTATCGGACAAAGGATGGGTTTTGTTAGCATTGTATTACCTTAGTCCATGGTGATTTTGAGGGCGCAAAGGACCATCAATTGAATCAGGTCCTTCGATGCTCAGATTTAGTTTAGGGTTTTTTTCCACCCAGCAAATAATTGAACGAGTTGTTGAACGGTTTGAACTGGCACGGTTTTGTCGTTACAATAGTTGTTTTTTTAATATTATTTTCGTTTCTATAAACAAGTTAGGAAGGCAACTTCGAAAGGGTTAGAATTGAAATTACAATCCTTCATTACAATTTGAGATCGGGTGATCTTGTTTGGGATTTTGAGGTTAATCCCGTAGTACTAAAGGTAAACAATCAATTATTGAGGATATACGTTGAAGGTTCTACAATTTCTTAAAATTAGATTAGTTTTAATAACTCAGAATAAATAACATGTTATATTACATTATCTGTTTGAAATTTCAAGCACAATTGTAAACATCGGATGATTGTACTGTTTGAAAGACTTATTCTCTTGCTACGGATAATATTTCTCATGGAGGCTATAAATTACAAGCATTCTAAAGGTTGTAGTGTCACAAGAGAAGAATGCTTAACAAGCTTGAAGTATTTCAAAAGTAAAACTCTTTGAAATAGCAAATTTTGTGGAAAAGCTCTTTTATATGAAGATTTCAAAGTTTTTCCGTTTTCTCTAGGCTATTAATGTCAGAAATCTGAGTAGCAGAAGATTCTCAAAGTCTCCGCTTCTTAAAAGCTGAGGTCTATAGTTCCTTGATCAATAGGAACATAGCCTGATGCACATTCTTGGTGGTCTATTTAGATCTGTTATTTGTTCTTCGTTATCATTTTTCATTCATTCTAGGCTTTGGAGGAGGTATACCACTAGAATAAATGTCTGGTAAGAGTACTTTATAATATCGTCATAATAGTCACATAAATTCTAGTGCAAGAAATGAAGTGTTTCAATGTTTCCTCCGAAAACCCTATAAAATAAAACATTCTAATTGCAAATGGTCCACTCAATACGACAAATATTTGCCACGCTGTACACTTCAAATGTCACCAGTGTCGGTTTTAAACCGTTCCTTTAAACCCACATCAATGGCTGCCAAAACCTCCGTACCTCACTCAACATAGCTATCTTCGTGCGCCGATCGGGGCTGGCAAAGCATTACAGTTTAAGGGTTCAAAAAGTCAAAACATGCACGCACGCACCACCGCAAAACCCGACGGACATTCTCTTCCCATAGCATTGACATTTACAATTTGCCGTTAGCTTGTTCGAAAGCCTAATCACGCTCTCACCGTGCGACTGCATGCGCCCGGTTCTGCCGGAATGCAATATCTCGCCTGCATGATGTCATGTTACATTGGCGGGGGTATTAGTGTGCACGAGTTTTTCCTCCCGCTGTGCTGAAAATGGGTTAAAATTATGCAAAATTTTACGCTTGTTACGTTACGTGGTGGCGTGTGGGAAAGGAAGCTCATGTTCGTGATACTGGTGGAACAGAAGGTGATAAAAAGATACGTTACAGCACCTTTTATACTTTTGCTTACTTTCTTCGTTTAAGGCGAGAAAAAACTACTATACTGCCACTTTAAAGTAGTGCTCAGGTGAGAAGATGAGGAAAAAATATTGGACCAAAGTATATTGAAAATGTAACAATACTTTCGGCTTAACTTTGCATTCAAAACCACACACACAACGGTGGAATAGGCAGCTTTTTGTGTGGATTTTCGGTGGATTACGTTACGTACACGGTGGAGAGAGGTTAAGTGATTGCAAACGATGCGTCCAGGTTTCTATGAAAAGCCACTCCAGCTTTGCGGTGCCCTATTAGTGTGTACGAGCATGGTGGATAATTAGTATCGTTTTTGTGGGGTTTTTGTGCGGTTTTGTGGATTATAGTCGAAACCGCAGGCATGGTTGGTGATGGTATTTACCACCGGCACAGTGGTAATAGGCTTTCAAGTCGATGATTTCTGCCGAATGGAGTTTCGGTGTGGCAGCTTGGAGGCTAACAAAACGGATGCAATCGGATTATGTACCAATGGGACCGACTGTTGGGTTGGTGGGTTGATAGTAGCATGAGGTAAGCTAATTGCTTATACAAATATTGAAAGAGGATTTGGCATATTATATGATTGAAGCGAGATTTTTCCAACTGGGCGTAGTTTAGTGTATGCTGGATAGAGGCTTGGTTCCAAATTTTAGAAAACTTGTTTTTGAATTCTGTTTTCCGACTTACTGACTACAAATAACAATGGAGTCTATAATGACTTGAACTAGAAGATCTTAAAAGTTTTGGACTTTTTCTACACATTGAACCATGGATTAAGAATATTTTTATGTAAATTTTTTATTTTTTATTTTTACATTAATAAATAAAAAAAATGCTTTAGAACAATATAGACCACAATAATAATATATAATTAAAGTTGTTGGTTAACCTTATTTTAATATTTTATTTCATCATATCCTATTAATCTATTTATATACCATTGGAATTAAATAATGCATTATAATGGCATTCAAACGTTTAACTACATCCGTGTCTCCTATCGAGGCCCAAACATTGGTTCCTAACATTTAAAATCACAATGCCACCACAACAAAAACCAACCCAATGAATCGTAAATGTCACCGGCGATAAAATATTTAACGCTCCATTATCAGTACCAAGGCGCAAAGAATGAGGTTTTCCTTTCGATTTCTTCACCATCTGAAAAGTGCCGCGAACGGTAGTTTTAAGATAGGGCCGGCAACCAAACAAAAAATCAACCCAAATTACGTGACCGAACGGAAGTGAGCGATCGCGCTGAACGAAAAGGAAAAATAAAACAAACTTTTTGTTACCGGAAACATCGCATGATACACCGACCCGGCAAACGGCGATGGGACTGGGTTATGTTAATTCGGTCCGGTATGGCCGATATGAGGTTTCCCCAAAGCCCCACGGCTAATCGAACGGAACGAGCCATTCCACGGTACTGCTGGTGTGCGCCAGTTTGTAAAATGTAAATTTAGTAGCAAAAGGCTTAATCTGATCTACCGCAACCCCTTCCGGTGGTATGATCGGAAATGTGTACATTGTGTTGCTGTGTTAGACTTGCTTTATACCATGAGCTTTGGGGCTTCGATTCAATACGTTTATCTAATTTAAACCACATGGGAAATCTGCGAAGAAAAACCTCTTAAAAAAAGAAAAGGTTTGAAGAAATGGTTAAAATCATGTATAAAAGTAAAGCAATCATGCGTGAAATATTGTTGCGAAACCCATTCCCTCTAACTGACCATTTCCGGCATGACGAATGGGTGGTCGATTGCTTGGAAAAGCCAACACACTGCGCCGAAACTGCGCCGTGACTTGCCGAGGAAAAACTATGATCTGTCCAATGTGTGCCCCGCTCATCTTAGATTCGTTTTGCGATGGAAACTGTTGGAAATTTTATTAATAAACATGCGTCGCATTGGAAAAGCAGCGGGAAAACTGCATGTCGCGCTCGGCAAGGTAACGGTAGCGGCCGATTTTTCAACAACAGAAACAACAATCTCAACGTAGTGGCCCATACACAACCAAGCGGGTGTTTGTTTTTCTTCTGCTTTTTTTTTTGCTTTATCCACTTACTTCTTCCCTACGAAAAAAAAACGCGGGAAATGTATGGGAAATCATCGTAACCGTATGGGAGCGAGAGGGAAAAATTTCAATCTCGCGTGCGGTCAAAAGTCATCTAAATACAAAAAAAAGCCATTCCGACCTGGAGTCTAGAGAGATTAGGGGTGTAAGTGTGCGGCGGTGGACGGGGAACGTTGAGAGGTGCTTCACGAAATCAGGTCACTTTTTGATATCGTACCACGATGATAGTGGGTGGAGAGGTGGGAAAAAAGGGAGGAAAAATATTTATGCGCAAATGTTAATGAACCGTGCAGCCGTTGCGATGAAGACGCAAGGAGGTGCGTTATGCATGTCGCACTCTGGGGACGCTTAGGTTAAGGGGATGCGACGGAACATTACTACCACCAGCAAACACGACTAATGTTGATGCTGCTACTACAACGCAACGTGACTGTTACTTCCCAGAGCAAAACGTTTTCCAACCCACTCGGTTCCATCTGACGTCAGAAGGTGAAGAAGTGCGAGCAACCAAGGCAAACGCTGATATCCGGAATATAGGAATAGTGTCGCCAGTGGGGCTGTTTGGGTTTTTGGTAGAATTCTTCGGTTTTAGTTTTGGTTTTACTCGACAACGCTTGTTTCTTAGTTTGCATATTATTATGCCACTTCAAAGAGCATTGCCAGTGGTTGAGATTTTGTTTCCTTGGGGCTTAAAGAAAGGATGATGAAGGAAGCAATGTTTTATTAAGTTCTTTTCTTTACAAAACTACCAACTTAAATACTTGAATAATTTTCACTGTGATTATGTTAGTTATGGAACTGCTTAAAAATTCTTTTATATAAATGTACGAAAGCCCTCCTAGGTTATATCTTCAATTAGTCCATATCAGATGTGATCCAATCCCTTACACTCGAAGCACTAGTCCACATTCCGTGTCAAAGCTCTAGAGCAACACAACTTGGCATGGGTTAGCTCCATTCAAGTTCATAAAATTTGGAATTCATTATTTATGTTTCCTTCCTTTATTGTAACTGACAATCTTTGGATGATATTTAAAAGCTACTAAAAACCCAGTTCAACTCTCCAGCATCATTAGTCTTTGCCCCTCATTAACCGTCTTCCGTGTTGTTGCTTTCCTGTGGACGAAGAAAAACGACCGTCGCCATTACAAAATTAGTCCACACCCTACCGCAGCCGTACTGACCTTCGGCAATTGTCACCACCGGCCAATTTGCCACCCCAAATCACCATATCACCAATCTTTCACCCCCCCATCCCCCTACTAGTAGCAACTTCCCTATCAGATGCAACGTTGTACCTGTGGAAAGTTTTGATGAATGACAAAAGTTAATTACGGTGACGGGGTGTAGAAATTGTGCAACGTTCAGCTCGGTCGCTGACATTTTAGTGGCAGGAAGATTAATTGGTATGTCACTCGCCGTCAGCCAAAGATCGCTAGGTGTCGGTAGTTGAAATTGCTTTAAACAAGAAGGAGCGCGAAAGTAGAAGAAAAAGACTCGACCCATCATCCCATCATGGGTGAGAATTGATTGGAAATGATCCCAAATGAAGGGTGTAGAAGGCATGGGGTAAAATTCGGCCAACCAGTCAGTTCGAATTAGCGTTTAATGGTCGTTCGCTTCCGGGACACGTTCGAACGTGCGTCGAGCAAGATGCATATATAGATGCCCGACGTGTGACTAACGCACGAAAAACACGACAGTACTTTCCCTTTCCCGTTTTTGAGTTGCCGTTGGTGGGGGGCAGAAAAAAGTGTCAATTTCGCTAATGGTGATACCGACAGGGTTCATCGTGCGGGTTAATGGTTCGTTTAAAAAGTCATTTAAGCCGTGTGCGCGACTTGACATTGGTGTGATCGGGTGACTACCGTGATGACGTTTCTGCAATGGTGACGATGTCGTTGTTTAGGTAGGCTAATGTATCGGAGTGTGATCTCTGGTTTCCCAACAGATGGCGCGCCGATAAACTGTTATATCGCTCAATATTTGCTGTTAGTGTACATAGCTGTCAATAGCTTTACTTCTCTATTCTGCTATTCATGTTGATCTCCAATGAAATAGGAACGTTATCGATTAGTAATTAAGTCTTTGTGATATCAATATCGTTATCGAAATTTTGAAGTATAGAATTCGAAAAGATTCTATGTCTCAAGATGTGGAGGAGTTAGAGGAGAACATTATAGGAGGCCCTAAGCGAAATAAAAATTTGGGTCCACCACAAGTACGCACACTTACCTCGTACACTCGAAGCTCAGATGTGAAATATTTAAAATTTTATGAAGGAAGGTAGGCTTTTATAGCAAAATTAGGACTGAAGACCTGGAGGAATTGTCCGAAGTTTCGACAGACTTAGCGGACCCTGTCCGCCTATCGTTAAATCTGCCAATGGACTTAAGCGAGAATCGATCGATCAACTGAAACTGTTAAGAGCATTACATATGTGAGATACACATTTCATTATAAATTTTATTGATATTAGCACAACTTTCTAGCAAGAAATGTAACCTTTTGCTTGTGAGGATACCTCATGTTGAGCAGGTATAATTAATAAACCAACTTCATCCAACCCGAAGTAAATTTTGTTACATAAAAAGTACCTTTCATAACCGACCTCGAACAGGAAACATATTTGTTTCTCCATTTCCTTTTCCATCTACTCGCTATTACCTCCGGACTGTCTCACCCAATCAGGGCTAATTAGCAGCAGTTTGTTACTGCCGGTGACTCGCACCATCCCCGGCTTCCCTACCGCGTGAAGTTCAAGTTTGTTCGGAAGCTGTGAAAGTGACCACACCGGCCCCATCGTAAATGTAAACAACAGTAATTAAAGAAATGCTCCCGGCTGGCCATATTGTTGCAAAAGTTAAAGAATACCTTTTAATTAGGGAACATTACCGCACGCGTGTAAGCACACTTGAGGTGTGTGCCGACCTCAAGCAGGTTGGAAAATTGGTGAGAAGAAGAAGGCAAAACAAATGCATCTTACATACAACCGATCATATGCCACTTCCCAAACATTGGAACCGGCGGCATGTCATTACTTGCTCGCGAGTGTGAATGTACCGCGGGCTCGCTAGTAGTGCTTCCAACGTTTGGATCAACCTTCACGCAACCAACCATATGGTGTGGGTTTCCTTGCCAATTCACTCGTTTGTCAGTGTGTGGTGTGCGCAGCGTGAGCTGCACGAGATTGACAGAAATGGCCCTGGTATGGGGCTGTATGGTGGTGGTACATTAAGAGTGCTAGGGTTAGGGTCACCCAAAAAACCGATGAGCTGCCTCGACAGTTGTTGGTGGGTATCGTTTGACTACTAATCAACTTAGTATCCGGACGGAGAAGTGAAGGTTCCCAATTTGTCTGATGTTGATCGATGAGAGTGGAAGTACCATGGTCAAAATATCTCTTGCAGCTACTGTTATACGATATTCTTCGATTGAAACTATTCAAGTGCTCTAAATATTTTTAATCTAGAAAAGAACCCAATATTTCGCTAATAGAACACAGATAAGATTCATTTGTATTTCTGGTGCCAATTGTCACTGCTTCGGAGCCTCGCACTGTTCTGCCGCAACCGAAACGGCGAACCCTCGAAAACATGGCGCCGAACCACACCGTACGGACATCGACGGGTGACCAAAAATGTAAACAAAAGAAAGGTCAATAATAATGATCGATTAATAAAAACATGAATCAAGCGCAGTTCACCTTGAACTGGAACTGGTCCGCGTAGGGTGCCGTCCCTTTCTGACGCACGATTCGGAACTCCCTTCCCGCGTGCTGTGTGCACACGGTGCCCCGGTGCGCCTTACGCAATGAGGTCTCTCGCGCTGCATCTCACGCCACCTTTCGAGGTGCAACAAGCTCCAAGCGCGTACTCGCATGCTGTGCTGTCGTACCACTTCACCCCACAAAGTGAAGAGATTGTCCGTCCACCAGAAATGGACGCCATGTCGCGCATGGCACCATCCTCTCCGGCTTGGCTAGCTCTGTTGATCGTACTTCTCGCTTGGAGTTTATATTTTGTCTCAGCTTTTTTCGAAGTTCTTATACCCAAAGGTGGTAGCGTGTGTGGAGTCAATTTCACGAAGCGAGTACTGCCGTGTTTATGCTTCTCATCTGATTCTTCTTACCCATCACGTACGATACATCATTTTCTTGCTCCAAAATCGAATACCCGTGCCCCCCACCCGCCTTCGACTTATATGAATTAAGCGTAATTATGAATCGCTTTGGAGCAATTTGCCCTCGCCGCTGATGGAGCGACATAATTCATGTGAGGCATCTCACACGACAGCAACAAAAAATCAAACAAATATCCATTCCATCTTGCCGCTTTTCTTATGTTTCTCCATTCTCTTAATTGCAGATTATTTTGACGACAAAGCCGCTAATTCGACGGAATCATCGGCACCCAGCCCGAGAAGCAGTGCAGCTACACTCGGATGTCCAGCAGGATCCTTCATCGCAGTGTGCTCTAGTGACACGCGTCATGCTCCATCGCTGAAAAGATGATGCCGGAACTTGAAGTCCTGTGCGTGGATCTTCAACTTCCAGATGTGCATCGTGGTGCGAGTGATACAGCTGAGTGAAAGTGAAAGCACCCACCCGTACACCCAAAATACATCCACCCAGCATAGATCGGGTGGTGTTTGCAAGGGTACAAGTATACTTATGTGGTCACCGTGACGCTACTGGTTCCTTCCCTTCTCCCTTCATCGTTGTGTGTGTGTGTAAGTGCGCGCACGCGCGCGTGTGTGTGTCAGTGATCTCCGACACTGTGTGAGACCGGCCGTCGGTATGGCTATACGAATTATTAACCATCAAACCGTGGTGAAGGGGCACGTGGTGCTGGTACTGTTGGTGCTGCTACTATTTCAAACCTGTCGCCACCGGGCGTACGGGCTCACGCCGACGGTGCAGACGACCGGCCAGACGAAGATCATGCTAAAGGAGAGCCTGCTGATACCGTCGATGGACCCGGAGAAGGAGGCCAAGGCGATGTACGAGAAGGCACTGCAGCAGTACGGCATCTACGGCAAAACGCTGAAGGAGATCTGCAAGGCGTGGGTCTCCCGGGGCTGCCAGTGCACCGGTACCAAAGAGGAGGTGACGCTCGTCTGCCGTGCCATCGGGCTCGACACCGTACCGGTCGATCTGCCGACGGAGCTCGTCAAGCTGTGAGTAGTCGCTATCAAACAATTATCAGTAGCGTGCGTAGAACTAGTTTCGTTCGCCGTTCGGTCGCATTTGCCGTCTTGTCTCTTTCCCATGGGGTGCGCAGTTTGGGAGATTAAAAGATACGTGTACGGTCGAGGTTATCGGAGAGAAGTTATCTGATCGGGAATGGGAAGTTGACATGCACTTCTGGAAACAAAAAACTGACGTACACAGAAGCACCGGACAGAGATGCTTCCCGTAAGAAGTCGGTCAAATCAATCTGTCTTCTTTCGTAACTATATTGCTGCTCGCGTTGGTTACGTGTCTGTAAATCCCATCCAACCAAAAAGGCACAAGCTAGACACATTCTTTATCTGCCCTTTTTCGGTACCTAAAATATATGCTGATATTTCGGTCGTAATAGACTCGAAACGGGGCATGATGTCTTTTTCACCTGGCTGTTGAAAAATCACACCATCAACGATCATCACCGAGTCCCAGACATACCGATTAACGGCGCGATGGAGTCATGTCACCTGGCACTGGCTAGGGTACGGTGTCTGCATGTACGGCCGTGTAACGTTACACGTTTCTTGCACCATCACCGATCTAGCTAATGCACACCATCCGCCGTTGATTCACGCCGGCTGTGAGCGAAAAACGCGCTCTTACTGCTGTGGTGCTGTTGCTGAATATCGGATTCTTGTTGTGCCTCCCACCCCCGTTTTCCCTCTATCACTTCCTTCTCCGTTTTGTCGCTTTGTTACCTTCTTTCATCTTCCTTCAATGGTCTATATGGCCGAAAAAAAAAAGCAACGAAAACGTAACTATTCGTCGCCACTTTTGTGTGGCGTGGCTAAACGAAACAACAATGCAACGAACTCATTTTTCATAATTTTCCTTCCACCCACCCACATGGTAGGAAGGGTGGGGGGAGGGAGGGCTGTAACGAAGGGGGCCGTCTGTTCCCGAATGGGGGTGTCTATTTTTAAAAAATGCCAAACGAGAGACAATTTAACGGCTTACACCGGCGCCTTGCATCGTTGTACCCGGGTTGTACCGGGCCTGTGGAGGAGTAGGTTGCTTTCCTCCAAATTGAACGTCGAGTTTGACTTTTGCTTAGTCACATTTTAACAGGCATGAGATTTGTCTTCCCCAAAACGGTTGTTTAAACGCCGCGCCCTTACACTTATTGCTGATGATCTACAACTTTGCTCATCCAGCTGATTTTCGGGTGACGTGCGCTTGTTGGATTATGTAGATTGTAACCGATGTGGTTAGACATCAATAGTGTATTGAAGAAATTCATAAAGACATAAAACATTCGTTTCAATTATTGTCCTTTTTTGAAAAGGGTAGAAATAGCCACCATTTCGTGGAAATACCAAGTCCTCATCATTTACATTCATTTGCAGCTATTTATGCATACTTCTTCAACAATCATACCTCTCCATCTGCTAGCGATGACTCTTTTAAGTGACAAAACGTGACTTGTTTTACCATTTGGGCAACAGTGTCTGCTCACAGTGTAAGATGTACCATATGGCGTAAAGTTTCCGTTCCATCAATCGTTTTGTTCCATTCTTAAGGTCGTATGCTTATCTCCCTCTCCAACGGAACGGTTTGCTCCTCTTCCTTTGGCAACCTTAATAAGCTCAGTGTCAAACTCACACACACACATATTTTCCGTACAATGTTTCGAAACAAAAAGTGACGCAAAAACCGGCCACATCTTCAGCATAAGTGTGTACGTACGTTTGGGAATAAATAAACATGATTAGCACCGCTGGCAGAGAAGGAACCTATAATACACACGTGTGTTTTCACCGAGAACGATCCCCGAGAGACAATTTGCGTTCGCAGCAGGGCGGAATAATAGGTCCCGGGCATGCTTGGTTACCGCAGTGACAAGAATGTCTAATTTGACGGACTGATGACCGGATTGCCAAACTGCGTCCCGGTATCGCTCATTTGCGCCAGAACGCACCATGCGTATTCTAGGTTCGTATAAATAGCGCACAAGCACATCGAACAGCGCTGTTCGGTTGCACTATATCATCGTCCCGGTGGTAAAATGTATGTCACGAGTGGTCGAAGAAGTTGGGGGAGATCGGATTTTTTTTTTGGAGCGAGCAGGAACTCTCCAAATAACTGGGCGAAGTAAAGTAATGAGGTTTGAATAGATTGATATGAGTTGTTAATTATATTTGTGCCCCCTCAGTTTTTTTGGATCCAGTGGCTGCAGTAGCTGCTGCTTCCCAGTGAGCAATTAGCTCCCATTATGGCCATTCTGTACGCCATAAATCCGTTCACTGTTTGGCCTTGTCGGCTTTCATCGCTGCTAACAATCATCACAAACCCGCGTTTTGGTGGAATCAAAATTTATGGCAAAATCGTTTTGAATATTTAGCTTACTGTGCGACAGAATTGTGGAGGCACACACACGGGAGTTGGTTGCGCCATATCAAGGCTTCCGTTGGCATGTGCTGTGATTTAGCATACAATAATCTTTCGGAATAGAAATCCAACACGTTCCAATTTATCCAGCGTGTATAAATAAACCACCCCGAACGACCGTACCTCCTGTCATCCACAGGCACCGGCAAACCGTTTGCTTATTATGGTTTGACAACATTCAACATGCTTCTGACACTTGGCAAACAAATCCAAAACACCGATGCTTCTTCGGATTCTATTCACCTGCCATCGTACCTCGTACCAGTTTGGTTGGAGGTAATTTTAGCTTCATCCCTAGAGTCAACACGTTGCCTATTCGACTTTAAGCCAGAGTATCCTTGCGCTATTGGCGGCATCTTCATACCCGGGGAAGGTGCAGTGTTGATATGTTTGCAAAAATGATTGATAGACACCAGGAATACTGTAGGGCGACCGGTTTTTCCCTTAAGGTACACCTTCTTAGCACGATCGCGTTTTAAGCATCGGGTCGCAACGGCTCAATAAATCAAACATCCACCAGTATGGAGCCGTTTGGATAAGGCACTGAAAGGAACAAAAACTAGCCACCTTTTCCACGTTCAAATGATGATTCGCCGATAGCTTTATTTATCTCATAAGCTTTTTTATGCCCTCCACGTTCGCGTGAGACCTGTAGTGCAAACAATTCATCAAACGCCGCGCACAACAAATAAGGGCTTCCGTTTCGCTAATCATAGCGTTGCAGTAACACCCCGGGTTGCACGGTGGCTCTCTTGTTTTTCTTGAGATCCACCTAAGGAGGTCGATCCGGGGAGGGACAGCAACAATTACGCCTTCTCTTCCTCGCTTGTGGAAAATTCATTACACACATTCTACGGAACATTCCTGAGGTCTCTGAACAGGGTGGCGCATTCGATACAAAATGGTCGCCGGTCGGCGTAACGCGTGGTAAGGGATGTAGGTGATTTGTGGAATGGCATGTGGTGACAATTTATTTGAAAAGCAAATGAATTCGAATTGCTTTGCTTTCGAACGATTGATATGGTATCATTTTTTTCTGCCAGCTGCCCCACCCAAAAGAGGTGGGAAAAAATAGAAAACTCAGCATAGTTGCAAACGGAGTAGAATCAAACACACGACAGGAAAAAAATACAAACTGGAATTGAATTCTAGAAATGGGCAATGTTTGATTTCGCAGAATAAATCGACCGTAAGCACCTCGATGATGAGTTGAAATGGGAGGAGATGTAAAAACATAAGCAAAAAACCCCGGTGACGCATTGAACTGATCGCTGTTTTTGCTTAGATTTGGTTTTATTTACCCCACTTTTACGACCTACGCACACTGGCCACAGTTTTATGCTCTTTGCAACATGTATGGATGCCAAGCTGTCGATTCCGATTCTATCTGTGCGTTCGATTACGTCCCCAGATGGTCCACTTGGAATGGTTGGCATGAGAAAAAGTGGAAAAAAACATTACACTGTAGTGGTAGACAACCAGAAATGGGCACAATTTCGTTATACAGTGCTGTACGTCCACTCCACTGCACAGTGGCCCTTTTGGAAAGGGATCCCACCGGTTCACCATTAGTGTCAAGACATAGCCATAATTGTGCGTTTCGCTTTGCACTGACTTTTAATTTCGAATGATCAATTTTTTTGCTTCGTCCCTTTTTTGCTTTCTCCTGTCACCTGTTCCCTTTTACATTCAGAGCACGATAAACTGGTTTTTGTTTTATTAATTAGATACAATAAAGTTGTAAATAAATCAATTTATAATTTCGATTAATATGTTGCATTGAGTCGCGATAAGCCTGATTGAGCGCATTTGCTCAATGCATTCATTTCAATGGTGGATGTTCCCCTTTGCTGTGACACTGGGGGTGTTCCAACATTCCACATTCCAACGTTTTTGTTTTGTTTTGTTTTGCTTGTACCAACTTCATTCCAAATGCAAAAAAAGAAAAATCCATTCAACTGACACCGATGCACCCTCTGACGTGGAACTAATCGAAGGCAAAGTGCATTAAGTGCGTTTCTATGCGCGGACACCTTCGACAATCGATCGCAGCGAGAAATCTCTTACTCACGCTCGATCGGGCGAAAGACAGCTCACGTTTCGGATCGTGCAACGTCACGCACGCGCGACTTGGAGGACATTCGGGCAACACCTTCGGTGCACGGTCCGAAGCGTTCACATTTTATTGATTGACGGTTTTGGAAGAGTTCGGCGTGGCCACCGTCACGATTTATGTCCGGAATTTCAGGGCAACGTGGCAGGATTAAGCTCCATCGACACGGTTTACGCCGTCTGCTGAAAAGGGGTGTCACATTTCGGTAAGGAAACACTGACTGCTTGGACACGGATACGAAGACACCGGCACTGCAATGAGTTGCACGTTTTGTAATGAGTGATATTATTGTGGTGGAACTGGTTTTTCTTCTTGTAGGTTTAGTTTGCATCTCCGCCATCTTAAACGACCACTTAAAGAGTTGGTAAATGTGTCGGTTTTTGTGGTAGCAATTCGGGGAAAAGATAGATACTAGTGGCACTTAATTGCTGGTTTGACATTTAATTGACTGCCGAACGTGATATGATTTGTGTCGAAGATTTTTCATCCTGTCGGAGCACGCAGTGGACGTGTTGCTTTTTTCCTTATCTGTCGTTTCGAATGTGTAGTTTGCTCTTTTTTACTTTTTTACTATGGTCTTGATGGAAGATAAATTATACAGCAACTTTTGTTGACAAATTACTCCGAGTAGCGTGACATAAATTATGATTTCGTTCGTTTAAACCTAGATTTTCTGATTTATTTAGCTCGTATGAAAAACGTGTGAAACGAGACGAGATTTCCAAGAATCATCCCAGGTCATTTCCTGATAACCACTTGGTTGTTCAACATATAGCACAATAATTCGGTCTTAAATCAGCAATTGTAAATATTGTGCAAATAAAGATTTATTGATGTAAGTGCAAATTATAGGAATTAAATGGGAAATTATCTATAATAAATTTTATAGTATAATTTACTTCCTGACACAAAATTTCAGAAGAAAACTGGGAAGATTTTATATCGACAATAGTAGAAATCACGATCACCATTGAAAGATATCCGAGTGCAAATTTGCTTAAATCCTAGCGTTAATCAAATTTTAAATACAATTACGTATGTCCTGTATCTTTTGATTTATCATGAGAATTCCCACTGCTGACCGGCATTAAATTAATGTATTTTGCCTAAAACCAGTTCACTCCAATAAAAAGCAAAAACGGTTTTTCAAACTGATGCACTTCAGCTGGCCGACCTCTCTGGGCGATGCATTCGTAACTTATTTTCGCACCACGTGCAACCGGAGTGTATGTGACTGCCAACATTATTTACGATTACTGTCGTGCGACAGATTTTCGTAAGTTGCCAAAAAAAAAAAAACGAACGACCAGAAGAGATCATTTTTTGCAGCTATTTTTTGCTGTTCTCCACCGACTGCAACCCTAGATTTAGTGTAATCGCTGGGAGGCCGTGCTTCATGGGCAAGATCTCACGTCCTGATGTCATCGAGTCGGTTCAATGATCATCATTATGGGCTTGAGCATGTCATTAACCGAAAACGTATTTTGGACGGCACGTCGAACCCCTGTCCGTCACGGAATTGCACCCCATTTGCAAATTTGGGGAGGAAGCGGCGTGCAATCGTGGATGGATGTGCATCTTGTTTTTTAAGCTGCTCCCACAGAGCGGCCAGATTGTCGGGTGACACCTTTTTGACACGAAACGATGCAGACGACAGTCGGACAGGCCGACAGACGGGCCAGTGACGATTTGCTGCATCGGGGCACACTCAATATTATAAATATTTTTTAATGTGCATAATAATTGCACCCGGAGTGGACAATAAATATTAAATGCCACATTGCTTCGTTCCTTCTTTCTTACTTCCAATGTCGGGCGTCTGTAGTGTGGACATATTTTTTCATGAGAAAAAAAAACAGAATTATTACCAGAATTGCATCCTGAATGCAAGGAATGGTGTGTTCCAATGGAACATTCGTTCAGTGGGCTTTAAACTATAGCCTCCAGAAGCGCCCGCAGCAACTGGGTGAATGTTCACATTCCATTACGAAGACGACAAATAAAGGCTAATGGGGGAGGGCATAAACCCGGTGACAAAAAGCGCGTAACAAAAAGCAGTCAAAAAGGAAATGCGTGATTATTAATTGCATCTGATTTTGTTTTTGTATTTTGCACTCTGGCCCTCCCCAGGATGGAAGGGCCGACACCAGCTGGGTTCATTCCCGGTGCACCTCATTCAAACCATAATTCGTGGGTGTCCGACACCACCGCCCCCCAAAGGTATCTCCCACATCTTGCCGATGCGCCTTTTGCGGGGTTGCCAATCCATTTAACCCTGATGTGATTTTGCTTTCTTCTGTTTCATCTGCCTTCTGGTTTTAATTTTGCACACAATTTACTCCCGACCATCGACGCACCACATGTGTTTTTTTATTTAATTCATTTTTAAAGCTCTTCGTTTTTCAGCCGGCGTTGCCAGGGTTGAGTGATTCTATAAATTATGTGCAATTATTATTAATGGAAATATCCGTTTTCGGAGCGAATTATGGTCGCGATTCATTCATTTGCCATGCATTAATGGCACTTTGCGACGATGTATTCCTGCATACGTGTGGATGCGTTCGCTGTAAGGTAAGAGAACGGGTGGGTGGGGAGTGATGTGCGTGAATTCGTTTTTTATTGCGGCACCATTCCTCTTTCGGTTGATTTTTATAATTTCGCTCCACCAAGATGCGGCGCACAAGTGGAATATAAACACACAAAAAAGCAAACTCTAGAGCCACTCAACCGTCCAGTCTCAGGCTCGTTCTTTATCCCGCTTGGAACGGGCTGATGGGGTAATTAGGAGGTATCGGTGCGATTTATGATTCGATTTTAAGCGAAACATAAGACGCTTCCCCATCCGGTGGTATGATCCATGAGCGAAAAGCGGGAACGCGCGCGGTACAGGTCACTTTCGGGCCGTTTATTTTTAATCATATTCCAGTTGGGCTGATTGATTTATTTAACGACGAGTGGCAAATGGACCGATTCCTCGTATCGGGATAGTGGCTAATAAAAATAAATACTGCTCATTTTTTAAAACGGCCGTTTTTTTTTGGCGCTGCTGGTGGAACCGCAAAAGGATCCACTGTACGCACATTATATGGCGGTGCAGTGTAATTGACGGGTATTATAAACTTGTCCAGACGGCAAGCGATCCTTGGAAGCGGTTGGGAAATGGGTCGACTGTTGGTGTCAAGGTGGAAACGGGTCGGCTGCCCGTAGTTGCTTGACCCATAACCATATGGTCGATATGGACTGTCGATGACTTATCGGTTCCAAGCGTGTCCGATCAGCTTTCGGAAACATATAACGATCCAATTTTTGCTGTATAATAGCTTTTGGGGAGAGATGAAGCGTGAACCAAAATACAATTTAATTGCCATCCACAAAATCACCACGTCACGACGACTGGCTACTGTTTTAGGAACGAACCATCTTGCTAATAGCTTTAAATAAATTTATCGTTTCGCTATTTTGACGTACAAAAAAAATCCTTTCCTCTTTTTTGAGACTTCTGTCCATTTTTGAACATTTTTACTACACATCCTTGCGAACAAATCACAATCGATGTGGCAACAAAACAAAAAACATAGACATAAAT
This sequence comes from Anopheles minimus, assembly GCA_000349025.1. Classification (NCBI taxonomy): domain Eukaryota; kingdom Metazoa; phylum Arthropoda; class Insecta; order Diptera; family Culicidae; genus Anopheles; species Anopheles minimus. The sequence continues at coordinate 1,044,071 of KB664255.1, read as the reverse complement.
GAAAGGCAAAAAACCAAATAAAAACCATAAATGATTGTATAAATAAATCAATGTGCCAATAAAGTTTGTTGCCTCGAAAAATAAGCCATTACTCGGCGGAAGAAAAAAAAAGTGAACAGCCGAATCTATCGACTCCAAACCGTGTGCGTCTTCGAACTGCCATCCGCGGCACGATCGGGAATCGGGCAGCGATTTACTACTGGTGCGTTAAAATTATGGCCCGTACCCGTCTGTTTGTGTGCGTGTGTGCAGATATTGATTTCAGTTTTATTGCTAATAACCCGTTCCCGTTTGGGACGCTCAAAAAGTGCAAAAGCTGCCCGACGAGCGCCTGGTAAGCCGCCAGATAAGCGTTGTTTCGAAAGTCTTCACCAGCGAGTGATGTTTTTCTTGCTCACTTTATTGGGTGATTTGAAGCATCATAATGCGTCCAAGGGGAGTGTAAAAAAACGGTGCTTCTTGTCAGTGTTTGACCACACCAGAATACAAAAAAAAGTAAACTCCGAACCATACGGTATTATTTTTGCTCTTTTTGTGTGTTTTGCTTCCTCCGGTACTAAATTACAGTGTGTCCAAAATTAAAGTATCCCTGTTTTTTTGGGACGGTTCGATGTTAAGTCAGCGAACACGTTGTGGGAGTTTTGTCTGGAAGTGTTGTTTCGGTGTCCGATCGTCTGCGAGATTGTTGACGTTCACCCCCCCAAAAGTCAACAAGTTTCCAGACGGGGTTTTCAGATAGCGCCAGAAATCGATTCCTGAGACGGATTGGTTTATTGGAAACGAATTAAAGCGAGAAGTGTACGATGCAGTTTTTGTGCTTCATGTATGTTTTTTTTTTGGTAATGTTAAAGTTGAAGACATATATATCCACTCCCGCTCACGTGATGTCTCTTCTCCATGATATCGGAACTTCTATCTGTACAATTTAGCCACTGTTTGCACAAAAGCTATAAAAACTGTTTGCTGAAATTACAAACTTCATCCTCATTGGGATTCTTCCCCGCAAACGCTGGCAAAACTAATCCTATTCAACTTGGCATTTAATGACCAAACATGCAAATGATAGTACGACCGCTCTGAATTGTCACGATGGGGATTTTTATTATTTTCTCTATCAACAATCGTTAAAAACACAACTTTCGACCTCCGTGTGCAAACGAACGGACGAACCGTAATCAAACCGTTTTTATGGTCGATCACTTTCACCCCGAACACTTGATTGAATCCTGTACAAAAGGGAGCGACTCGACTGGTCGGACATTGCAACGGAGCTGAATGTTTTATCCACCAGCTCTTGGGAAAACTAATTCCAAGTGTACACGATTGCACGACATCAATGCCGGGGGAGGGAGCGTGAACTGTGCGCCCTAAACCTAATTACGCAACACGGGAGTACGAAGTTGAACGTTCCTTGGGACACTCGGTGCACAGCTTCCACAATCGGGGATCGGGTTTTGCAAGCAGAATGCACTCCTAAGCTCCGTGCCCTGTGCACATCCGGCTTGGTAAGACCGTCCCGTACATTGGTGATATCGGAATGTAGGTTAATTTCCTTTTGTACACTTTCATCCGTTAGTCCGATGCATATTACAACATCGGAACCGGGAGTTGCCTTGTCCTCCCCAAAAAAAACCTTCGCCATCTGCCGTAAGGACGATGAAGACTCGGTGGACTCGATTGTTGCCGTGGTGTCGCCTGCAAGTCTTTACGAGTTTTAAAGAAACTGAAGCTTAAACCTCGAAGAAAACGATTCATTGAAATCGATTCGATGCACTATAAGCCAAGGATGGGTTCGGAACAGTAACTTCCCGCTCCCTCCACATCCGGGTTACGGAATTGGCTGTTGGCACCAAACTCAACGCGGCCAAGGTTTTCACTGAACATCTCGCTGTGCACGGCAAGGACTGTGCAGTGTGCGGAACTGGCGGTATGACGACTTCGGAAGCTCGCAAATGAAGCTCGCAAGCCAAAGCTGCGCTCCGGTATAAAACTGGATGAAATATAACACTAAAACGTACATAAAAGTTTAATAACAAATGGGATGTCCTGCGGTAGTGATGCGATGCGGACAGGACTGTCACACTGTAGTGGTGGTGGTGTGTGCACAATGTTGGTGAAAATGATACCGAAACCGAAGTAGCAAAACGACGCTATTGGACGGTGGCGATAAGGAAGGAAACACATTGGCTTTCCATTCGCGATTTCAACCTTCTGGATGTGTTCCCACACTATCGCCACCATAGTGATACCGCCTGGTGGTCAAACTCTTCTTTCCAATCTGGCCACACTCTTCAGGGCGCTTCATATCTTCCACACCGCAAGCACCGGGAGCGAGGACAACTGTCGTTAGTCGTTGACGGAACCGAAACAATATAATGGGAAACTTGCAGCACTACTATTGCTTATCGAATTGCTACGTCCACCGGTTCGCGCTCAGGGGAAAACATTAAATTTAAAATTGCATCCTTGCACCGCCCTTCGCTCCAGGTTGATTCACACCCGGCACTCTGTGGATGTGCTGCAGGCGATTAACGGAGCAATAAAACGAATGGCAAGTACACGGACAAGTTGTTATTGTGTGTGTTATTGTACCATTTGCTTTTGAGCTCGATTGACGAGAAACGGTTCGATTCTGATCCGTTTTGTACAAGGATTCGTACAGAGTTGGGTAGGGTGCATTGTAATGTGCGGTAACATTTTTTATGTACAGAAAACAATGGCTGCGATATGGTGCAAAATAATATGAACTTTGTTTTGCAAGTCATCTCAAGTAGAGCTCCTGAGAGAAAAAAATGTAAAGCAGTTATTTATGGTGAAATTATCATAAGTTTATGTCATCTTTCCAACAAGGATTAAATTTAATGTTATCAAAAACCCATTTAAAAGTGCTTTAATTTCCTTCGAAAACATCTGAAAGTATGCAATTTTTTAGTTGGCAAATAAATGTTCCATAATCTGTAACATGATTGGATAAGTATAATCGGTATCTTACCATAAAATGGTACTATTAACAAATTCTATTTGGACTGCATGTTTAGCTTAGTAGCAAGTGCCTCTTCCATTTTGTTTTGCATACTTTAAGGGGTTTTAGTTACAGAAAAAGTAATAATCTAAAACAACAGCGTCTTGAACTATATTTTAAATTGTATCAACGTTTCTATGCTTCAAAATCTCTACAAATACTAAAGCAATTGTTTTGGAATCAATAATGATCAATTTGTTCTCCAAATATGAAGCAAATGTCTTTTTTCTTTTTTTTCTGTATTAAAATTGGCCAGGCTGTTACGCTCAACATGCATTTTTACTCACTCCCAGAATAGTATCAACATGTGTGCAAGCAAGCAAATTCTAACCATAAAACGAATGCAGTCATATTTACCACATGTCTAGACGCGTGAGGATTATCGCCACCACTGCACTGTTGACATGACGGCAGAACATGAACATTAATGATTTCTGCAACGTTTTGTGTTTTGTGCCGAAACAGTTTCCGAACGGCGAAAAAAACACATGTAAATTTTTATTATCCCGTTTGTGTCTCGCCAATTTTGGGGCGTTTTTTTTATTTCTTAGATGACTCTCGGAACGACTAAAAGCAGCGAATAAAATTATAATAAAAATAGTTACATTTTCAGATGCGCTTCTCGCGTTACGTTTCTGGATGGAGACTAACAGCGACGGCCACTCGCACCATCGAGCGCAGCTAATCATCTGCGAAATCTGCTTGTCCTGGTCAACATAAAACCCGTCTGGCTCATCAATTCAATTAGCTCGAGCTCGATAGTGTGGCAAGCAATCGTGCACCCAAAACGAAAACAAAAAAACGAACTGAAGAAATCCTCCACGCCGGGTGCTACAATTCCTATCTTTCGCCACGTCCAAATCACAGATCGCACCATTTTCTGCGACACCTAGTGCGAGATTAGAGCAAAAATAAAACAGTCCTGCATAATTGGGAATCGTGAAGCATAAAAGTTGCATCGTATTTGTGCGTCGTGATTTTTTGTTCTGCAACGCTGTGGCAAAAGAAGCAAAAGTGCTCCGGTCGTTTTAATTATCAGCCAACCGAGCAACAATCGTTTACTATCCTAACCGAATGCTAGTGCTAGGGATTGGAGGGATAGGAGTGTTGCCAAATTTAGCTCATCCAACCACAAACCGTCAAGCGGTTTAGGTTCGTGTTTTTTTCTTCATCTCTTCGCAGCCCTTCCCAATCGTACGATGGGTGTGCTTCCATCAGCTGGCGAACGGTGTGTGCGAAGCTTTCGATAGCTAATTTGTCCCCGGGCGTTCGGTTGGGCCATGATTTCGGTCTTCAAAGGCGACCCCGCTGACATGTCTGGGGCGCATAAATTTCCCGACACCGACGTCGCGTCACTCGTAATCCTTGAGGGTCGGTTGTAAATCGTGTACGAGGAGAACCAAGGCAGTTGATTCGATGTGAATGGAGTAGGTAGATCTGACTCCAGCACCACCCCGTGCACCACAACAAAGGGACAAGTTTTCCTCAATGGCGGTCCTGAATTTATGTCGGTTAATTTGTAATTAAGACATGAACAATATATCGTCCACCTAGCCGGCGGGAGTTCATTTACCTGCTCGCTGTGGAGAAGCCGCCCGTCATACGCACCATGCCTATAATTTGTCTGACTGTGAGTCTTGATAAGATTCGGAAAGAAATCGAATGGCGAACCGTTCGGAACGAACGTGAATATCCTGCAAAAGATCGTGCCAGCGATAATGAAACACTGTTTACACTCGGTAGGAAACGGTTCAATTATGCATTTAATTATTGGTGAGCGATTTAAGTGCGCAACTACGTAAATTTGATAACGGTTTGCAATGATTGTTGGTTGAATTTTTGAATGGCTTTAATTGCAACTGGTTACGCAATCTTTTAACAATAAAAAACATAAAATTGACCTTTTATTATAGCGTAGCAGGTTTTCTGTTGTACCTTAAATATTTACACATTGTTGCGCCTAAAAGTATGCTATTATATTTGTATTTAGCTCTAAAAGGAAATATAAACGAAAAAAATAGCTGTAGAATGTTCAAGATATGTTGATCTTTTGACCCTGCTTACTTAATCTAACATGTATGATGCAATCTTGACAACTAATGTATATAGAATCTAAATGACGCAACAAAAGATCAAATGTAACAAGGCAGCTTAGAACACCGTTGTCAAACAGCTTAGCTATGATGCAATAAATGAACAAATTCACATGTTTCTAAGTGATATGGATACTCTTAAACATTCACTGACCTCAAATCAATGACGAAAAACAAAACGCCTTCAAAACCTTCCGATAACCCTCGGTTTATTAGCCCCATGTGCAGTAGACTTTCTCAACCCTTACCAATTCGTACATCGTTAATTAAAAGTTATAAAACGATTTCGCATAAAAGACGATGTCGTAAAATTTGCAAACAGTCACTAAAGTAGTTCCTTTTGTAATGGAATAAAACATATCGTTTATGACCCAGCTTCACCCCTGCACTGCTTGAGCTCACACAAGGCACATAAATTATTCCTGGGTACATTTTATTGCTGCCCACTTTGTGTCCGAATCGATATGCGCGCCCCATTCAAACTTCGTTCGCAACTTACTATTTTATTGCGCTTCTTTTAATGTGCAATCATGCAGTACGTGTGCATACCGATCAATTGACCCTGTTTCGTTCCTTCTCTGGAGGCTTTTTTTTTCTTCTCTCCGGGAGCTTTGATTTGTGGTTGCCAAGGGTAAGTTCCGCTTCGAATCGAGGACACAAATTCGGTTGTGATGAGGGAGCTGCCTTGGTTTTATTGCCATTCCGGTTTACATTAATCTCTAATGCATCATTTAGTGCATTGCTAATGTACCGTTGCCAATGTTTTTTATTCTGATTACTTGTTCTTTTGCGGTTTTTTTTCCCAAACACGCCGACCTCTTGCGAAAAGTTATTGAAGTTGTCCTAATTCAAGCAAATCGAACCGAATCAGCTCGTTTCGTTCGTCCTATCCGACCGCATGTCCCCCGGTTTGACAACCACAAGCTGACAGTTTTAATGTTTTGCTTTATCGTATATATTTCTTTTCGGTTTACAAGCACCCAACGTCGGAGATGCAGTTGCAGTGTCCTGAGTGCAAAAAAACCTTTTTTTTCTGGGTCACTCTACTCAACCGAATGGGGCAGTAGACTGAAAGGGGAAGAAACCGAGCGGTTCCAGCAAAGCATAACACCGAAATAGGAAACATTTTTGCTCATTAAAAAAGAAAAACGACACAACATCATTCTGCTCAATCGATTCGGTTGGTCCGGATCCGGTATCCTAACCATAAATCCAAACTGATCTGTGTTCGCTGCGCTTGGGTGGTGGTTTGGGTACCGGGGGGCTTTTTTTTTGTTCCCACGGACCCATTCGAGCCGGTAGCTTTTATTCCAACTGCAGTCACCCTTTTGGGCCACCCTTGGAAGTCAAGTGCCCAGGCATCGGGGTACCACATAATCGCGATAAAATGATAAAAATTCGCTCAATAATTCGACTTCCAAGTCTGTGCGCGGACGCGACATTGTTGCGCCTTCTGTTTTCCTTTTCTTTTACGTTTCGGGCGTCGTCCCCCCTGCTGGTGATATCACTCTCAAACATTTATTTGTTGAAGGATAACACGAGCACTGAAGTAGATGAGAACAGTAAAACTGAACGTAAACGTGTTGCCCAGACCAAATCGTTCCATGTCCTTTTTAGGAGTGGAGGCGCGTACAATAGTCATAAAATCATTTCGAGGCCACAAGTCGCGCAGCGTCCAAACCATTGTGCAATGTGCGTGTGTGCGTGTTTGTGTGTATGATAAAGCACCAGATTTCCACCTGTCACTCTGGGCTGGGAGTGGTTGATATAAAACAAAACGGTAACATACAATCCGTACCCAGCAAGGTACCCCAACTCCGTCATCCATTTCGCTCCACCGTGCGCGGAATAAAAACCTTTGATCTGTGGCGTGTCTTCGGGCCGCCGATTGGCCGCCCGGAGACCCCACATTCCATCAAAATGGGTGCGTGCGTAAGCTGTCGGCGCGATCGCTTCCGAACGCTTCTGGACAGTAGTGGTGATAAGGCAATTAATCATTTCGGACCAGTTCCCGGGCTGCTAACGCACGCCCCGACAGCTGGAAGCGATGGATTGTGACAGTGGCCGCGATTTCCGGCCGGACGGTGAATGCGGGGGAAAAAAAAGAAACGGTGGAAAGCGGCCGAATGTTTTCGGAGAGCTGTCAGCGGTTGTGAAGACGAATGGTTTTCCGGCGCGTACTTGGTGCACATTCCACCGTTGGCTAGTTGGATGGTACTGGGCGTACAGATTCACCTCATAAGGCGCCATTTGTTAGTTAGAAAAAAATCAAACATGTTTACTCAATCAGTTGGAAAAATAATATTAATAAAATTGAGTTGTTGCGTTATCTTTAAAAGACTTCAAACCATTTTATAGCTTAGTTTTCTTGTCCCAAATGTAATCGTAAGTCGCATTGCTTATTTGTATGAAAAAATAGGTACTTTCCTTGGAGATAGATTCCTTATAGAGTAGCACAATATTTAGACAACATTGGTGTTTCGTGGTTATTCAAAAGTACATAAAGAGTTTAAACATTAGTTGTTGCATACATTCAGGCGATTAAAACCACATTCACATTAGAAAAAAATATTAATTCGTCGTATTTATTAACTGTTTTTTTTTCAATTAGTTTTTATTTATTACAGTCTTCTTTTGGTTAAAAGTTTTTTTTTATTAAGTAACGATCCCATAAAAACCAGCACATTTGCAGCTTTACTCCATACATCTTAACTAAACAATATCTAAACAAATCTAAAATAAAAACCTTTTCGGCCATGCTTTGGATGGGTTATATGTAATTATGAAACATAAACTATGCTTTCCATAAAAATAAATCTCCATTTGATTTACTCTCCGCGGCTAACCGGGCAAACCGGTGGATCGTGGGTTTGTCACATCAACTACAGCAGCTGTTCCAGGGATAAGCGATCGCTCAATCCATCTTGCCGGAACGCTGTGGCCCGGTGCATCCAACACACCCCCTTAAAAAACATTCAACCCACCAACGCTTCGAACACTCGAACAGGTTGTTGAAGCAGAGCGGCAAAAAAGAACTCGCTTCACTAGCGCGCGCGAATGTGGAGTGTTTGTTTTTTTTTTCCACCACTGAAAAGATGGTGGTAAATTTATCTCAGGAAAAGCGGAACGTTTTTCTGCCAGCTAACTCTACAGCCATGTCTTCTGCACACCAAAGAAGACGGTATTCCGCTTCATTAACGGACAAATTAAGTCAATCTTCTCACATAGACACAACGCCACCATCGCCGGGTTCGGAATCGATCGGGTAATCGTATTCATGCCCTTTTTCATCTTGGAATGTCGCTCCGGGCACAGCCCGGCTCGATTTATGGTGGTCGGCGCCTGGAAAATCAAAGTGTGCGATGCGGTGGGAAAGTCAGCTGTGGTTTCTTTCCTACCTGTCTGTAGCGCTCGTGCAGCTTGAAGTGGTTGTTGAAGTTTTTGCTGCTATTGCATCAAAGTTTACCCATTCCTAAACGCTTCATCAGAAATCGAGAAATCGTTTCGATTGAATCAATGAATGCTCCTCTCTGCGCTGTCCGCAGAACCCAACGGGCCAGGGGTTTGTGGCAAAAGTAATTAAAAATGTGTAGCTGCATCATCTAGCTGCCGGTTCCATCGTACGATGCAGTGTGTTACGATTAATTACACCTCACAAGCAAACACGACGGCCCTCGCTTTTTGAAAAGTGGCACCGATGATGGCAATCCCAGGATTTGTTAGTTGCACCAAGCGTGCAGCCAGTGACCAAAGCGCTTGCCGGTCGAAGAGAGTAATCCTTGTTCGTTTTTTTTTTGTTTTCTTCTCGCTTACCTCTATCGGAAAGTCCGTCCTCCTGTTCGTTCGGAACAAGTGCGACCGATTGGCTGCAGGGCGAATGAAGTTATTTGCATATTATTTATACTTTGTCTAAGTAATCAATACAACCGGGCGACGTGACGTGGTCCGGCTTTCGTACCGGGCCGTACCGGGGAACGAACGAAACTTTTGCCTGACTGACCCAGATCGGCTCCGGTCGAGGTGATAGATAACATCCGATTGGGGCCCCGTTCGCCATCGCACCATCGGCAGTAGCTGGGAGCCATTATTTTTCCGTCAGATAAGAAGGATAGCATCGCAGGAGGACACCTAGCATGTGATGGGATGCAATGGTTGGTAGGCGAAGCGCTATAGAAGTGAATAATTAGCGTCGCAAAGCGTCCCAGGAAGTAAACGATATTATTTCCTGGTAATTATCTGTGCAGATCTCGGTAATGATAGCCGTTCGAAAATGGAGGAGAAGGATTTTTTTGTGTTTGAAATAAAAAGTACACAATAAGAAACTTATTTTAATTAAGTTCTCCTTCTACTTCATCACTAAATAAATTTCAAACTCAAAACCAATATACAACATTCTTCAATTCCTACACAAGATAAGAGTTTTTTAATCACCTATCTGATCTCCATCCTGTTAGATGACGACGCATTTCGCACTTTGTCACAATATTACAATATCTGTATCAACTCGTGACATAATCTCCCCATGTCCGGCAAGATAACAATGATAAGGAGCGAATAAAGCTATAATCGAAAATTATCACGCGAACCATCTTCTTCGGCACAATGATTATAAGCCTCAACCACTTAAGATAAATAACCTCTTATCATGAACCGCCAACCGATAAGACCCAAACACTCCCGGAACTGAGCGTTTCATCCGTTTTGTCCAAAGTTAGTTTACCGTAGCGACTCTGACCAAACACGAGGCCAGTATGGGCATCACAACTCGGTTTCACAGGGCAGCCAGTACCGGAAATGTACTTCTGCTCAAGGAAGCAACACGCTGGGACGTAAACACTCCAGATGAGAATCTTTTGACACCCGTGCTACTAGCAGCTGCCAATGGGAAAGCATCCGCCCTAATGGTGCTACTGAAACGTGGAGGAGATCTCTCGAAAACTGACCGGTCCGGTAGTGCGGCCTTACATCTAGCGGCAATTGCAGGGCATCGTGAGTGCGTCGAATGTTTGCTAAGGGCCGGTGTCAACGTGTTCGAGATGAACACATCCGGACGGACTGCGCTGGACGTGGCGAAGCTGCACCGCGAGTTCGAGGTGGTTGAGGTGCTGGAACAATTCCAATCCGAACTCTGCACAAAAGATCCTGCCCGTGCCGAGCAGCTCAAGAAACGGGCAGCAAAGCGGTACGAAAAGCTGAAGCAACGATACGGCACAGTGATTGCACTTAACCTTGGCGATAGTTTCCGGGCGCTTGAAGAACACACCGAGCTGGAAGAAAGTGTGTGACGTTGGTTGGCGTTTCGTATCAGTGTTTAATAGGACGAGAAGAAAGAGCTTAACACAGGGTGCGTCCTGATTATACGCTACGGATTGACCTAATTAAGCTACTGCGGGTGTTGTTGTTTCTTGATCGGCGGCTACCATGACTACAGAACAATGTGCACTTCCGCACCGTAAGCATATTGTTGCCGGTGCGTATTTATGCGTGAGTTGATGAAATGGATAAACCCTGATTTGCTTACGACGCTGCGTTACAACCCTAGGAAGGCATTGGAAGTAATGGATAGTGATCGCCCATTCGAGCCCTCATTTCGGTGAATGAAAAGATTACTGACAGACGATGGGATTTCCGGACATCCGAAGGAGTTCCACTCGTTTTCAAACCACTGTGGAGAACAACCGTTGGAAGGTCTTCCGTACAGCGTGGTACCAAGCGGTAAAGTGGTTCCATCGGTTCATGAAATATTCATTTTAGGCCGTGAAAAGTGGAAAACCTTCTCCTGCCACCAGGGTGACCCCAAAATCGACTGCCCATTTGCGTTGATCGTAAACCCATCTATCTCCACGTCGACGCCGTAGCAAGTGAAACCGTATGTGGAAGTTTAGCGATGGTGGCAATAAACCCATCTGTGTCGGCAAAAGCGTAGGCACGCGCCCGGGAAAGTTTGTGCCCATTTTTTTCCAAGTCCCGGGTGTGGTAGCGATACACAAAATTTCCATAAATGACTAGCTCAAAGTGGAAGAAATCCCATCAATTCGCCCCGAGGACTTGTGATGGTTGAAGCCATCTTCGTTGGAGGAATAGACCGCATCCTGGGACAGTTTTGCATCATCACCGTCCCGTTGTGGAAAGTCGGCAAATGGCTAGTGCGAAAAACTCCGATAAAGATACGGTAGAACAGCTCGTCACCTACGACAAAGCGTACGCCCCTTCGGTATGGTCTGGAGCTTCGTCTGTGGTGCGGTTGATAACACACCCGACGGTACGACGAAGTCTCTCCTCTTATCGGTTAACTGCGGGTGGAGTCGTAAACGGTACGTTCGGGGGATCGATTTTGAAGTCCATTTGAACGAGCCGGTTTTTGTGATGCGTAATCGAAAATCGAGTGCACAGGGTGAAATCGTTACATGTGTGATCCGACATATAATGCTGTCAGCTGGATTTCTGGAACTGTTGTGATGATACGCGAGGAAGAGAGCAGATTTATTTAGAAGTGAAATTGAATAAAGTTTAATAGGCAAATGAAATGCAGACCCTTCGTGTTGAAAAGGATTGAGTGATGAACCGTACAACGTACAATAGAACACTGTGAATAATCATTGAAATAAAGTTTTGGTAGATACAAATTCTAACAGCGATGAGGTTTTTTAGTGTCCTTTTATTCAAAGTGTTAAAGATTCCATGGGATATATTTTTTAAAGTGGATTAGTATTGTTAGTTCGCGTTAATGTCCTACATAACTTCAAAACGCCTAAATGTATGCAATAAGATCACCGAGTTTACTAAAAGGGATCAAGGTAACGTGACTTAATGCGCGATAAGATCATGACACTATAATAAGTGAATTGTAAATCAGTGCTTATGACTTCTTAATTCAATCATAATCATGAAGAAAAGCACTCGACATCACGGCGTAAATCACTCCATTTTATATACAGTACCGGTTACAAACACGCTCTAAAATGGCCATTTGTTACATTTTATTCACAAATCCCAGCGTTCCACCATCTCGCTGAGTGCATTTCATTGATTTCACGACCATTTATCAGCCAGATGTTGCTTGCGCTTTAAAAGCTCAGTTTACTCTCGATTTTTCACTCCATGGGTACAAACAAAGCAAAAACCATCCTTAACCCGAAAAAAGTGCCTTCTGCCTCTGTGTTTGTATCAGAAAGAAGGAGAGAGAAAGAGTGTATGTTTTCGCTTGATTGCCATCATAAACTACACTCGCCTGTTGTGTTCTGGTGCGGGAAAGATGTTTTACGATCGGGATGCCCAATTTTCGATCGAGAGTAAAGCACCACTCACTTTCTAGAGTGCCATTTTCCCACTTTTTCGGCAAAAACCCGTCCTCCGGTTAAGCTGGGGGAGACAATAATGAAAGGAGTGATCGAGAGAAGAGAGAAAAAAAACTATCGTTCCACTTGTGTTTGGGTGTTTGAGGTTTGGTGTGACGCAATAAAAAGCGTTCAAAGTTTGTCCTTTCTTCGGGCGGGAAAAAAGGGTTTCACTTTAAATGCTGGGGGTATTTTCAGCGGGGATGAAAGCAATTAAGTTGTAGGAATGGTGCGGCGACGGTTTGGGAAAGGTCATCATCGATTCTGTATTTGATGCGCCCCCCGGGGGGGTGGTAAGGATGTCCGAGCGAGCCTCTCAGCGTCAGACAACACGGCTTGAAGCTGTCCTATCATGACGGGTTCGACTGGGAAGTGGCTCCCTGATTTATGGCGTCGAACAGACAATCTCAAATCGTGCCCTCCTCACTAAAATCAACAGACTAGCTCTCGTTCTCTCGGTTGAAAAGAAAAATAGAAAAGTGCATGGGTGGACACTATTTTTATGGCACACCCACAATAAGAAAATTCATCATATGCACACATTGTGGTGAGGTGGGAAGCTTTTTATCCTTTCTTTTTCTGAGCAACCATCACTGGGAATGCATGATAAAAGATTTGTGATCGCCTGAGGAAGGATAAACACAAGACCCATCAGTGCATTGCTTAGGATGTTGGGGACCAACATAAAAATGAACTCCAGAATGCTCCGAAAGGGAATCGACTTCTTGCGGTGATGGATGATTGGCGGGTGAAATCAGGGGGTTGTCTAGACACCAGCAATCAATCCAACCATCGCGTTTGAACGGGAGCTTATTGATCCAGATTACACACCCTCTTATTCAATTATGCCACCAATCAAACAATTTGTTCCGTTTGCATAGACTACCGGACAGCAGTAAGGAGCGTGCCATAAAACGGGTGCTCAAAGAGGTGCATTTAAGCTTTGTTAACTTGCTACTCCACATTGCAAGGGATCCTGCGGTACGGGTGGAAAGCGCAACGGGGATGTTATTGATACCCGAAGGCCAATTAATGCAGTGCGTGCATCGCGGTGCAGCACAACCACGATCATCATGCAACATAGTAACGGTCGGATAGCTCGTCATACCTGAATGGCTAATGTGTTGATGTGGTTTCTTTTTTTTCTACATCCTCTCCTCCTCCCTTCCATGTACCCACCCTACCACTTCAGAAGCGGTTCCGGTAGCGTGCTATGGAGACGTTTAATGGTGGACGATTTGTTGACGGTTGTCTCATCGCTGCCGGGCGTTTTTTGTGGTGTCGGGTGATTGATTTTGATTTCCCATTACATTGATTAAACGCGAGCTAAGCGTTTGTTAGATGGCAGTTAATGGGTTAATTTGCTCGGTTCATCCAATTGAGAAAGTGCAGTAATGGGAAGAAAATCCGAATACGGAAAATAATGTGTTACACCTTTGGTAATGCTTTGGTTAATATAGGCTATTAACTCCTCGAAAAGAACCTTATGGACTCAATTTACCTTTTGGGAAGAGTTATTCATAGGGATCTTTTTCACAGAGTATTTAAAATCAGAAGTTGACTTTGATATGATTTTTGCATCCTTAAACTTCAAAATTTCATGCTACTTCAAAGATTCCTAAATCTTGTAATTTGTGGATTGGATTGCTCACATTGAGCAGCTTACTTTCTTAGTTTTTTTTAAATTTTTACTCATTGAAACTAAAGTATTAGCATTAAGTGAAATATTAAAATATTTATATTTTTCAATAAAAAGCTCTAACACATTAAGACTACTGGAAGGACAATCTATGAAGATTGTACACATAAATCTTTGTGGAATTAAGTTCAAGGATTCATTCAGATTAAAAACCTGAATCAAATTCACCCAAAACAATCAAAAGAATCCACCAATGTCTTTATATCGATCCTGGATATGACCCATTCTGGCGATCGTATCAATTCCAAATCTCATTAGTAAATGAGCTGGAGTACACTTGGTAACCATATCCGAACGTTCGCGAACGGTATGTCTGAAAACCCCTTTTTACGCGCGTACACTCGGAAAACTCGCACGCTCATAAGGTGTCTTGTTCGTGCACCTTACCATGATCTGATTTCATTTCGATTCACGCCCCGGAAACAGCTGGCGGGAAAGTTAGATCCAGTACACTTATTTGCATGCAAAAGAAGCAACCCTAGGGGAGTCAGTATGAATGAACCGTACACCGTAAAGCTTACCACGTTGCAGTACGTGTGGCACACTGTTGCAGGACCTTGCTGAAGGCAAGAGTTTCGTTAGGAAAACAGATAAAAAGCATAATCCACATACTCCACGAGCAGGGTGCTTATATGCTGCGGGTTTGCATTTAGATGGGTTGGGCGGTTGCGGCACGACCCTCTCTTCGCTCTCTCTCTCTCTGATGCAAACACACAACCCGCGGATTACGATTTAATCACATGTGTTGTTCTAAATGGTGGCATCCCTCGCTGGTCGGAGACCTTCGGAGTTGCTTCCGCGCTGATAAGAGAAACCTAGCATAAAACTCCACTTACGCACCCTGCGAGTTATATGTTGCTCCCAGCAGGGAGGAAATGGAACTCATTTTCCTGTTCACACCACATGCGACTGCCCTTTAAATAACGTACCTCACTCTCGAAACGCCCTCACGTTTTAGCTAAACGTTGTAACGATATAACGGGCAATTTATTAAAAGTTTGTTTATTATTTTATTCATGGTGTGATTATTATCATTAAAACGACGCGCACAGGGGATGCTAACCCACACCAAGCAGTGATGGGAAAAATGTGAAAAATAATGTGGAAAACTGCTGTTATGTTGTAGGCTTATGGGAGGGTTTTTTCGCCATACGAGAGCTGACCTTCCACTAGGGAGTGTGTCACTGTCAAGCGCGGAACAGGTTAAATTGATGACAGGTAATAACACCGTAATCAAAATGCTCCCCCGTGTGTAGCGTGCACCGCGAACTAACTCACCATAATAGGGGGTTTTTACCACTCGGAACTAGTCACTCGTGTTGTGTCCTCCTCGATTTTCCCGGCTGGAAACCTTGCGCCAACCCCGATTGTTCGCTGACAACGTGCGTTGTAAGCGTCGGACACAATGTTGACAGCATGTTTTGTGGTTAGGATAATTTTTGCTCGTATGTCTACGGTTCGCTGTAACTTAGCTTTCGCTGGAGCAGGAACACCGTTTCGGGGAGAGTACGTCGGAAGCAATTGAGCGACTCCAGTGGCAAGCAACTTTACGTTGTTTAATATTTTTTTAATGAGATTTGGAAGAATGAAAAATGTGCAAAGTATTCAAACAATATCCTGTATATTGAACATTACACGAAAACTAACTTAAACTAGATTTGGACATTAAATTGTGATTAGGACATTGGATTAGTTATAGGTTTTTAGAGTGGAATAGTTCTAGTACACGAACTGTAAATCCTAGACGTTATTAAATGATTAAATTCTTTGAAGAATATATTTTATCGTAAAATAAGTCAGCATATTTGTGAACCCGTGGGTATACTAAATTGAGTAACAACTCACTAAAGTGAATTGACTTTGAGGTGAGTCACATTTATGAGGTAAATTCCAGAAAAAAGAAAATTAAATAAAAGCAGTAACATTTATTTTGAGACTCTTTTACGTACTATTCCCTGGATATGTACAATATAATACAAAAAATGCTTCTGTAATAAACGCAACATCGCACACAGCAAGCTCGGAAACAGGCCAATGCATTTTCCAACGGTCCTATGGCCACCACCATCATTATCATCAAGGGACCTTTCATCCTGAACACCCTTGGCGACTGCATATGCTGTGAGGCGAAATGAGTTTCTCACTAAAACCATTAAACGCAACAGGGTGCGCACCGGTCCACCGTTCAAACGTACATGGGAAAACCCCATTCCAGGATATATTGTGGTGCATTCCGCTGCACTAACAGTTGACGCAGGTATTGGCAAATAAATTTGCTTTCCAAACCGAAAGCAGAGCCCGTTATGTATAGCTGGTGGAATTTTAGGTCACTAGGAAAAAAAAAGAAACAAGCAAGGCTCTTTGGATGGGTCGGAAGCGATTTTAATGAACAAACATTAACCACAGCAAAACAGCTACAGCAGTAGCGGCTACGATCTGGAGGGGTCCTACCCGGTATGTCCGGTTTCCTGGTTGGTAGTTTTTCAGACCCTTTTCAAAGCTTGCTCCAGTCCGGTAACTGGCAGTGGATGTATTATTCGACCAAAGGGAGCCGCTTGTCCCAATTTAATCCAGACACTAATGTAATGCCGGGATGCATCTTTGGGTCCTATAATTTAACTTCCCCACACTGCCACCGTATGCGCACCATGAAAGCAAATGGACGACTCTGTACTACACCCGAATGTGTGGAAAATGGACAAAGAAATTTACCCATCGATACAGTTCCGTTTTAGTGCTGTGCTGTGTATGGTGAAAAATTCTTGCCCAACGTTTACGGGGCTTAAACGAACCGATGTGAAACGATTAAAGGATTTACTCGGTACCGGGTTCCAGGCCATCAGTGTGCCTGCGGTAAGTTACACACCCAAGCACGACAGTTTAGTAAAAGAAGTAAGAGAGATAAACAAAAAAAAAGTTTGTTCCACTGTGTTCCGTTCAACCTTCTGGGCAGAAGCCCACCGGAAGGGGGATTAGATAATTACGTAAACATAAATCAACAGTATCCACCGTGTTTTGGGTACGACGCCGTACGTTCTAATGCTGTTTGCTCCGGCAGAAGACAACCTGTATGCATAATTAATGTTTTTGTGAGATTTTAATGCTTTCTGGGTGTTTATTTTTTTCCTCAAGCAGTTTGTTGCATAATTATTGGAGCTTTTAGTGTCGTACTTTCTGCTTAATTTGAGCATGAAAGAGAGAAATAGCATTTCAACTGATGCGTTGTGAGTAATATTTCATGGCACTTCTTTACCGGACGATCAATTTATGTCATTACAAACTCACTCACCTTGAGCGTTTGAAGTCTCATCCTCATCATCAACTGCAGTCATGCATTATGTTCGCCCCTACTGTTCAATGCCTTCAACGGTGATTGCCGCAAGCGTGCCCGAAGGTACACACGGAAGTAACATGTGGGTAGCGTTTGTAAGCATCAATATCCTGCTTCTATCGTTTCCAACATCCGGAAAGAAGAACAAACAGTGGCAGCAACTGTGAGCTTTAACTTCTCTATCCAGCGTTGTCGTACGACCACCAGACGCAACGGATTTGATGTTTTGATTTGCTGATGACAATGTCAGCGGAGATTCGCCGGGAGGCGAATGGGTGTCTTGTGGAGCAGGGTTTGTTTAATCTGTATTCATTTCGTGTCACGTTCTGCACGCTTACAAGTGACGAGGGAAGAAGGCGCAATAAGAGCGGCTGGGATGGAAGATACGAAGGAATTAGACAAAGCGGCACCGGCAAGGTTGACATCCTGACTTGAAGGCCCGCTTGGTTGATGATTGCCGGTGGCATGCATGCGATATGTCACACTAATCGGGCGATTTACTTCGTCTTCTTAAATTCTCGCCCGTTTGTTGTGCTGTTTGTGCGCCTGGGGCATGGAATCGATCGGTACGATATCAAAACTGTCACCACATGCTTGATCGCACGTGTCCTTACGTCGATTATTCCCGATCAATCAACCGGTGCCGGGGAGGAAATTCATGCCAATAAGTGTAGCCCTATTTCTCGATAGGCCGGTTGCTTAGTTCTTTCGCTTTTATTGCCTTACTTTGATTTGATTTCCTACGCCCGAAGCGTTCGGTGTGCACCACATTCTCATCAGCATTCCTGGGATGGTTTTCTTTGTCGATGCATGGCACGATTTTCGCACGAACCGGTCGGCCTTCTCTTGTGAATGTGTCGGGCAGCATTGAGCCGATGTGCAATATATTTTGTTTAGCAATATATTTTTTGTTACAGTTTGGACGACAACAATTTGATCCAATTTGAGCATTTAGCTTTGAGAAGCGATTCTGTTTCTATCCATAAACCATTGAGGTTTATGCAAAAAAAAGCTAAAAGAATCTACCAAAGACCAACCATGAATTTCTGCCACGATGTATATAATTAGAAGGTGAATTTCCGTTGCTTTCGCTAGGCCGCCATTACAAAAGAAAATTATGTAAAAT
Source organism: Anopheles minimus (assembly GCA_000349025.1). NCBI lineage: Eukaryota > Metazoa > Arthropoda > Insecta > Diptera > Culicidae > Anopheles > Anopheles minimus. The sequence continues at coordinate 1,025,463 of KB664255.1, read as the reverse complement.
TTATATGTAATTTGTACAGGCCTGATCCACCTGTAGAAATCACCAAATTTGTTGTGCCTGGTCGAGAAACATCTGTTTTCTCAAGCAACTTTACCTTGTAACTTAGATACCTGCCACGATTCAGTGGTGAGTTAGCCAGTGGTGAATAAGATGACCAAGTGGTCAGCGCCTGGATGTACACACCACGGCAGTGGGATAGAATCTATCTTCGATCATGTTTTGTGTGGTAGTTGTACATTATTTCTAAATTATTTTATTCTTTAGTTATAAAAGTTTAAAATGAATTGGGAACAATTAGTAAAATAAGACTTATAAAGTAAATATGAATTACTTTTAAGTACAAATTTATTCCAAAATTTTTTAACACAATACTTGAAGCTATGTACTTTTTTCTTGTATAGATAATGTTTTCAACATGCTGTCATCCATTCTAAGGAACGATAATCAGGTCACTCGAAAGTCATTGCATTATATCGACGTGTCATTATAAAATTTGTATCGATCGATCGTACGTACGTCGTTAACTTTGATTTATGATGTCCATTTGCGTGCACGCTTTTTGGAAAATAATTTCAATTACCACAACACGACAAGCGTCCAAATTTGCATCCATTCATCTTCTCCCTCAAAAAGGAAAAAAAAATCCCAACGACAAAATGGTCGCATCGGAATGGAAAGTGATAAAATTGTTGCACCGAAGAAGCTTATTAATCAAACGTGTGCAACACCCGTGCCAAATGCATACCAATGGGAAAAGGCACACTGTAACGGAAAACCATTTTGCCTACTACCGCTCCCCCATCTGTATTTCCGACGACTTGACACGGGCAAGTTGATTGTTGTATACAAAACAACATTTCACGGAGTGTCACAATATTTCACCCTGTTCCCACTTTATGTGCGAAAGAAGTTTACCCGGTACGGAATGAGTGCTGTGTTGTGCGAATTGGATGGTTCGGTGTCCTGTTGGTGATGCTCTTTCACCGTACACCTTTTTACGCAAACATGACTCCCCACCCAAAACAAGCATCTGGCGTTCGGAGAACCGTACGTTTCTCCCCGGGAAAAATAATACCGGAAATTCCAATCCCAATACTAGCGGCGCGGTGTGACATTTCAGCGAAACATTTGCTCGTTTCATGTTTCATGAGAATGACTGGTTATCAAAACTAATTTGTTGCGGTGATGGCGCAGTTTTCCCTTTCGGTTACACACACCGGAACATCAGGGAAGAAATGTGTGCACGGTTTTTCCAACACCGGGACCGGGACACTTCGGGTGCGGTGTGGGTAAAATTAAATTATACGCTCAATTTGCACCCAAATTGTTCACCATTTGTCGTTCCGGTGTGACCACCCGGTGGGGATTGTTCGGTAGGTTAAATGGTAAGAATCCCTTCAAAGCCTTAACCTCAACAGATCATTTTTGATCGAGCCAAACAATGAGTGCTGTTTTGGTACGGTTGGCGAAGGGTTTTACGTGGCTTGAAGGAAAACGATGCGAAAAAGGATCATTTGAAAGCCACAAATGGGTGTTCGTTTCGGGGAAAAATTGCGTACGGCTGTTGGAATTGGGCCGGACAGCTCTATCACGGCATCCTCACAGAAAATGATTCACATAGGGGTAGTTAGATGTAATCTATCCAGAGGGTGAGTTAAATATTGAAATTTGTGCACGTCTATGCCTTATCTTTTTGACACATATTTTAAGATATTTTACAACTGATGTGATTGGTTGTCTAGCGCCTCTATCTTTAACTGTAACTCGTCTGTAACTCTCTCTTAAGGCTCTATCACTTATGATCCATTTCCATTAATCACCTCAAAGGGCTTCAGAAGTTTTGATTTCAGTTTTGGATTTATCACAAATGTGGGTCGATCTCTGCATTCAATCGAAGCAGAAAACTACTACATTAGGCGTGCAGGGATGTATTCCATCACAGAAACAAGAAACAATTTTCATCTGTTTTGTAACGGAAAGCATACGGTCACTCCGACCTACAAGAAGGGCAACCGAATGAGTAATAGCTCGAAATGATTAGTAAGGACACTCGTCACCGTTCCGTTTCCTTTCTCGCCTTTGAAACAGTGACCAGGGCACCACCGTTGATGGACTGTAATTTATCATTGGCCGTTTCTGACGATGGGCATGACACAAAGGAACCCCGACAAGACACCCAACAAAATAAAAAACTGCCTCAAAACGCTGCTGAAAAAAAACCCAAGCATGGATCTTTTACTTCACGTGCACGATCCTTCCTCACAGCAATCGTGGAAGTTTGTCGTAAACGATTCACTCAATAGCGTGTCCGTTCGCTAACGGCAGAAAAACCCAGCCAGCCAGAAGACAGAAACCATTTTCGGTGCAGACTTCAAAACAAATCTTCACACAGTGTGGCAAACCGTGGATAATATTCCACTGCGAGGGATGGAAGGTGAAAAACTGGGAATCATCTGCCATTAGATGGCCATCATGCACATCGTGACTCGGATGAAAACTCCCGACATGGGGGTGATGTGCGGGGGGGAGGGGAATTTTCTTATTCCTGATTCTCCATTTTATTTTCATCCACATCAGCATCAGTTCTGGCCGTGGGTTTTAGCATCCCATCTTCAGACTCTTCCTTTCTCAACATTTCCTCAGTGTACGCGATTGTTACGGAAAACAGCATTTATTCTAGTCATGCCCTATTGAGAAGGCATCATAAAATGATGCCCCCTTACATACACCCTTCTACCCTACCACACACACCCCCCTCAGCACACTAATCCAAATGGTAAATAAGGAGGAAAAATGGCGAACATTTGTGCGCACCATGCCGCAAAGTAATGACTTTTCAACTACGGACACCAACTGGGCTGTGCTGGTGCAGAAGGAAACAGTATCCCTTTACGCCTGGCGTGCAGTTCGTTCCGGGAAGGAAAACCACACAGCCAAGCACAGCAGTTTGATGGGATTAAATTTGTAATCAAATTCATTCCTCTTCACAAGCTTTTATTTGCTGGCCCTGTGTGTTTTTTTTTTTGTTTCGCGCCACCATCAGCAATGATTTGAAAATCATTTCGGGACCGTAAGGCGAAAAATGATTGCCTTTGAAATGTGCCCAACCCACCGACTGCACAAAGTGTATTTATTAAAACTCAACCCCAAACCGAAACACTCTCAAAAAAAAGGCCTGTAGACATTGTTTTTCTGTGCACCCCCCCGATATAGACATTTTTCAGATGGACTTGTGGACTGTTTTTCCGCGGTTTTTGTTTGTTTGTTTCCTTCGTTCGTCAAAGAAAAATGCACCTATCGACACAACCCAACTGCAGTCTGTGTTTACGGTTCCATTTGCAAGGAACGACCTACCGGAGGCCCCGCGAGTAATTATTTTTAGTTTGGCAAATTGATGGCAAATTCAACGACTTGGCCGCGTTGTTTTGCACATTATTCCATGTCAACAGCGTGACCCAAGCGTGTTGGTTTTAAGCCAGTCTCAAAAGAATGATGGAAAAAAACCAACCAACAGGAGAACCGTAACGATAACACATCTTTCTTCCTGCCGAATGCAATTTTATCCATTGCCTCTTGTTTTTTTCTTCTCATTGGAAGTTGCCGGTTTTCTCCACCCATTGAAAAATGGATGCTAAAAGCGACCATTGAAATGGCCTCCCCTCCTGAAAACGATGCACCTTTTGCAATCGGATACGAATAAACTTGTGCGCTCGAGTGTTGAACAGTTGTTTGTTCACGCATCGTTAACGCATCACAGGTTTTTCCTTCTTCCGTTCGGTTTTCTTTGGCCGGCTGAAACGCATTAAATATAATGTGCACGCAAAAAGGAAGAAGCACCATGGAAGGAGTAAATCCGGGAGCGCCAATGTGATGAAGCCGAAAATTTTGCAAAAATTACCCATTCTCACTCGGCGGTGTTGATGATGCACCGAAAAACCGGGAACTGGTAAAACACATGCAGACACACGTTAGACGAAAAATGGCATTACTGTCAACGAGGGAAGCAAAAAATAAAATACTCCAAGAAATCAACAACACCAACTAAAACAACATGCAACTGTTGCATTTGTGTGTGTTTTTTTCTTTTTTTGGTTCATTCATTTCGCTCAACCGAATGTCCGTTTTTAACATGTTGACCATATTTCTTAACGACTGCAGGTTTTCGACGATACGATTATTATACTGGCGCGTACGGTGCGCTGACAAGAGGTCAGACCGTAGCAATTTGGCAATGTCCGAAATTTTTCTCACGAATGACGTGCGAAGACATTGGACGTATGTGCATTGATGGGGGAAATTAACAGCATCATAAATGTTGATTGCCCGCAGCTAATGATGGGTGGAAGGAAATATGTTTTCCTGTTGTTTTATTTTTTTTAAGAACAAAAAGACTTATACACAGATAAAAGGAAGATTTTATTTATTCATTAAAACAAATTTAGTTAATCAAACGAAAAGTCCTCCAAATCAAATAACCATGTTCTACAAGACTCTCAATCGTAACAATAGGATTCCTTCCAATATAATTTCCATCATTTCCTGTTGAACTCTTGACAAAATCGAATTGTGCTCTCGAGCATCCGTCTTTGCTATCAACGTCAACCTCATAATAATGTACTGCTGATTGTTGCTGTCGAAAAGGGTGCTTGATTTGTCCATTGACTCACAGCACAAACTCACCAAACGTTTCCTGTTCACTAACCCATTCTAACATTGAATAAGAGAGAGAAAAAACCGTCACAAACTGGCTGAATAATCGAACAACTTTGACTCTAATCTAGTTTGAGTTCATTTTTCAGACTGCGGATGCTAGGAACTCATTGTAAGTGTGTTGGTTTCTTCCCAGCACTGTGCAGCTGTACAAATGTAGCATCCAATTTCGGTTGACGCACAAGAAATTTATTTTATCGCAACTATTCTTACCAGCAGAGCCGTCCGTCGGTTGCTCGGCAAGCGATAAATAACGTCTCGGGGTTTTCTCCACATATATACACACTGGTGGTGGATGGGGAACGCCGTGTGGGAAACATGGCAGTCGAGTGGCGACGGTTGATTGAAGAATAGGAAAACATCTCATCAATCATTTCTATTAAATTTATTACATTCTTGTAACTGATCTATTCTTTGCCTTCACGCGTCGTCGTTCCGCCGAGCGTTTGTACGAAGGACACCCGATCTCCGCTTTCCCAGGATGCAGGCACCATTCAAGATTTTCCCTTCACATCAGCTTCCTCTTGATCGCTTGCCGACGCTGGCTGTTCAAGGCGTCCGGTTCCGGTTCCATCAGGGTGAAAGCCACCACACCCTGCTGGTATATCCAAATTTGATTTTTATCCTTTCGTGTCCAGGCATGCTCTGCTGCAAGAAGCTCGCTGGTTCCTCGAACCGCTTTCCCGAGCCCAATATCGGCGAGAGGGTGGTGATATGCAAGAAATTCATTTCCTTTCAATGTTCATCCAGCCACCGAGGAGGAGTTGTGGTTCTGGGAAAATTTGTTTCCTTTTTTCTCCACTGTTGCTACTACAGCATCTTCCCGATTGCGTTGTGCTTTTTATCATCGTGCGAAATAGTATCAGACATTCTTCTTCCCAGTGCGCACTTAGCAGGGAAAACACTCACCAAACAAACGTTTCAGGGCAGGGTTGCTTCGCGCCGCCACGCTTCCGTTTTGCTTCCTCGAGCGTGGTTCCATTTTGTGAAAACGGATCCATCCTCGTCTCGATTGGGTTGAGGAAATGAAGTGTTAACGACACTTGAACCATTTGATAACGGATTAATGTCTCGATGGAATAAGCTCCCCTCCCAAAGAAATGTGGGATGTGGCAACAGCAGGAGGTTTGGTGATGCGAAAACCCCCACCGGTGTGAAAATTACCAGACCAGCGAAGAAAAGATTGACGATTGAACTGCCGGCGGAGCCGTCGGTGCTCGATCCGGTAATGATTATTTGATGATAGCACATTTACGCAGCCTTACAATCCCCACCGACTGACGTCTGGTGGTTTTTGGAGATGAAAAATTAATTCAAGCGGCTTCGAAAGTCAAAGCCTGATTAAGGTGATTAATATGCTGAAATGATGAAATGGTCCATCAATACTGTGGGGGTTTTTATTCATGAGTGGCACTTATGGTGTGAAATTCAAGGCTTTTTTAAAATTAACTTAACCGGTGTTGTCAAACTGGATATTAATTAGAACGATATCATAAGGATACTTTTTGTTACGTGGGATTAGTATATAAATTGATATCTGTAATACTAATAGGAGGATGTCTAGACATGAAATTAGATGACCAATTTTTGACATCAAAGTAGACTTAAAACTACAAGACATATTTTCGTATTCATATATTCCGGTCCCAGGAACTAGGAAGTAATTCAAAATCTTAAAGTAGTTGTACAATAATAGAAATTCATAAAATCTAAATAGAAACATTTAGAGTTGACACCTTTATGTCATCCTTTTTTTAGTCATCGACATTTTTTTGTAAACTTTTTAAGAGAACGTCTTCGGATCCTTCGGTGAATTTTGGGGAAAGAAAAGTCACAGGGAGTCTAGTCCGGGGGCGCGTTTTTGACAAAACAATGGACAGATGTATTAAGTTGTATTTTACTTTTAAAAAAATTAAACATACAAGATTTGAATTATAACTGAACAATTGTAGATGATTTTGTGACAGAGTGTATAGATATTTTGATAATAATATACTTATAAATATTTTCAGTATTTTATTCTTTCTAAATTATTCAATGAAACGCCTCTAACACCATTTACACGCCTGTTTTACATCGTTCTAATTATTCGTCGATGATTACGAACGTTACCCACTAATCAAAACATTAATTTCTAGTCACACAATCAAGCAATAATGCCACTTAAACTCACGTATCAAAGTGCCACAGCGCTGCCCGCTATTATTCATAGCCTCACATTCCACCCCCAAAGCACATTAATCTTTCAACGCAACCTAAATCACCGCAGAATTGGAATAATTTAACCCCCGCCGAACCGAATGGGGTTCGGGTGATGGTTTTATGTGAATATCATGAAATCTAATTTTCCTGCACGCGAAACGGCATTTAAGGTCAGATCAATATATGTAATCACCCTGGAAAGGCATTGGCTGTGAAAGCTCGCTTTCCGCTTTTTTCTTCCGGAAACGGATGCGTTAATCTGAAAGTGCCCCAATATCGGAACGGATTTTGGACGCATCTTTACTAAGGTTGATGAGTGATTCGGGGAAGTGTTTTGAGTTTTAATGAACCACTAAAGGTTAAAACCAAGGGGTTTAGCAATGTGTTACTTTGTTGTGCGAAAGTCGATAGAGTACCCATCGTTACACTAAGCAGGAAAGAAAACAGAGATGTTCCAGTTTCGTACCGCATTCCGGTGGCATTTGGTTTTGGTTCGCGTGTCAATAGCTCATAAAACGGAGCGATCCACGGTGGGTTTTACCATGGCGGCTACGCGAAGAACCTTGCTTTCAGATAAACATTCACCGAGCAGTTCCTTCATCTTTTCCAAGAAAATGGCTTATCTCGTTTCGGTTGTTAAAAAGCCATGGGCAAAACGTCATACAGAAGCGATGGCAAGAACTGTTTGTTCCCCCTTCTTGAACGTTCAATAGGATAAAGTTTTCACGCACCAAAAAAAAAAAGAGAACACACAATCGCGTGAGTAAATTTACGACTTAATGGTGTCGGTGTGATGGTGGAAAAAGGCAGAAAGCTTAGAATACAATAAAGCATCCTTCCATTTTTCATCCGTGAACATAGAAATACTCCAAACAGATGTAGAAGCGTGTTGAAGTGTGGTTAGTTAAACAATTTCACCAAAGTAACGCAAAATTAGATGGTGAGAAGTCGGGGCGGTTAAACCATCACCAAGCAAGAAATGGATTCCCTCCTTGTTTTAACACACTCCCAACAACTGCCACTCCTTCCCAGAAATGTTTGAGCAACCCTCGTGGGAAAAATTCCCTTTCTATGGGAAGGAAAATGTCTCGCTGGTGTTATTTGTTCGGCTGATTAATGCATTTCCGGTTGACTGTTCCCTCGAATCGTACGGTTGCCATTTTGTTAGGCAGCTGTTCGTTGAACTCACAACCACTGGTGGGGTAACCCGTGCTTAATTAAACACAAACACTACATCAATCCAACCGGAAGCGTTGGGTGTTGTGAACGAATCCCAAAATGAATGAATGACGGATAATAAATATATACGCACGCACGACGGGAGCTTTCAACATCAGCGATTTGTCGTGTTTGCCTATGCGTGTGTGGATTTATCGGATTGACTCACGAATGGCGATACGTTTCAGCCTTATGGGGTGTAATATTTCAACTACTTTTGTTCGCTAACAGCTGAGAAAATTCTTATAATAATTATTACTAAAATGGAAATATAAAAGGAAAAATATAAAATTAGGTCATTTCATTGTTCAGATGTCCAAAATCCCTTCCTAGAACCAAAAGCAAACTCGTAACGAAATGTGTGTCCAACAGCGTAATGGCATGATCAACAAGCACGATCAGTGTCTTCATCATATCCCATCCCACCGTCATGTAAATTCGATTCCAATGTTGTACGTAACATTGCTTCCATCCGCTTCAAAAACACAAATGCGTCTTGTTTCGTTCGCTCGTCAAAAATCGTTTACAATGTCCACACACACACACAAAAAATGCAAATGACCCGAACGTCTTGTTTTCTGTTCCCCAGGCGGGAGATGGTCCTTCGATACAGCTGGCTGTTGTCGATTGATTTTGCATTTTTGGGGTAAAAAATCACGTACACTGCAGCTGCCAGTTGCATCCGCAAACGATTGGATAGTGGTTTTGCAGTGTCGGTCGTGCATTGGAGTGTGCCACTTGCAGAAGCGATCCTATTTTGACATTTCTCCGCAACACAGTTGGAATTTTCCCAGCAGCTCAATTGTTGCTGTTCCAGTGCTTTGCATATGCGAAAGCAATGAACCGGCTGCTGCTACTGCAGTAACCCGAAACCCGAATCAATCGAATCCAATCTCCCAGAACGGGGACAGTTGTCTTTTTTTTTTGGGAAAGAAAAACGAACCACTTCAACATCGCTTGTTCAAAACCTCTGTCCCAGTCTCGTGGGATAGGATAAACACGTGCTAAAGAGATTCGCACGACATCTCGTTGACTTTCGGTCGATGCTTGACGTTGCGGAAAATCGGGTTTCGATTTTCTTTGCTTTGTCCCCTCTGTAGTGTCACTGTCCTTACCCTCCCGCTGCCCGCAAGTACGATTTTATTTTGCATCGTTTGATTGAATGTGAAAATGCGGAATGAATAATGCAACACGAGAACAGTGTGATTACATGTAGAATCACCAACAGAAGACAACCGGACCGCCAAGAATGCATCCTCCTTTGCATCGGTCTATTGTTGCCCTGAGGGTACTACCGTTCCTCGCAATAAGAGTACTTCGCTGCCCAAACACTGTTGTCACCCGAACGCGACAAAACGCGACACCATAAAACGCACAGCATTATGAATTTTATGACCGTACTTAAGTGTCATTGTGTGTTGGCGGGTGCAGAAGTTGGCGCACAGGTTCCCACGCAACAAGAAAGGTATTGCTGCTGCAATAAGAAAACAAAAAGCACACCCGACGCAGGAACGTTGGCGAGTTTTCACTGTTCTTCTTTTTTTTTTTTCGAGAGGACGTGCCATAAAAGTGACGATCTTGGATGCATAAAAGATGAATTTCTCTTCATTATGCCACCTCATCTAATCATGAATGGTTGTGCTTCGATTTGATGTACTAATTATGCTACGGACGGCGGAGAATTTCGCTAAGTGGGGAGAAAAATTGGTGTCATTTGAGAGTCTGAGCAGTTGCATATTAATCATGATGGATTGCGTTTTAGATAAATTAGAGCTATTCCATCTAATGGATGGTTCAATGTTTTTTGAATTATTTTCTTTAATTCGACAACGAATTTCGTAGATTTTTTAAATTAAAATTTGGATACTTTAAATCTTGCATACATTGATGGGTTGAAAACAAAGCATCCTAAAAGTATGCAATTAATAATCGTTGTATATTCATTAATCTGCAATTGATTAAATTTTATCTTTAAGAATATTTAAAAAAATACTTAAAAGTTTACTTTATTTAATCTACTCTAATGGAAGTAGCGCCTCGACCTATAAAATATCCTATTTCATTTGATTCTCGAAAAATGTGGCCCATCTTAGCAGATGATAAAACATATTGCACACTGAACGGGAACGAAACACCGTCCAACTAAATTGTGAATGATGTGGGTCCATACACGCGGGCCAGTTCCTTTAACACATTCGGTTTCTCTCAAGAAAGACGGTCCCATTCGTCGTCTGATTATGATCTCTCAAGCTCTACCGCGCGAAGTCCTCAGCAAACGGTGTTCATTCCTGACCCTACCGTTGGAAGTTGTTGAGGAAGGAAGCGTTTTATTTCAGTTTTCCAACAACCAGCCACCAACACCACCGCAACGTTTGCCGGTAAAAATGACGACGCTGTGTTGCTTCTGTTCTGTATCTGTGTGTGTATGTGTGTAACTGTGTTGCGTTGCGATGCGCGGGTGTAACATAACTTTTTATGATTTACGAGCCGCTATTTTTCACCTAACCCAAAAGCAGCACAGTGCGGGTAGTGGCCTCGCTCAATAGTGCTACTACTGGCGCTCACTGGCAATGGCCGAAAATGGCGCGCAATGGCGGCGGGCACGTGGTGCACGGTATGCACGAAGCTGCATGGCAAATGGTTTATTTTTATAGCGGCGGTTGACATTTATGGTCAATTAGTTTGGATTATAGTGATTTTCACGGTTTTACCATCGCGTTTCCTTGCGCTCACACGCACGATCCTCGATTCTCGTTGTTCGGCGGTCTCGTCTGGTAAATAGTAAGGATTATGGAGATTCATACCATGGGCAGAAATAGTAAGCGACATTTTATGAAGCCAAAGGAAGTAAAAGTAAGGGAAAAACTATCTCCTTAACGTATGATGCCCATATGGTTTTCTTGGTAAATACAGAGCGAACATTATTAAAAAGTAAGAAATAGACTTTTCTTTAAAACTACCGGAAGAAGTTATTTACCAAGCGTAACAGGAAAAAAATCGTTATTAATTCCGGACGCGTACATCTATACTGCTCGACACCGGTACGGCTGGTCGTTGCCCTCTTTTAACGGGCGGTTATAAAAACCAGCTTGTGGAAGGTCAGTTCAATGCATTTCCTTTCGCTGGTTCCGTAGTTTGCTCACATACACACCGCGTTGCCGTGCTGCATTACGACGAGCATCATTCCCGTCATGCGGTCAAAGATCACGTGTTCATACACCAACCAATGCACGGGTGTCTGTGTGTGATATCACCACCTATCGATTTGAAATGCATTTACAATTTGACTTCATTTTTGCGCAATCCTTCCCCGGCGGTGGGACGCACAGGGAATAATGCAACACAACTATTATCCTGATTTTCAGCATATCATCCTGCTCATGTGATTCCGCTTTCCAAGCTCAGTTGCAAGTGCAAGAGGTTAAAGAACCGTTTAAAGGGCGGAAAAGCGAGATTGACATCGGCACCGTTCCGGAACGTACCCGGCCACTGCTCGGATGTGCAAGAGACTGCGAACGATACGAGGGTTTAAAAGTGAGGTTAGCTTGATGGTCGATTTCCGCGTAGTGCTTCCTTCTTTCCGGGCGAAAATGATGATGATGAAATTATTATTATCGTATCATAAGCGAACGAATCCTTTTGGCGCAAGGGTTTCCACTGGCGAGGTGGCCATTTTTGTCGTCTCACGCTGGTAGTGCTTATGTTACCGTAACCGGTCATCGTGCGATTACGATCGTTTGTTTGCCGTCGAGTTTCCGATGCCACCATTCCTCTGGATGGAACGTCTAAATGGAAGTGGTGTTCCGACTTCCGACACTCTGCGAGTCCTGAAGTCTACAGCAGTCCTGCCGCTACTCCCCGAACCCTGGAAATGATGGAATTGATCCAAATGGTACACCATCGCAGTCGGAAGGTGGATACTTGATCCACGGGAACGCAAACGCTCGGTTATCCCGTGACCTGATGTCCAGTGTTTTATGTAGCGTAAATTATGCTTTCCGCTTATTTGAGCTTGAAACAATGGCCAACGGGATTTAGCTCGTACGTAACACGGTACTTGCGTTACGAGGCCCCAGCAGTGTCCATTGCGTCCCTTTTCTGTTTTTACACACCGCGCCGCGTTGGCCAGCGATTTGAACGCATACGATCCGCAGTCCGCTGTCCACGGAAGGATAATGGATGGGACCTCTTGCTCAATGACAAGTGAAATTTGATCTAGTTTTGATATCGATTTCGGTCGTATTCAGTGCGTGCGTTCTTCGGGGAGCATTCTCTCGTTGCTCCAGAAACATATCCTTGTGACAGTTTCATAATAAATAAATGATAAATATGTGTGCGCGCGCGACCAGAGTGGCAGTTAGCTCGGATTGTGCTGACTTGGTAACGGTTGATGGTATTTGTTTTCCGGGGGTAGTACTACCATTTTCCCCGCCGCCATCCAACGAGTTGTTTTCTACTCCGCATCGAAACGGAATAGATTTGACAGCAATCATGAAATGATGACGAATCGTTGTACTGCTTCGTTTCTGACAGAACTATGCCACCAAATGGCACGTGGAAACAAATGTTGGTTGAGGGCAACCGTATCAAACCGATGCTGGACATGCATCAATACGATATTGTGTAGCACAGATAAACAAGACTAAACACGTTACTCTCTCAGGGATTATCAGTGCCTGAAAGTATGCAATAATATACTTATGGTTCACGTTAAGTATTTTACTACCTACGTTAGTAGATCAATGTGGAAGATTTTACATCATTATTCACTGGTAAAAGGTTACTGACTTTAAATTATGTTTTACATACCGTTAGGCACTTGCATCGGGGAAAGTAATGCATTTCACTCGAGATATTTTTATCTAGCCAAAACTTTGATTCATTTGATTCACAGTTTTTGAAGAGTGATTAATTAAGGTTAATAGACAAATATTTCTGATAAACACTAATTATTATTTCAAAATCAATCAATATATATTACAAATAATTAACACTTTTACACATTTGTAAGGTTCGCGAGGTCCATTACATTTGTTCGGCAGCAATCGTAAACGGCTGTAACAAAAATCGCATGCTAAATTATTCTATATTATTTAATATATTTTAAATGTAATCTCTTGTATGGGAAACACGAGCTACGATCGTCAGTTTGTAACTTTAATTTTATTTTGTAATATGAACTTTTTTCAGAAGGACAATTTAAAATTGAGTATCAGGCTTCATACATCAAAACCTATAAAGAAAAAGTAGTTGACAGGATCATAGTCCCATTTTTATACATTTAATTGCCTACATTTAGGAGCATTGGACCTAATAGTAAAATCATTAGCATGTTTGTCGAGACAGTAGAAATTGGGTTCAGATTTTACCCAATTTGTGGATAATTTGCATATCTGAACGTTCGATTATCAACAGACTGATGTTTAATTTGCTGTTTAATTAAATATCCCAAACCCATTAATCGCCAATTATAATTTGCTCCATATTAACTTCAGTTCCAACAATTCTATCCAACAATTAAACACTCACCGTACGGTGAATGGGTGCTTGGTAACGAATTTCCATTTTAATGATTTGTTTGCCATCACGCTGACTCCGAAATGGTGAAGTAGCTGCACCGGGAACCCCTCGACAATGGCACGAGAAATACAATATCTGACCCGGTGTAGCCGCTGGAAATAATTAAAATAGACAGCGAACGAACCATAGCCTTAAAGCCCAATTATTTCCAATGACCCTCAAGCGATAGCAAGACTCAACAGAGCGCTCAGTGGAAATCGATTGCTCCAGTAGCACGATATCGTAAACTACTGCACTTTAGCTCTCTGTAGTGCACAAATTCGTATTTTATGAGCAACAAAAAACCAAGTACGCTTTCACTCTGGAATGCAGTTGTTGTGTGTGGTGTTATTTTATTTCGTCCGAGTCATGCTTCTCGGTTTTAATTTGTTTGCGAGAAGAATTCCGTCCTCCGCTGGTGGTGGTGTGACATCTTCATCTCCTATGGAGGACATTTCGACCGTAATAGAATCTTTTCATCAACCAGCTTTCCCGTGTACAACGGTACGACGGTGTCCGGTCGCATTGCTGTGTTGCTTTTTATTTCTATTCTGCCACTCCAAATACTCCGGCACGGTGGCACATTGAAACAAATAGTCTTTCTGGTCTGGTGAGAAAATACGATACATTTCATTCGCACCTTCTCCATCCCCCTAGTTGTAAATAGGAGTGAATGTAAAACCCCCAAAAACTGTTTTTTCTCCTTATTCTAAAAACACAAATTTGCCTGAAAAACTGTATCATGTTACATTGTCTTTTTTTCTCTTCTCTTGCTACTGTTGTTGATGCGATTGCTGCAGTTCTTATCCCGGTAAGAAAAAGGTAAAGAAATCTTCATAGCGAATGGCAGGATTTCAATGCCGCACACTATTTTACCCATGAAACGAAAGTTTTTCGTACCATTCGTACTTCTCCACTCTCGTTGGCGTTGTCGTGTGTGTCAGTGCGGAAAAGTTCTCAATTCCCGTCCGACTCAGTCCGGTCTGGCTCCGGTAGACGCTGTGCAGGGTCACCTCCCTTGCGTCATCAGCCAACGCTGGTCAGAGCGTGAAAGGTGCCGTTGCAGATCATGAATAGAACACATACCCAACAACAACCAAAAAACTCTTCCAATGCAACATGGAAGACGAAAAAAAAATGTAGCAACGAAACTAAAACCCGAAAGCGTTACAGGATAAAACGATTAGGGCGCGCCAGAACTGCACAAGACACACATCGTTTATGTAACATCGTGCGGCACTGACGAGTACGTGGTAGGGCAGAGGTTTTCGCGGTAACCGTCCTGTATCACTATTTACCCACATCGAGTAGCTTCTTCGAAACGTCAAGCCAGACACACTCGCCGTAAAAACCCCTCCATCGGACGGACACCGAACAGGCTGAAGAAAAGTGAAAGTTTAAGCAGCGGGATTTTCGGGCTATTGGTTGTGCTTCTGCTTCATTCCATCATTTGTTCACTTTTTCGATCTACTGCTGCTGCAATTTGCTCGAGGACGTGGCTGCCGAGCTGAAATTGGCAAAAATTGCCCAGACAGCGGCAGCGATGGAATGCAGACATCATCAACCAGCTTCAACAAGACGGTAAAAATGTACATCCTTTCCCGAATCCTTAACCCATTTCCCCCCCCCCGCATCGCGCTCCTATTGCGATAAAATGCAGGAGTAATGTTTCGGCAATTGGTCGGGCGTATGATGCTTTGATGAATTTTTGCTCCAATCAATCGATACGATGGAGACGCCTGGTCGGCCTGGTCGAACACGTGTTTTGCACCATACGATTTGCGTGCTGGCAAGAACGATCCATTATGCGCCCGTAGCAATGATGCCAATTGTCCCACATAATAGGTGCCCGAAATGTCTCGGATGCCGTTCCGATGCACATCCGTTGGATGGTTGAGCATGCCGGGTAATCGGGTCGTATGTGTAGGAATTCCGTTCCCAACTCGCAATGGGGCCGTTCGGAATGGGAGGAAAAATAGTGTAAGAGGAAAAAAGAAAAGAAAAACGATCGAAAATGGCGGCTTTTGTAATGTCACTACGAGATGCTGTGATATCATACCACCCCGGTTCGGTATCAGTAACAGTTAGCCTTTCCCGTCCCGTGCTTCGATGGTGGCGTTTGCCCTAGATATGCCATTAACAATAGCATTTCAGCGGAATGTCGTGCATTCTTAGATTCCGAATAAATTGCTTTTCTTGCCTTTTGCCACGTAGCGTGTAAGTGGGAGCACCCAGCGCATGTTGTGTGCATCCGGGGCTGCTACCCGCCGGGGGGTCTCGTCATCATTCTTGTGCAAATTCACTCGGTGCGTTATCGATGCTCGCGCCACTTTAGCGCCATTGATTTTATCACTCCCGGCGCTAGTGGATGAGGCTGACTGTTGCATTCCTTGCTCCAAAGCACCCATCTCCCCGTACGTTCTCTGGTAGGGTTTTTTATTCCATTTTTGCCTGTTCTCCGATAAGAGGATTTTCAAACCGGTCCGTTCTTTCCGCTGCTTGAGGATGATCGTGCTGCTTTTATGGCTCGTCGATGCAGATTTCCATGGAATAATATTTACCGTGTCCCGTTTTGGCTGTGGTGTGCATTCGTTTGCTGCAGGAAGGAACATGGAACAATGGAATGAATGTCGTTTGAGAGTGGATTTTTTTTCCGTTGCTCCCACTCTCTCTCTCTCTTCCTGCTCATTGCTACTCTTACAGTCTTCCTCGTTACACGGCACTTACAAGCGACATTAGTTTTCGTACCATTATTTTTATAGCATGTTAGTCAGCTTTTCAGTGGAGTACCGTCTGCTGTAATGGCACTTCTGTGCTACCGAAGATAGTATGTGCCTTAGAATGTAACTAAAAAATTTGATAGTTGGCACTGCAGAGAGTCTGGCAAATGATTACTGCTGACATGTTCGTTTTATACAACCAAGATGCACGTGGTTATATTATACATCCTTTTTATCATTACTTACATTATTGAACGATGTTTGTGATTGAGTTTAAAAACAGATAAGTTTATTTGAGTTTGAAAAACAGGCAAGCAAGCTGTTACCAGTACTACGATCTGTTGAAAGTGACTTTGTGAAACGCAGATTGCATATCTTTAGGCGTTTAGTTGTGCATATAGCAAATTGAAAGGGCATGATTTGATCTGTGGCTAAAATGACGGAGTTTGTTGACGAAGTTATAGTTCATTACATTTTTTAATTAAAATGTGTATGTTATTTATACTAAATTACATTTAATGTAATGTTGGCGTTTTTTGTGCAAATAGCTCATATTTTATTGGTCTTGGATTTGGTGTGATTTCAGAGCGCAATTTTATTACACATTTTATGAAGCAATGTTTTGTTACTTACAATCACTCTCAATTAAATCCCCTTCCATGCAAATAGCTCGAGCTCGATTTAATGGCTGGCACCATTGCCGCTCATCCAGAACCGAATAATAATTCAATTACAAATAACAGCAAAGCTTCAAGCAAGGGGAGAATCCTTCCACGATTTCTGCACCGAAAAAGGACTTGTTTTTGGTTTTGCACCGTCCCCGTCAGGCTGATTGCAAATTCATTCGACTTCTTCGGCGGGCAAATTGTGCAAAACAATTTACAAACAATCGTACATCGCACATCGCTGCAAAACTTTAAGCATAATCCCAGCGCAATGACGATCCGGGGTACGACTTCTTCAGAATGCGGCTCTCAGCTAGAACAACATCGCCAAACCTCACTTACCGAGACAGTGGCACCAAGTTGAATTAGCAAACTTTCTCTATTATTTCTTCACCATCAACCGGTGCTGCTTCGGAGTAAAAACGCATCACACCATGTGTGTGTGTGTGTGCGTACGTGGAATCACGGAGCATGGTGGGTGGTGTGACAAATCTTGCTGTGCAAAGTTTGTCCCACGTCTATATGCATCGTTCTGTTTCGCTTGTGCCAACGACTAGAGCAAATTTTCAAGTGCTAAATGTGCATAAGAACCACCAGGCACATGCTGAGCAGGCTCGCAGCACGAAAAACCTTATCAATTTGCAGCAGTAAATCATCGCACCAAGAGCTGATGCTTTTTTGACACACCGTTGCAACCGAAGGGTACCAATCGTGTCTGACGGCAGCAACACTCTGCCGTCGGTTAGATTGCTTTTGCAGTGTACAGAAACCACATCCAACGTGCGTTCGGTTTGCGCCTTCGAGAATCTCCCTTAAACACACACACTTGATGCATGCTGTGGCTACAAACAATGCTCCAATTTGAACATGAACGCACATGCAAGAAAGATTTATTCAAGATGATGCCACAGCCAGCCAGCCAGCCAGCCAGCCAGCCATCCAACCAATGCCGATTTGTTCGTGTCGATGCACAACCACACCAACCGCTTTGCCTCTGTCATATGGAGGGAAAGTTTTGCACTCAAAATGCATAAATGCATGTGAAGTGGTTTTGTCCTGTGCGCTGTGCACTTCGGAAGAAAGTTGATCACCACCACCACGGCTATGATATAAAGCTTGGAAACATTTTTGAAATTCAATTTTTGCTTTCGTCAGCCTGGTCTGTTGAGGCGTGCTTTCGAAAGTTTCTAGCAAAAGATTGTTCCCGGTTAGTTGGTGATCAATTTCTCTTTTATACAACACGTACAACAAATATATGATCGCTTGTTTTTTCGTTTTACTAGAAATTCTTAAGAAAAATGTACCAAAATTGTTTCTATGATTTTTTTAACTTGCATTTTTACCTCTTTGTTTGTTTTTGCATCCATTATTGAGTGTTTTATTTAATGTATTGAGTATGCATTGTTTAATAGTGTATTTGTAGGAAGAAAATTAGCAGATGATTATTTTTAAAAATTGTTTTTTAATGTTCATACAATTATTAAAACTCTCAATAAGAAAAATGGCCATTTATAATGCAATTAAACAAATTAAGAATAAGTTTCAAACTTTTTCACAAAATATGTAAAAAAATAGTGTAAATTAATTTTTAAAAAATAGAAATTTTTAAGGACTTTACATTTTTTCTTATGAAAAATAATCCGAAGTTAATTA
This sequence comes from Anopheles minimus, assembly GCA_000349025.1. Classification (NCBI taxonomy): domain Eukaryota; kingdom Metazoa; phylum Arthropoda; class Insecta; order Diptera; family Culicidae; genus Anopheles; species Anopheles minimus. Next base: position 1,006,736 of record KB664255.1, on the reverse strand, counting down.
TTTTATGCCTGAAAAAGTTTTTTGACGAGTGCCCATTTATTTATGGTACGCGCTGTAGTAGTGTAGAGTTTTGCAGTTGGACAATATTTTCAACCAGGAAACGTGTGAAATCAAAAAACAAAATATCTGTAAAAATATTTACTTTTACTAACAATTATAATAAAAATTACCAACAAAGATAGAACCATAAGGACTTACTGTCTTGTAATAAATAATGCATAGATGCTTGCTACATCACGTTTGCTTCATAATCCCTTCGCATGCGATGCGATCCAAAAATGCACCCAAACGTCGTCCTTCTGCTAAGTACATCCTTTTTGGGATGCATTTCCTTCACGGTTACAAAAGCTAAGAACCATCCACTAAATGGTTGAAGAAAATTGATGACCATCGTGACCCCAAAAATGTATATACATCTTCCCCCTTTCCGGTGTACGGCTGCTGTTACTTTCGGGTGCATTATTCTTCTGCATTTTTCATGAACCGGCAAGGGAGCAAAAACGTGCATGCAGTTGGTTCTCCAGTTTCCGATTAAGCTGCTGTTTCCCACAATGACAAACAATGGCCGAGGCGTGCAACAACAACAACCGGTCGGTGTGTGTGTCTCTCCTTCTTGCCAGTTTTCTTTTCCGGGAACAAATGCCATATACGATGCCCAGTGATGCATGATTTATGGCCGCTCAGTGTTTGACCGCTGCATCGTTGTATAAATTAGCGTCTTATCGTGTGTTCGTGCTACACGCGGACGCTTTTGTCGTTTGCTGGCACTGATTCGATGATAAACAACATTTTCCCAACCACGATCTGCGTGCTTTCGCTCGCTGCTGCTGGTGGAAAATCCTTGAGAAAAAATCGCACAGACAAAAAAAAGGACCGTCAAACCACAAATCAGCTGGGTGGAGCAAAATTTAGTTGAAAAGTTTTTATTTTCCCGTAGCAAATTGCAATTTTTTACACATTCCTGAGTGTGGTAACACTTTTCTTTCTTTATCCATTTTCCCGCTGGCAATGAGCTCTTTGAGGCAAGAACAAATGAGAACACCAACCCTGATTCGCCCTCGAAAAAGCATTCATCCGCAGCTCACACTAGCCGGAAGCACCGCCCGAAAGCTCCACCGCGTCAATGTGCGTAAGAGATATTAGAAGTTTTCCACACGCGGAGGCAACAAAAAATCTGTCTGTAAAGAAAAGCTCTTTGGTAGGTAAAGTTATGCACAGATTGAAGCTGGAGTTTTTTTTTTTGCTTCGTTTTGACTCTTTCCACCAAGTTAAAATGGTTGCCGCTTGTTGCCGCCAAAGATTGGGAGGAACCGAACCGAAGGAGAGGTGTTCCTATGATAAATGATTGTTTTGCAGCTATTTTACTTTTCGGGTGGAACTAGTGCTACTGAAGCATTCTGATGGGGATCGCGTCCAAAGCAGAGCTAGACACGATCTTCCATGTTTCAGTCATGCAAAGAAATGGGAGAGGAAGCGGGAGAGGAACTTGTTTTTCTCCCTCCACCATTGTTGCCAAATCTATTTCAAATGTGCCTTCCGGTTTGGTTGCTTTTTCCGTGGCCGAGTTCGGCTACGAGGAAGGAAAGCTGGAAGATGGCTCCGATCGGCTAGTTTTGACGTCTGTAAAGCCGGCGAAGGAAGAGGGAAACCCGTTTCAGCTTATCACAAACGACATCCGCTTCCCGTTCATTTATTATTAAGGCGAGCAGGAATCTCATTTGGCTGTCATAAACATTGCTCGCATTCGGGGCTAACTTATGATAGGAGTTCGGAAAACTCGGTGCGTTGACTTACGTTTCGCTTTTCCGGTAGGTTGTTTTCCCCTCGCATGAAAGATGCGCTACCAACAAACTATTTCCAGTTATTTTACACTTTCCGAATCGGTTTGGGTAAACTGTATAACATTTTCCTTTTTTTACTGCAGATGTCAAAAAAGTAATTGATTATAATCGACTTTTCTAAATATCAAAAAGAAGGTCTCTTTTTGATAAAAACCATATTTTTTGGAAGAACTTTTCTGTGTAGCGGCCAATCCAACTTGCCAACATTCATTTATCATGTCTTGTCCTGGCGATGCCATCAAGCAGTGTAACTTTCTTATCATTATCGCTACGGGCGATTGGTTTTCGTAGAATAAAAATACGGCCTATCGTGACTTGACAGAAGCATGAAAGTAGGTCACTCGAAAGTTAGGCAAAACAATTTCAAGTAATGAGAAAATTGGGGCTTTTTGCTCTCACCATAAAGAGAAAAAATTGTTAAAACTGCATTTATTAAAACAATTAGGTAAAAAATGTATTCATTTTACATACCTTTAGGCGTTGCTTTTGCTTGTTGGGTATTAAATTTTTGTGATATATGCCAAAACAATTTCTGGTAAAGGAAAAAGTGGGACTTTTTGCTCTAGGCGTAGAAAAAATTATTAAATTTTTATTTAATTATTAATTATATAATTTATAAATTTACTAAAACCAGTGATCAGAAAGAAATCATTTTGCATACCTTGAGGCGTTGTGTTTTGCTCAATTGGATCAATCCAATTTGATTAATTGAGTCACATAACAACTTTAATTATTTTTAAATTTTTATTCCCCTTAAGCGATGTAAAGTTACAATTTTCCCAATAAAAGCTAATCACATACTTAGATCATTAGAGCAACGTTATTTTCGTTAAATATTTGACAAACATAATCTTTTACCGCCGTGTAAAAGTGCCCATTAGCTTCAAGCTGTTCCAAATCCCTTTCAGCCAATAGCACATGGTAGGCTCATGTCGTAATTCCATAACACCCCTCACAAAGACCTCCCCAGACCGGCAGGTACCGTTCTCAAGCCGTTACATGCCGACACCATATTTGTCCATTAGCTGACAACGTTTCACCAAACCCACCAACCCAAAGAAATGGGCCATTTTGCAAGTGGCGTACACTCATATCCAGACACCTTTTTTTGTGTGCGTTTGTGTGGGTTAAGCGTAACCGTCGCATCGTCGTCAGCATCATCATTGGTGACAAACAATCGGAAGAGATGATTTACTGCGATGCCTTCAAAATGACGGGCAGGTCCGTTGGTTGGACGGTATAGAATTTTAATCTTTTCGACCCCTCACCGGTCACCTGGACCTTCGTTCGTTGCGGGATATTATTGGGTTGGGGATGGAGTTAGAAATTGACGCCTGCTGGTAGGCTCCACTGTCTCTTTTTTGTTGTTACTTCCCCTAGTGCTTTCCATCGGATGGAAACAAGATCGTTAAAAGGTGCCGTTAGTGGCTAGAGGTTTCTTTCTCCGGGAGAAAGATCTTCCAACCGTTCCCGTGACCGTTTTGGAGCGATAAGAAGACGCGGCGCCCTTGGAAACGGTCTCCCTGACACATTGGGATGATAAATTGGTTTTTGGGTCCGTCCATTGGGCTAACAAACCGGGTACAGGCGGAAGTTGTTATTTTGCGTTATGCGTGTCTTTTTCCCCTTTTCCAGTAGCGAGCTTCCTAGTGGAACTGTTTCCTGTTTTTTCTTCCACGGTAGCACCATTTCAATTTCTTTATTTTTTTCTGAACGGATCTCCACAAAAGGGTCGGTAAAGTTTGCGCGCGATAACGTTACCAGCACGATCGTTTTGCTACTGCCAAGCTGGGGCGACACTAAAAGCACCATTAACCGACACGTGTGTACCTATTCAAGTGTCACACTACCATACCGGCCCACCAAGGAGCAAGTGTATCAAATTAGTATACACACACACCTTTTTCTTCCACAAAGTGTTCCATCTTGCAGCGCCTTTTGATGGGCAGTTTCCGTACGCATAAATACCTTTCCAGGGCTTTCTCCTTACGCAGGAGGGTATGAAAAAGATAAACAGTTCTACTATGATGGATTTATTTTTATGGACGACCCACCGCGGTGATACGGAATCGCGATACTAAACCGTCCGACGGATGGTCAAAATGATGGTACTTGGTTGGTCGTAGTCGTCGAGGGGGCTTTGGGATATCAGATCCACACGACGCTACTCGGACAACTTTCATACCGGCCTTCGAGGCTTATGCCCTTTATTCGGACCCAAGGGATTCGCAGCGGGATCGTAGATTTTTTTTTGTAAGCTCCGACACTGGAACGACTATGAGGAGGAAAAGAAATCTCAAACAAGCATTTCACGGTCTATGGGTTTTTGGGGATTGTAACAAACTTTGTTCCTTTTTTTTTTGTTTGCTACTACGCGATCTTACTATTTCCGACACAGTAAATGTCACAGCAGTGGGCCGGAAATGGGCAGATAAAAAGGAAAACGAATCATCAAAAAAATGGATGGGGGGAAAATCCGACGTAAATTCATTCATTTTAATAGTGAAACTGATGAATCAGTGCGGTCTCGAATGTTGCTTACGTCATTTTTTTGGTGGATCCTTACAGAATGCGCGTTTAATACTTGTCATCCGAATTTAATGTTCATGTGTGTTTTCTTTTTGGTGAAAATAATCCACCACTAATCCACCATTTTCTGGGCGGAGAAGCTTCCAATGCAAGAATAAAATAGAAGGGATTTTCCATGGGAATTCTCTCCAAAAATAGCCCATTGTGTTTGTTGTCCTATTATCTAGAACACCTAGAAGAGTTCTAGACAAAAATCGTATAGCAGCACAGGAAGCTCGCAAAGCTACATGTCTGAAGAGTTTATTGCATTATATTCTCGCTACATTCCCTCAGACGGTGACTTCCGCTTGCAACAACACTCTCTGACGTTCCTTATAGCTCCTAAATGGATTATTACATCCGGCCGCAAGCGAATGTCGACTAGTCGACATCGACAGCGCGGCCAAAGGATAACAATATTTTCCGTGTTTTATAGCGAACGTTTGTTGCCGGGATCGCTTTCGCCGTTTATCACTTTACGGGTAAACAAGGTGAACCGGTGTATCTCCCTTTTGGGGTAGCGTCTCAATTTGGGAGTCACTTGAATGTTGTTATTTTTTTATATGCAAACTAGGTCAAACCTATTACCAGCGGCTACTCTTTCGATGGTTCCGCGAGGTTAATTATCTACGCCGAGGAACGTTTTCTTTGGGAATGGGGAAAGAAAACAGCCCACTCTCGAAAGTAGCCCGTTCGATTGTGGCCATAAATTACCTTCACTAATAGTGCGCGATGTCAAGCTGTCGGAACTCTTTTTTTTGCGTTTTGGCTAGAGGTCGTTTTGAGTGGGCACTTTGCCTGTCTATCGGTTGGCGGAATATTATCCAACGCGCGAACGAAATCAACTCGACTCGGAAGCAATTAATTCATTCGCTGGGTCGATCATTACCCATTTTTCATCCTAATGGCATGTTGGAACTAATGGAATATTCCTATCCTGTTTTCTTTTGCTTCTTCAACAGAGATCTTAGTAGTAACAACATAACCAACCTACCAAATAAGTCATTCGACATGCTGCCAAATCTAGAGGAGCTGTAAGTATGAAAAATTAACTAAAGTTTTGAACAAACCATTAATGTACCTGGAGTAAATAACTCTTCCTAAAGATACAAGCTGAAGAGAGTGAGAGATAATCCCTTGTATCAAAAGTAATTAAATCGATAACGACGAAGGTATGGCCGAGATCCAGAGAGTTTCACCTCGAAGTATTCGAAGGTATTCGTACGAAACGTAGTTCCAGTTCCGGGTTTTGCAGTGAAGGAGACACTGCAAATATTTTTGCAATTAAAAAGTTTTTTGTTCCGCCTCCCATTCTCGCTGCCAATACGTTCCTGCTTGTCAGCAGATTTTATTAGTTATTTAACTCTTTGAAGGCTCTTGATGATGGTGATGATGAGGATCAAGCATAAAGTTGGCGAGTTTAGCAAGAGTGTTTTTGTTGTACAAAGTACATTAAAAAGTTATTTTTCTCTCTGATTTTATTTTAAAACCCCCCGCCTTATGGTGGATCGAGCCAGTAGTTGAAGAGGTGTAATCCTTCCAATTCAATTTCCACTACTAATTGAACGCACAAACCGGAAAACTAAAGCACAAACTCTCATTTCCTTCCCTGCACCGCATGGATGGAACAGAATCCTTTCCCACAACAAGCTGGATCACATCAACAGTGAGGCGTTCTTTGGGCTGTCGAACCTGAAGAAGATTGCGCTGCAAAGCTGTGGTCTGGTGCGCGTCCCGATGGAGGCACTGAGGCGCATCCGGACGGTAACCACTCTGTAAGTAGTGTGCGGGCTGGCATGGCAAAGGATAGCGCTAACTTTTCACCTGGCGGTTTGATTTATTATTGCAGCTACCTAGACAACAACCTAATCGCCGACACGGAGAACGTTACCTTTCGGGGGTTTCATTTCCTGAAGAATCTGAGACTGGAGGGCAATCTGCTGCAGCGGGTACCGACGGACGCACTGATCGGACTGAGATCATTAGAAGCTTTGTAAGTGGAGTTTGGAGTTTGAGGATGGGGAATTTGTTTCGGAGTGAGTTAAAGATGCATTCGAAGCTAATCGTGCACGGATATAAATGATTTCCACTTTGACAGCAGAGCTACGAATGGAAAAGTTTCCCTTCAACTTCCCTTTGGGTCACATACTTAATTGATTCAATTTGTTTTTACATTTCATCTGCTTCAATGTCATATGCTTGTCGACTGCAGAGAGCACTCAACCCAAAATAGATCTGTCAACATTTTGTTTCAAATGTCCCGAACACGGATGGAATAATCGATCATAAGTCCTGCACTCTTCAAAAGTGCACCATTTTGCACTAGACACACATGGGGCGGATAATACATCCCCCTGGGAAAACCAATCGAACCGTTGAAGCACGATTGAACAATGGATACCATTGTGACATGAATTTCCTTCCGCAAAGCTATCGCTTTGCGCTAACACGTGACACATGATACATACACACCAATCTCCACAAATTGTGAAACATTGCAAGATGCAACTCTTGGCGCATTTCCAGCAGCGTTTGTCCGCGCCTTTTCCCGTACCGGAAACCCCTGTTTTTCCGACGCCCGTTTTCCCGCTGAATGATGTGGCATGCTTTGACCGAGATTGGAAACTATGACATTATTTTATCTGACGTTTCGAGAGAAAAATGTGTGTCACCGAAGTGTTGTGCGCTCGGTCCGGCACTGAGAAGAAAGTGATCCGTGAACGCAATCAGCCTGAAAGCTGTACAGCTCGCATTGTCGGTTTTGTCTAAAAGGTTTTTGTTTCTAGAACGCAAACGGAGAAAAAATGGGTTGAAAAATGATACCACTTTGGGGTGGATAAACGTTGTCACGGCTGATAAAAGTAGTGAGGTGACAGTTTTGAAGATAACATTCATTTTATTTATTTATTTCTTTTTTTTTACAGAAATCTAGGTAATAATTTACTTACAATAATCAGAGAAAGAGATTTTCCAGTTTTGGATAATTTATACATGTTGTAAGTATGACACCTTTCTTAACAAATTAATGTCAACAGTCCAGTTAAAAGTAGTGCTACAATTGGCAGCTAGGCTTATCAAACAAAAATTGCATACTTTCACAGTTGTAGTAACTGTAAAATTAATATTTAAAAAGTGCCAAAATGTATGCAATCTGTCTCACCCTTTTGTTTCATTAGCGATACTAATTGGACTACCTGTTCAACTTAAACAGCCCTCCATCATTTTAATTATTTTTCCCTCAATTTCTACCTTTATTGCAGAATATTAAGAAGAAATCAAATAAGTGAAATTACTTCCGGTGCTTTAACGAACCTAACACGACTCAAAGTTTTGTAAGTATTGTAAACCAAGCCAACGTTACCCACGCCACTCAGTCACGCCATCCCACCGAATGGCACCGTAATACGAATCGTTTGTCGCTTCTGACGGTTCCGTCTATAAAGCATTTAACAAAAAAAAGACAATTGAAATCCACAAACTTTTCCCTTCCGATTGGTGCTAGATAAATTTCCTCCGCAAATAAATCGTGCCCGTACCTTTCACACAGGATTCATAACAATAAAAAAAACCGAACTTGGAACTATTGGTTGGTACTAAAACAATTCACTTCCAGGTTGAAGAACGGGCACGGTTACGAACGAAAAAGGAACGAATGGATAAAAGTTTGCCAAAATTATTTGCATAAAACCTCCTCACACTCTCACAGCTCGCGTAGTGCAAGAAGCATTCTCCATTTCCGTTCGTTGGTTAAGGATGATATTTCTGTGTGCATCTGAACGATTAAAAGTTCGAGGCCCAGTGGCATAAAATTTATTGAGCTTTATAGGGTGTTAAGAAAGGGGGTGGCGTGACTGGCGTGGATGTGCATTTCCGCCAGTATTAAACGAGTGGCACTTCCCACATTTGTGTTCCTCTTTTGCAGAGATGTAGATGATAATAGCTTAAGCTCCGTGCCTGTTGGCCTCGAGAACCTAATGATGCTGCAGGAAATGTAAGTATGCAATCAGATGTCAGGTTTTTCGGTTCGAATTTGTAAGGGAAGAAGAGGTGTGCAGTAGATATAACACGAGTTATTCACCTTCCACTTCAATGAGACGGGTAGGAAGATCATAAAGCTGTATAAAACATGGAGAGGAGCACGAGATGATGTGTAACTTTTTGCCCTTGTGACCTCAAACCGTATTATAATCGGTTTTGGTAACATGCAGGGCGGACACGAAAGTGTAAAACACCAAGAAAAAGTACGAACGATCTTGGCGTGCTCCACAGCCGCAGCAATGCAGCTACGTAAATTCTCCAACTGCAGTTCATTCTCGGGATGTAATCGTTCGGGAGTTTCACATTCGGGGGACATGGGCAAATGGAAGCAAATGGGCAGACCTATTTCTCAGCAATTTAATCTCTTACTTCACATTACCTCGTCATTCAATTCTTCCCCCATTCCAAGATGACCCGCAGTACTGCTACACCACAATTACACAAGGAAGCCAATTTTCCACCTCACCCAGCACGATGGGCATGGTTCCGATGCGAATAAAAGCGAAGCAGGATATTGCCTCCACGGAACGGAACTGGAACAAGTGGAAGAAAAATCATCACTGGTTGGGAAAATGAAAGAGAAGAAAAAAAAACGACACCGTCTCCAGTGTTCCCAAAAATGTTCAAGATGCAGCGAAAGCATCTCGGGGCAATTATTTGCTCTTTGTCTCGTGGTCTCGGTCCCCGTTACTGTCCGCTGTCCGCTTTTTAACTAATTGGATTTACCTTCCCATTAGCTATGTCCGGCTGCGACATCCCGTACAGACGCTTCTGACGACCGCCCTGCCGGGCAAATCTTAACCGTCCGTGCTCAAGAAGGCACACACCGCTTGCCCTTGGGGGGGTTCGTTTTCTTTTTGCTCTTTAATGTGCGAGTGCTCCCGGACTGTTACGTCTATCAAAAGGAAAATTTTCCAAACTCTAACAACGCGAGACACCCAACAGCACCACCAGCAGCAGCATCATGGTGTTCCTTTTGTCCCGAAAGTCGCGGGGTCATGCCGGGCGATAGAGCGAAGGCACCCGATAGTGGTGGATAGTGTCCGGCTTACGCTTCCGGCTTCATTCATTATTCATAAGCCTTTCAACATTTCTGCTGTAAGATTTACGTCGTATTCTATTAGTGCGGTCGTCTGCCAGCACACTTGCTTCGTCAGCGAAATGTGCCAGCTGTGTGCGTCGTGGTGGAGAACGCTACTGCTGTTAGCTGTCATCGGGCTGTACCTCCTGTTGTGAAGTACAATGGTTGCTGCTTTCTTCTTCGCCTGCAGGGTAAAAGTCGTGCGTGAAAGGACGTTGGCCAGATACGTCAAGCTTTCTGAAAGACATGGGAAACTTTCATTCGATTTTACAATTTTCCAAACGGCTTTATGTCCAATACTGCTGTCCGTCTGAGTTATGTCTTCACTTTGTATTCCGGAAGAATCGTTCCAGATCGCTATCTCTATTGACCAATTGTTTTGCTTTGCTTCCAGCTCGGCATCGAACAATCGCATCCGGTGGATATCGAAGGGTGATTTCCCCAAAAATCTAGTCTCTCTGGATCTAAAATCCAACCCGCTGGCCGGTATCAAACCCGGCGCACTCCAAAATATGCCCCGGCTCCGAAAGCTGTAAGTATCATCCGATCGAACCATCTACATTCAAATAGAGAGTCAATATATGATTCTCGTCTGTAATCACAAGAATTCTTTCCGATGTACGTGGCCTCAATGAACTACCTCCACTGGACGGTTGCACCTCGCTCGAGGTGCTGCGGCTGGACCGAGCCAACCTGTCCAAAATACCTGACCATATTTGTAAGACTTCACCCCGCTTGAGAAGCTTGTAAGTACCACCATCCAGCGTGTTCTAGATTTTTTTCCCCTTTTCCAATCGTTCTCTAACGCCATAACTTTTCTTTTTTTCAGGGATTTGAAATCCAATATATTGTTAAGCATTCCAAATGTAACAAACTGTCGTGATTTAAGATTGCTGTAAGTATGCGCCCACTCAACGCGTCCACTCGCTTTTCCTGCAAACGAACAGGACGATGGCAAAAGTCGGAGAAAATTACATTTTTCTTTATTATCTACCTTGGTGTCACCACGCCACCATCTCCCGGTACTGTTCCGGAACCAACCGCCGCTTCGCAATGGGGGATATGCACTTCTGCGAACGTTCAACGGTATCCAAACCAACAGAGATTTAGCCAGCAACAGGATAAGCTCACTGCACGGTGCACCGTTCTCTAGTCTCGGTCAGCTGCACGATCTGCTGCTTTCGAACAATGAAATCGAATCTATTCCGCACGACGCATTCATCGGGCTGGTCCGGCTGCAAGTGCTGTGAGTAGACATCGTGGCACGCCCGCGATTTGCGAATAAATCATCGGTGAAATTAAATTCAATTGCATTTATCTCATTGCAAATGTTTTCGCGCGTTCCCTATTGTTGTGCCCTTCTTCAGCGACATGGAATCGAACCAAGTTTTCTTCATCCATCCGGACGCTTTTCGGCCACTGAAAAAGCTCGAAGACTTGTAAGTGCCAACCTCGGGTAGCAAATGTCATATTTCCAGGGATTATTTTTTACCTTTGTCCTTTATGTGGTTTGCTCTCTCGTTGCAGAAACCTAGGTAATAATCTGTTCCCCCAGCTACCGACGGCCGGACTCGAACGGCTGCTGCATCTGAAAACCTTCAACAATCCGCACCTGCGCGAGTTCCCGCCACCGGAAGCGTTTCCTCGCATCCAGACGCTGGTCCTGTCGTACGCCTATCACTGTTGTTCCTTTCTGCCGCTTACCACGGCCCTACCGAAAGTTCCTAATACCTTCAACATTCGCGAGAACGTTCTCTTCCCAACCGACAACGAGTTCGACATGAGCCTGTGGAACAACAGCTACAACGATATCTGGCCGCAGTTGCGTAAGTTTTCAGGAGATGTGTTCTTAGAATTTCTTTATGAGAGCAGAATTGCATTTTGGCCGGTACTGGATGAAGTGCTTGCATTCAGCTTCCGAGAAGTGAAAAGAATGGGATGTTCTCTATCCGTAAATAGAACCATTCTTAGTATTATCTCGGACAAAGAAGTATGTTATGTTTCGTCCCTTTCGAAGAAATTTAACATCTTCATGTAAATAATCTACAATACACACTGCATTTCTTCAATTAGACGATGAGGTTTACTATGCAGTACGGCTTGCATAACTTTAGGCGCGTTATGTAGATTTTCTCACGAAACGTAAACAACAGTACATGCTCGTTAATAAACGCATCCTTCTCCGTCCGTTTTTTTCCACAGAAAACCTGAGCAAAAAGTTCGGCAACCAAATAAACGACCTGTTGAACGTTTACGGTGCCGAGTACGGTAGCTATCCCGGCGGTCACGTGCCCACCTTCCCGGACGAGTACTTTGAGGACGAGCTGGGTATTACGCACGCATCCCCAACGGCCCAACCGGGTGCAATCCAATGTCTGCCGGAACCGGGCCCCTTCCTACCATGCCAGGATCTGTTCGACTGGTGGACGTTGCGCTGTGGCGTTTGGGTCGTGTTTCTGCTTGCCATGCTCGGGAACGGGACGGTCGTGTTTGTGCTCATCTTTTCCCGCTCGAAGATGGACGTGCCCCGGTTTTTGGTGTGCAATCTCGCAGCGGCCGACTTCTTCATGGGCATCTATCTTGGGTTTCTGGCGGTGGTGGATGCTTCCACGCTCGGGGAATTTCGCATGTATGCAATCCCGTGGCAGATGAGCGCCGGCTGCAAGCTGTCCGGCTTTCTGGCGGTGCTCAGCTCGGAGCTGTCGGTGTACACGCTCGCGGTAATAACGCTCGAACGCAACTACGCCATCACGCATGCGATGCACCTGAACAAGCGGCTGTCGCTGCGGCACGCCAGCTACATCATGACGGTCGGCTGGACGTTCGCCATTACGATGGCCGTCCTGCCGCTGCTCGGCGTGTCCGACTACCGCGTGTTCGCCGTGTGTCTGCCGTTCGAGATCCAGAAGGGTACCGGCAGCCTGGCGTACGTCGTATTTCTCATGTTCATCAACGGAGTGGCGTTCCTCATCCTGATGGGGTGCTATCTCAAGATGTACTGTGCAATACGCGGCTCGCAGGCCTGGAACTCGAACGATTCGCGCATCGCCAAACGCATGGCACTGCTCGTCTTTACCGACTTTATCTGCTGGTCCCCGATCGCCTTCTTCTCGCTTACCGCCGTCTTCGGGCTGCACCTGATCTCGCTCGAGCAGGCGAAGGTGTTTACCGTCTTCATCCTGCCGCTCAACTCCTGCTGCAATCCCTTCCTTTACGCCATCCTTACCAAGCAGTTCAAGAAGGACTGTGTGCTGATCTGCAAAGCGATCGAGGAGTCGCGGGTAACGCGCGGTATCGGCCGCTGTCGGCATAGTTCCAATTTCAGCAACCGACACACACCGGCCAACACCAACTCGCTGGTGGAACGCTCGTCGAAGGAGTTACCACCGCTGCTTCCGGGCCAAACGTGCAACTGTTCGGCGAAGCTGATGGAGCAGGAGACGGCCCGGTTACGCTTCCACCATCATCAGCAACAGCAACAGCAGCACCATCTGCGGCAGGGTGTGCTGGTACGTACCTGGCGCCGGCTGATGCTCTGCAGCTGGGGCACGGCGGAGGAGCGTAATCGGCGCGGTCGCGGTCGCAACGGTGATCAGTACGCGTACCAGATTGCGGAGATCCAGCAGAAGCAACACAAGCGGGCGGGTTCCGTGTCTTCCAGCGAGAACTTTAGCTCATCCCGGTCGGACTCGTGGCGCAATGCTCAACATCATTGTGGCATTCCGCTGCGGCTGCTCGATCCACGCCGTCGCCACACGTCCTGGTTGATTACGCGCAAAACATCGCAGGATTCGAACCTGTCCAGCTCGCGGAATGATTCGTCGGGATCGACTGCCACACAGAGTACCGGCACCTGGCGCATTTCACGTTCGAGTGGTAGTACGTCGGTGGTGCTGCCGGGTGTACGTGTGGACGGTGTTGGTCATCCCATTCCCAGTAAGTGACCGTAACGCCTAGTAGTATGCAATTCACACGATATAATGATGCTTTTAACTTTTTCTTCTTGATAAACTCTTGATCGGTTTTCACACAGGTACCGCCCGTCAGTCCATCCCCGGTGGTAAACCGCGCCTCGTCCGTCAATCGGCCGTGCAGGAAGACACCCAGGAGCTGTCCTGCTCACCACCGCGACTCGGTGTACGCTTCCTGCCGACGATACCGTCCGCCGCGGACAGCAGCGTCCAGCTGGACGATGAAACGGCCGAAGCAGCCAGTCCGACCTCAAGCCAAAGCGGCAACCAGCCGGCCCCCGCCCCATTTTACGCCATCCTGCACGGTACCGGCCACCCACAGGCAACCGTCTCTAGTCTTAAAGATAAAACCAAACCCCCGTGAGTGGGGGATCCGGCGCAGGACGACGGAGCTGCCAACGCGGCGCTTGCTGGTGGTGGTGGGCTCGAAACGGTAGAAGAAGCAACCCCAGACGAAGCGAGCGTGGGTGATGACCGTGTCCTTGGCGATAGCCCATACCTTTAAGTATTACTTTTAATTCCTTAGCGGCATTAGTACGTAGTGTGGTGATTCAAACACGCAAACAAATGGAGGGTTGAAAGTTTCCCTGTAGTGGGGAATTCAATACAGTGCTCTCTATACTGCCAGGCCACAAACACACACACACACACACACGGGTGTATAAACTAGTTTTCTTTCCTTCCTCGATATTCTAACCAGTGTGGATAGTACAGGTGAATGTATTCATGTGACTTGGGTGTGTATATTTTTATGTTCTATCGTGCAAATGTAAATAGCCTGATACAAAAACAAAGTGTACGAAAATGGATTCACTGCATTACAAAAAAAACTGGAGTGATAGAAGCTATAATTGCCAGATATAGGTTACATATGTGTGTGTTTGTAGTGGGAAGAATAACCACTAAAATGAGGAATATTGTGTGATATTAAAAAAAGAAACGATTTTATACACAAACAGCTAGCTGAAATATGTGCATTATGTTAGGTAGGCGCGTTTGAACCGCCAACACGGGACGGGGGAGGGAAAGGGTTGGAACACTAAGAAATGGACTGTGAGCGAGGTAAATTTTACAGGAATATTAGGAGAAGGGATTGTATCAGAGAGGTATCGTCGATACTACGTTTTATGCAGGGAATTCCATTACTTTCTTAAAATTAATCGATTAGCATCATTTGTTTTCAAAATTGTTTAAAAAATAACGACTTTTATGGGTTTGCTGTCAGAACCTTGCTTAGCAGATTGCATACTACTAGGCGTACAAATGGATATAGTTACACTATCATCCGCCAGTAGTGCTAGTGATGTATTGCTTTTTTAAGTTTTCTCCATTCTTTTGGAACTCTTTTATAATATTTTGAGCTAAACTGATAAATTTGAAATAAAACTGCACTCTTTCTTTGATTCTAATGAAATACGAGAGGGAAAGAGTAGCACGAGTAATGGCAGGAAGCCGTCCAGAGACAATAAGTAGTGAAAGGGGGATGAAAAAAAAATCAAACATAAAAGATTCAAAATGCACAAAAGATGCAGCAAACAAACGACACAAATCTCTCATCTATTTTTATTCCGAGCAAACTAGCGGAGATTTGAACGATGTCCACATATTTCTCTTGTTGAAGTATCAGTGTTGTTCCAGTGGGGCAAACGCTGAATGTACCCAATAAATCAATTGTACATATAACACAACGAGTAATGGAGATTAAAATGGAAACATTTAATAAGTAAATTGTAACGAAACAGACATACATACACTGATATGAGTTGATGGAATTAAAACAAAAATCAAACAAACGATACTGCCAAATGAACAGGATTATAAGAAAAAAAACGAATATAAAACATGAATGTAAAAACTAAGGAATTTAAAGCCAACCGAGTATAGTCATCAAAATTACTCCCAAAAACAAAACACTGCCATTACTTTTGCAATCGATGTATTGGGACTGTTTCTCCTTTCAAGTGTTGCACGATTGTGTATAAAAGAGAAAGGAAAAAACGAAGACAAAGATGTATTCTATCCGGTACAGGTTACAGTATTAGCACGATGGGCACTGGTTGCAGGAACTAAGTTTTAAATTTACAAACGAAAACACGCAAAAGCCGCAGTCTAATCCCTGGAATGTTATTCGCAACGCGAAACTTCGTTCATTCGTTCGTAAAGCATCATTTTACGACGCCACATGCGATTGAACGGTACGTGAAAGGATTTGGGCGACGCGGCTTCTTACGATGCTTACGAATATATTTATTGTACAGGGCATGTAGACAGGCCATCCGAGTTGGTGGTTGGGAAACGGTTTTTATAGCAAGAGAAAAGATTCTCTCGGAAAGGTTAAAGGCAAACTGACAGAACAAAACGAAACTCCAAAGTGCACGAACAGGGGGGAAATGGGATGGCAGGTTGCCCAACGGGAGAACTGACGGAATGTGAAGCGGAAAGGGCGCAAACATGACTTAAACTGATAATGTAATCGACTGCATATGCTCACCCAGTGAACCGCATATGGGTACACACAAAATAAAGTGGATATTGAAACTGTATCTTTATTGTGAATAATGTAATTCACATGCTTGTGTATTTTTGTGCATAAAATTTCCTACGTACGTTTTTAAAAGCAAAACTAGATTTAACCTTTGTGTCAATAGTCAAAAATACATCTTCACTTTCAGAACCGGGTAGGTATGGGATTTTTCTAATTTTTCTTGTTGATTAGCATTTTTACAAATTCGACTAGGGTATGTGTTATGTATATTGCATACCATCAGGAGAAACATTTTTGGTGAGTAATGCTGGTTGTGCTTCTATTCACTAGATGGCGATAGTCAAACGGTTCCTTTTGAAGCTAGTGGTGAAAACAAATTTATTGACTGACATATAGGTAGCGCTAAAAGTATTATATTATGCATACCATTGCAAATAATCAGCCTACACATTTTTACTGTGTACTACTAACAACTCTTGTTAAGTAGATGATCATATTTGACTATAGCAGGTAAACGCTGCATCTATTACTGACTTGTAAATGGCTCTAACATAGTCATTTTATTCTGTAAACCGATACATACCATCGAGAGATACATTTGTGGTGAGTATTACTAGTTGCGCTTTTACTCGCTAGATGACGCTAGTAAAATTGTCACGTATACAACTAGCAGTGAAAAGCAGCTTCTCTAGCTGACAAATAAGTGGCGCTGGCAGTTTGATTTTAAAATCTGAAATACGATCAGCTCCTGAACTGGATGTTCTCCTGCTACCCCAGATCGAATAACGGAGCATTGATTTTCAACCGAAACGGTGTCGAAATTTGACAGTGAAAATTGACATCGCAACCTGGTTTGAAAGCGTCCGAACGCGTCCGTTAATATTTTTCAAATTGCATAAATAAAAAAATACTTTTTACTATTTTACGCATCAATAAACGTCTTTTATAAACAATTAAAATTGAATAATACTGCATTATATTACACTGCGCGTGTAACAAGCGTAAAATTGAAACAAAATGCCATCGCCATTTAAAATCCTTTACCACCGTGTCCTACTCACAAAATGGCCCATCCCGATCATCAGCAAGCCTTTTTCTTTTGGCGCTAATTCAATTGTTGTTTGCCGTCTACAGTAAGCTCGTTTAACTTTAAAGTATGGTGCTACTTAGGCGAATTTTACAAGAAATTCTCCTCTCCAAGCACACAATCACGCACCTGAGCCTATCAGCCACTTTTTACAACTTTTCAATTACCTCTTTCGCCTTCTCTATCAACAGCCGGGTACAAATCAACCGTGGGGTGTTAACAAAAGAAGAAAAAGGTGGGTTGAGGTTCTGATGTTGTTTCCGGCCGCTTTCCTCCAGGTTCATAATCTTTCTCGAGGCAGTGTTGTGAAAGAGGATTTAATGCTACAATAGAAACGAGCTGTTTCTTGGTGAGAAACATATTTCCCAGCACAAGCCTTTCGGTTGGGAGCTGTGTGTTAATTGGCGTTGGTTATTATCGAATTATACAATGAGAAGAGAAAAGTTTTAGATACCCTCCTTCCCAGTCTAATACCTAGGATTAATTTATTTATATTAATATGCATCTCACTCTCTCTCGCTCGTAAATATTGATTGTGTAGTTTTTTTCCTTTCCCTAGTCTGTTCTTTAGCGTCAACAAATCATTATTTAGTGGGATGGATTATTATAATAACAAAACATCCACATTTATCTGCATTTGGACAGCTTTTTGGAGCGTATAAAACTCCCCATCCCGCTGGGGAAAAAATGTGTGTTTATTAGATTGGAACCACCCCATCCCAACCCACTTCCTCCCTTCCGTTCTATTCCACCCCTAAATGACACCAATCCATCGAAGCTCATTATCACTTCGCACGCAATTATTAGTCATCACGGTGATGGCACACCGATGCACAAGAGGACCGTCAATGATGAAGCACCTCGTAAAACGGTGTTTTCGTATTTGCGCGTGAACCGGCACACCGATCTCCATAAAACAACGCCTTTTTTATGATCCTCCACATCCCATCTCTCTCGTGGGAGGCTCCCCAAAATGTCGGACCATTTTCAGCGTCCAGATTTTCATCCATCCCTCGAAGAAGGTGTCGCAGGCTCACACGCCGCGATGACATATCCGTTGCAATATGAATGGGAATGGCAGTGTCGTTCCACGAGAAGGCTGCCTTTTTTCGGGGGCCTGATGGTTTCGTGTGCGTGTTCCCGTGGGATGCGTTTTTCGCGCGGGACAGAAAGGAAACCGTTTGCCGGAAGGATGTCGACAACCTTTTCACTGTTGGTTGGTTGATGGATGGCGAAACGGGCAGGTAATACCTTTATGAGGCATGGTTCGCTAAAAGGAGGTGTAAATTACAGGACTGTTAAGGGCATTCGATGCGTGAGAAAAAGAGAATGAAAAACAGCAAACAAGACCACCAAATGGGATAAATATACATTCAATAAATATTCATATATTTTTATACATGTTAAGTTCAGGTTTAAGAAAGTTTTTTGCGTATGTTATCCAACAATTTTCATGTGTTGAATTCAATTTTAAGATTTTGTCGATATAAAAGCCTATTTTACACCAAATTATGAATGTTTAAAGAAAAAAAAAGTTTTATATAGACTAACAAGCAATTTTAATGTGATTATAGCAAACGAATTTAAATTTGCATGTTTTTCGAAAAGTGGCTGCATTGATTTTTATCAGTAAAAGGGTGGGGATACGTAAGAGTCACGTAACAGGGAAAAAACTGGATTTTTGCCCAATTTCTCGGTATATTTTATTGTATAGTTTTACCTGCAGTTTTCGAAATTCACGACGTACTTCATCAAGGGAAAAGATCAATTTATCTCTCAATGTATTTTGAGTAGTTTAGTAGACATTTGTCATATATTTTGTAGTATGATTTACAAGAAAATTTACTAAAATGGGCACATAACAATAATAAAATTACAAATATGTGAAACTTAGCTTGGTGACACATTGGACGCACGCGTCAGCTAGACTTTGATTTTTAGTTTTTAATAAATGTGCAAATTATTGGTGAGTGATTTGAACTACATGGGTTTTTGGGTTGGTAATATTCCTCCCAGCAAGAAGCAATAACTGAAACACCTTAATGATTTTTTTTTCTTCTGTTTTTAAATGAGAAAAGGGAGCCATCTAAGGTGGATTTTTTTTCCATAAGCCCACTTTTCACCTATTTGTAAAATCGTAGGAGAAGTGTAGTGTCAGAGGAGTGGTTGATAAGTTGTTGATAATATTATTTCTGATTGTTCATTGCCTAATTTGGCATTTCAGGGCTGAAATAACTTTGAACTGGAGCGGTTCGTTGGCCGATGTGATAAGCGGCGCCGGTTTCGTAAAGTACGACCGGGGATCGTATCCCATTCGGGCCGTTTCCCCGTACGCAGGACTGCCAGAAATGATGAAAAAAGATAACTCCAAAAAGTTGCTTTTCAGATCTTTGGAATATCGTAGGCAAAGGAAGGCGAGCATATTTTTATTTTTTAATATTTTTCCGATTTTTCACACGTTTTTTCACTGCCAAAGTGTTGTTTCCAAATGTGCTAAACTGCCCTCTTCACGAAGGAATAACAATTTGTAAACTAATAACAAGATGTTTCGGTAAATAAGCTCTATCAAGAGGGGTTCTGGCACTCTTTCCAGAATTTTTCCAGATATTTTATTACCATATTACAAACAGCAAGAAGAATCTCGCCCTGGAAGACGCAATATAAATCCAGTGAATCTAGCGAAGATGCCAGTGAAAAATATTTAAAAAAATCGGAAAGGTGTTTTAATGTCCCCTATTACTGGGGAAAATTTTCATCAAAGTGACAGCCAGGTCGTATTCGACTTATTTTTTTATTCCCTCAGAACGGCCGGACCGTATTGGTATATGAGATTTATATTACTAAACAAAAGAAGAATAAAATATAAAAATAATAACATAAAAAGGGCGTATTAGACTTATTTTAATACGCAGCCGGATAGTCAGTCCTTGCTGTTAAAGCTTGCAGGAAACTGTCTTCTAACAAAATTACGACTCTAACAATCCGAACTAACCGGAAAAAACAGGCAGTTGTATAGAATCGTAATTATTCCATCCGATACGCTCACCCAGTCACTTTCACACATTAATCCATTATTTTAACTATTAAATTCGGTTACAAAACCCAATTACTGTAACTCCTTGTCATCGTGTTGCGGTGTACGGAATCCCCAAGCCGGTGTATGGTGGAACTGACAGCGACCTCTCCACCTGAACCTGAATCTCGTTAGGGCCATGAAGTGCCTTGTGAATGTCCTTCTGTCTGGTATGCTTTATTAGGTGCATAGAACTGATGCTACCACCCTAATCGCAGGAGCGAGACCGAGAGAGCGAATGAGATACGAACGATAAACATCTTTCGGGTGTGTCGTTTCTTAGTGCTTCATCGTTTCGCCACACTGCCACATATTAACCATTTTCCACCGTTCCACGCTTTTAATGTGTCTATGTCTGCTTACGTGCTTACGTGTGACCGTATGCAAGATGTGTCCTTGTGTGTGTACTTGTATGGACGAAAAATTGAACCAAAATGACAACACGAAACAACGATGCAGCATCCACCAGAAGCCGTAGCAACATCATCACATCAATGATTAATTTAAAACGGCTCCAGGGTGTTTTCTTTCCATCGTACCGTGTAAGCACGTTATCGTTGTATGTGTGAGTGTGTGTGTGTGTGTGTGTGCAAGTTCCCTCTCGTGGCGGTGCAACATTCTCGAGCACACTTCACCCTACAGGACACTACATGTCAACACGGCAAACAAAACCCCACCCGGAACAGCTCCTTTTGTATCGTTTCACCGCTTGCTTGAATATGCTCCACCGAAACCATCATCGAGCACCATTGGAGCCTAGCACACATACACAAACACGTGAGCAGGATGTGGAGGATCTAGAACCGGATCATGCTGACGGGTGACGATGAGATACTGCCGACAGGCGAAGATCCTTCCAGGCCAGGCACGTCAAAACACACGAACCGGTTTGGCCGGTGCCGAATGAGGATAGGTAGGGGGTGAGCAGGGTGACATTTGTCTTCCATCCCCCCCCCACCTCCCCCCTCCACCCCTTTCCACAATCGGATCCAAGAAGATCAAATAAGGGAGACAACCTTGCACGGCAAAGGACCTTCACCGGGCTCTGGGCGTACAAACACCGCACCGAAAGGGGCCGGTGCGTTGTTGAATATTCCTCACCAGTCCCAGCCTGGTAAGTGTCCTTCTCATTGGCCGGAAGGTTGTTCCCCACACCACCGAATATGAATGAATGATCCACTCCACTTCGTTCGTCATTGAGACGCGCAACTACTACACCGGGACGTGTCGTTCTATTTCTGACCGGAAAAGGATTAATTCGTACCGCCGCTCCTTTGAGAGGATGGGATCGTGCTGGAATTAATGTACGCATATAAACCAAGCAGCAGGTGATGTGCAGCTTTTTTTCCTTTTCACTTCCCAACTCCGGAAAGGATTGAATTGGTTATAATTTCCTCAACCGACCTTAGCAAACGTCCCCTCTCCAGCCGGGGGCATTTGGGAAGGATGGCGTGATTTAAAAGGGGATGCCAGATTTGAGCGACACCTTTTCCCCGTTTGTAGACCCGAAAATCCTATAACGCTGCCCGGTGATTGGATGACGTCAGAGCCCCATTTTAACGATCAGCCTCCTGACCGCTAAATGATGAGCCTGGAACCATAAAGCAGCCAACGCGCTGCGTGTGTCTACGTGTTGGAGATATTCTCTATTTCGTTGTTACGCATCCCTGCTACACCATTTTGTTGGGAAAGTTTTCCGGTTGAGCGGAACAGGTGCTGGAACCGTTTCTATTGGTCTATCAAAACGGACACCATCTTACGGGCCGTGATGTGTCGTAAATCAGAGTGTGAAGATGAAGTAGAAAGCATGATGATGGAGAGAAGAAACGTTGATGGATTAAATTCATTAAATTTAATATTTCATCATACAAATATAAATAAACAAAGGACGAAACGGAGACAAACGGAACTTTGGATGCCGCTTTCGCAAATGAGTTGTGATTTGATGAGATTAGCACATCAACCATGGATGGACATATGTTTTATGTTATGGGAACCATCCACTTATTACTTCACTTTGGTAGGGGAGAGAAAGGTTCAGCTCTGTGTTACATAAAACACAATATAATGCTCCCAAAGCTAGAGATTTTTATCATATAGTTATGCAGCGAAACCCGGCCTTTGTCTGGTCAATGACGTCACGCGACAAACTCCGATGTCTGACGAGGCACTGTTCTGCTACGTCTGTAACCAACAACACCCAATAATACTCTCAAAGAATGCAAAAAGTTTCACAAAAACATCAGAAAAAACGTCGTTTCTTTTAGCACAGCCTATTGCCAATACAATAAAAGAGCCACTGCTGCGGACTTACCTAAAGTTAGTCTTAAAAGATAGTGTTACCGATTTAAGCGATGCTCACTTTCAAGGGATTGATGCATTATAAATTGTCCGAAAAATAGTAGACAGTTGGATTCTGGAAAATCACGAAAATAAAAGGAAATGAAACAGCAGACGGGCTGGCAAATGAGAGTAAACGCAATAACGAACTGATTTGCAGAATTCAGCACCAAATTTGATTGACGAAATACGTCGCTCACAAATCTTTAATTAGATAAATCATCTGTAGCACCGTGAGCCGACCCATTGTAACAACAAAGACCCAAAGGTGATCACTAACTTGGGAATCAGCCTTAAGCGACTAACCCACTAACACAAAATTGAAGCAGAAAACTAATTTTATCTGTGCATTATGTCGAGTGGAAATGACAGTACAACAACTAGTGTTCGTTTACTTCTCATAACTATGAGATATGTGGGAAAGCGAAGAGAATTTTGGGTTCACCGATCTCTTATGTCTTGTTATCCGTTCTATACTTGACCACTTCTTTATCTTTACATCTTACCTACTCCATTTAGGTTCATCGTATCGAAATAATTCAGAGGTTTTCCACTAGAATTGTATTTAGAAGACTTTAGGGATCAACAGAAATTTAAAAAAGTTTTTTATAGATCCTATATAAAATTAAATTAGTTAGTTAATTATTAAATACATAACTTCCATTTTGTTTCCCTTGGCTGCGTCAGAAATGGGAAATAAAATTTACCCTATCAATCGGTAAAACAAATTGAAAATCAATATCAACCATCCAGCAGCATGATCCAGTTTTGTTTCCCTGTGTGACACACAATTTCAAGTGTGCTTTAAAGCTAATACCTTAATTGATTTCACAACAACATTTATGCCCGTGGCACTCAACCCACCATTATGCGAATCGATAATGCGATTATAAACGCAAACTCATTAAATGCATTCAATTATGCATTTTTATACATTGCGTACCTCAACATGAGGCTTCAACAAATGAGGTTAAGGATCAAAATTCCCTTACCCCCCAAAAAAAAGGTAACACAAAAAAAACTGGCGCTTCGTCCCAAACCCCCGGCTTCACAAGGGACGATGTTTAATAAATATTGCACAACGAGCTTTTTGCGGGAGATGGTATGTTTGTGCCGCATTCCACATTGCTCTGACGCTGGCAAAATGGGAATGTTCCCGTCAAGGACGTTTGCCTCTTCCTCGAATACCTCTCCATTTTTCCAATCCACTTCGAGATGGATGCTGCTGTGTTGGGACCAAACCAATTGCCTTGTACGATGTGAATAAAACATTCGTCGAATTATACCTACATAGCTGATGATGATGATGATGATGATGATGCGAGGATGGTGGTGGTGGTGATGTTTGCGTACGGTACACGTCACCAGGCGTCTCCATTCGTCCTTCGCTATACGCGGTACACGGTACAACTCTGGACATGAAATCCACTCGGCAAACACTAAGCACAGCCAAACGCGTATGCCACACTTCTTCTCGCACAAAATGAAGTATTTCCCCCCAAATGCAGAGAGAGAGAGAGAGTGTGTGTGTTAAGGGGTTCCCATGCGTGGGCTAATTGAAAGGCTTACCGAACGGCTTCCGATGAATTGAATGTTTGTGCTATGCATTTGAGATGGTTGTGTGTCTGTATGTTTTGTAATAGCCGACAGACGCTCTATTTATATTAAGCGGATTTTTGTTTTGTGATGCGTATTCCATTTGGAATGATGCTGAACAAATTAAACGGAACTTTTTTTTTTAGTGAGCTGGGGAGGGAAGGTAAATGAGCATAAGTATCCTATTTACTGTGTGCTTTCATGAGTAGCTTTTGTCAAGCAGCTAACATATTTACTAGGAAAATATTAACAACCGAGGAGCGGAACGACCAATCCAATTCCAGTGAATGCAGACTGGGATATAAATGTTTGTGCGTGTTTTTTTTTCATTCTTTCATATTCAGATAAACCAAACATTAGAAAAGAACTTTGGATCTGACAAAAATGATACAAATTAAAGGAATATCTTTGAACGATAGTATTCCCCTGAAAACTGCTGCAATTTCAATATATGATATTGTTTCGAAAAGCACATTTAATATCTCCGAAATAGTTAAAAATATGACGATAAACATAAACAATACTACAGTCTCAAACACGAATATATGTACACTTCTTCGAGAGACTATCAAAATTATATTAAAATGAAAAATAAAAATAGATAATGCTTTATTTGGTTATATGTATTACGAAAAAGTCGAGTGAAAATATCGGAAAATTTGGATTATATTATTTCTTATCGTGCCACTACACTCCCAGCCCAGCTATGTGATGGTACCTCAATTGTATAATTAAAGTTTTCAAAAATTATACCATATAAACAATAAAAAATCATGCAATTCTGCACCAAATGAAAGCAAAAAAAAGTAGGCCCGATACAAAATAATGGAAATAATAACTCGCTAAGGTAAATTGACCCCAAATAAGTAAGTCATATTAATGATTGAACACTTAAACTGATTCTGTAATTAAATGACACTTACGTGAGTGACATTATGAGTAAGCTAAGTCACACATTATTGAGTGATATGACTCGTGAGTTGATTCATGAACGAATGGATAATCGTCTTAAAGAGTAATGACACACTAATGAGTGACATGAGTTAACTCACGAGTGTGTAGAAAGCCGCCTCAAACTGTAATGCTACATCAGTTAAATCGGTTGAAATATATTATCGTTTTCGTCATAGAATATAACAAACACTATGAATTATCAAAATACGACTCTTTAAAACATTTAATATCACTTTATGGATGTTGTAGAACACTTTCCATTTTTATTCCAGCACTAAAATGGCAGGAGGGCTTTTTGTCATAAAAAGGACCTCATTTCATTACTAAGCGAGTAATATTGGTACTATAAATTGCTTCAATTGCCATCGTGTGTAAGCACCTTCATTGATGAGTGAAGCGAAATAAACAAAGCTTTAATTACCGTTCCGCCTATAATTTTTCGTTAAGCATAAGAAACCATTATTTGCATACCTGATCACAGACCATTAATGAATGTTCTGTTTCAGTATCACATTCAACAGCTCACTCCACTCCTGCATCAAGTACGAGTACAACCTTTTATGAGTTGCTGTGTCGCTTCTCTCTCTCTCTCCTTCCTTCACCCCATCGGTTCATTGATTTGGTTTTCGAACCCATTACGCTTCGCTGTAAATTCCAATTAACGATGATATTACTCAATAAATACGTTCCACCGTTACTTCTCCACTTACCGTGCACACAACACACCCGTACGCCCCATTATCGAATCTTAGTTACTGTTTATCGAAAACGCAAACCGATCACGATTCCAAAACCAACCCACCGGCGTACAGTGCTGCCGTCGATTAGCATTCGCGCATAACCCCGACAAAATCGTATCCCCGGCCGGCGTAAAGCTAATGAGAATGTGATAATTTGTAATGCAGCCAAATCACGCGATCCTTTACGCGCCAATGGAGTGCCTTCTGTGTGTGTGTGTGTTGGTTTGTGTGAGTGGAAGGGTATGAAATTTTATGTCCTTCTGCGTTTGGTGCTGGACGTTCCAGTTAAGTGCGATTTTCCACAAACAAATGCAAAACTACAAATAAAAAAACAAAAGAAAAAGAACATCAAGAGTTTTCTTATTTATGCACTAAAACGAAAGGTCGTAAAAACGGGCAAACGACCCAAACGAGTCGTTTCTTCGAGTAGTGGCCAAACGGAACGAATGCGCACCATCCCCATAAAGCGGAAAACAAAAATGTTCAATTCCACGCTGGGATAGCAAAGATCCACTATAAACAGGTATGCGGTTCCGGTATGTGAAGAGCACACTGGTACATAAAAGTAGATAAATAAATACAAAACACAAAAACTACGCTCACACACACACACACACACACACACACACAACACAGTGATACATTTTACGATCGAATGGTTTCGTTTC
Organism: Anopheles minimus; assembly: GCA_000349025.1. Lineage (NCBI taxonomy): Eukaryota > Metazoa > Arthropoda > Insecta > Diptera > Culicidae > Anopheles > Anopheles minimus. The sequence goes on along the minus strand of KB664255.1, from coordinate 980,294 downwards.
GGTGAAGATGCATGAACTACCAGGCGCCTCCATTTTCGTCATTTTCATTAATGTTGATGAAAACCCCTCCACACAACAATCCTTTCTTCGACGATGATGATGACGATGATGATGATGGTGGTGGTAGTGGTGGGTTAGAGAGATTGAGAAAGCGAGGTAAGATTACCCGACGGCGATGGACATTCCATTCGAATTCCCATTCCAATCAAACACCCGATTTCAACCGGAGCGTCCATCAGTTTCATCAACCGAGGGCCGAAGGGTCCAGCACAACAATGCTGCCCACAATTCGTCAACCCACGTTTCGGTACAGGCATCTACAAAATCTACAAATCCCAGTACTAAACGAAACGGGATTGCGTTTACAAACAGGAAAAGAGAGGGTTAGCCATTTTTTACACACCTTCTTTTGTTTCGTCCTCCTTTCCAGTCCGGCTTGTTCACCTTCGGGGCAATATCCCATTTTTTTTTCGCAAATACCGCGTGTGTATTGGATTAAAATGGCTTCGGGTTTAATAATTGATGAACGTACAAATCCTTCCACCGATGGTCGGGGTTTCCTTCGTAAGGTCAGTTGGTACATACAAACACACACACACGCACATTTCATTCTTTGTCTGTGCTGCGTGGGCTTTTGTGATGAAAAGAACCCCTTTTACGGTTGTATATCCGCAGGCAGTAAACGACCAACATGAAACGTCGAAGCACCGAATGACACACCAAAACCCCCACTCCAAAACAAAATCTAAAAAGACAAAACAAAAGGATTAGAACAAAAAGAGAAAAAAAAACTAAAAAGACAAAACAAAAGGATTAAAATCAAAGGAAGAAAACGAATTTCGGCATGAAAAAAAAACACACTCACTTGAAAACAGAAAAGAAATAAAACACACACGCTCGCCCAGGAAACGGGTTTGCGTCTTTTGTTGTGTTTGTGTTTGTTTCTTCTTTCCTTGTTTTGGGTATCTTTTTCTTTTTGCTGTTTTACAACTGTTTCACGGAAACCGGAGGCGTATGATTGCGTTTACCCATTATCCGGTTTGCTTCCGTTAGTTTTACCCATCCCTTTTAACTATTTTCTTTTCATGTTGTTATTACACTTTTTCTTAACTTGCTGATGTTTGTGTCTGTTTTTGTTCTCTTTTTCTTCCATCTGTTAAGCACTGCTTTTGCCAAAAATATTGTTGATTACTGATTTGTGTGGTTGATGTTTCCTTTTTCTTTTTTTCTTCGTCTTTCTGGTGATGATGTCTCGTATGGCATGTGAATTTCAATTAATCATTTTTCGCTTGCATTTTTGCTCTCCTGGTAGCCTAAAGCAATCAGCAGCACACCGTACCGGGTGGTCTGTTGTTGTGCGCGTACATGTGAATTATCTTTTGTTGTTTGGGTTTCTTTTTTTTGCTGTGTTTGGTTGTGTAGCAATGTATATTCCTGTAATATATGCTCCTGTATGCTGGTTTCACTTTATTTTTGTTGTGCAATGATTTGTTTTCCTTTTACCACTATTTTCACTGTTGTGTGTAAGTTTTTTTTTATTTATATTTCTCTTTTCCTTTCTTCTTTCCTTTCTTTCCTACAGTTTTGGTCTACGCGTTACACATTGTTCCATACTGTTTACTTCTGTATTTTTTTTTGCACTCTTCTCGCTCTCCTGTCATTAGGTTGTTATTTGTATGCTATGTAAGCTTCCTTTATCTTTCCGTTTTCTTTTCCCTCATCACACCTTCTACCTTCCATGCAGTGAGTGAGTGACAGCATTACCGCAACATTATGTTTGCGCTTGTCGTCGCATCTTCACTTGATGGATGTGTTGTTTTTATCACCTGTTTTTCTTTCTTTTATTTCCTCCCTATGCCATTTTGTCACATCATCACACCATGGCGATGGGAGCTTTATTGTGCATTATGTCACACATTGCTTTGCTCTCTAGCTTGATTGCTTCACTAGCTTGATTGCGGGATTTTTTTTCACGCTGATTTACCAGTATGGAAGTGCGAGTGCGATGCTTTGCCCAAAATTTTCCGGTTCGGTTTTTCACACCAAACTTTTGCTCTTTCCTAAGTGTATAGGTGTGCTTTGTGTGTGTGATTTATGTAATCTCTTTGCGCCCATTGTTTTGCTTCGCTCAGAGCCGTTACATGCGTTCGAATACATACTTAACAACGTGTGTGCGTGTGTTTTGTGTTGCTTCAAATATAGCGCATTGTTTGTTTCTTGTTTTTTTTTCTTCTGTTTGTGTGTGTTGTTATTGCTACTGCGTTCATCATAACTCACAAACATTCCATTTCCATTCAAAGTAGGTTAAGTGTGTAATAGCTAAATAGCTGTGTTTTAGCCCATTTTCTTTATCCTTTCTTCCATTTTTCTTTTAGTGTATGTAGTTGTGTGTTTCTGAGGGCTGACCAGCTCACTGTGAGAGGTGAATGCTTGCGTGTAAGTGAGGATGTGTATTTTGGCTGCGCTTCCTCGCGTTTAACAAGTACAAGCTTAAATAATGTATCAATTACTGCTTCCCATCTCTCATGTCAGCTACGACATTTGCCATCTGGATGTTTTTTTTTTGTTTTGTTTTGTTTTGGGTTGTTGCAATATAGCACTTCAATCTATTGTTGCCGTAAAGATATACTTGTGTTGTAATGTAGTTTTAATATGTTTGGTTTTGTGTTGCTTGTCTAATTTGTTTTGCAAACAAATGCTTGCTTACTGCACTACTACAACTCCCCACTGTAACGTCTTTCGTTTACATGTATAATGTATATATATCTATATATATATATAGATAGCTGTGTATTCATATATGTATATATATTTTGTTTTTGGGGATTGTGTTGAAATTTGCGCCATTATTTGCTGGTTTTTTCCTTCTATTTTTGTGTTGCTTTCAGCATTATTATCCAATGTCCCCATGGTTTGGTTCATTTTTTGCGCAACCCTAACAATACACACACATACTCGTGACAACTGATAGAATAATATGCTACGTTAGTCATATTAGATTTTGAAATAGTTTTTGTTTCGTTTGTTTAGTTCTACGCGTGTGTTTTTTTTTTATGCTTCATCTGAATACTTCCATAAACACTACACTATCGCCAGCTAGGGCGTGAATATGGATGTTGTATTGATTATTTTATATTACGCTTCTCGGCTGTCTTCATAAACATCAAAGCTCCAGCTAGGGGATCCCAATGTCCCACATTTTCATCACTATTCTAACGGGTCGAATTATTGTTTTTTTTTTTTTTTTCAATGTATGTGCTCCCATCTTGCTTTGCCATTTTGCTGCACAACATTGTACCATTCCTTATTATGACAACAACATTCCTATTGTGTTCGTAACATGTGTGACCTATATGTTATTCTATTCTGTTTTTTTCTGTTTTTACTTCTCATCTACCCCCATCAAACGAGAGTTTCCATACAATGGCTGTGGGTTTTAGTTTCCTTTTTTCTCTTCTCTTTAAAGCCATTCTATCTTTGTCCTTCCCAGTTCCATTTTTGCAAATGGTGGTCAGGGTGATTCAACAATGGACAAGTGTGTCACGTTGCCACGTTGCGTTGGTTGAACATCATCATCATCATCATTAAATCAGTTTTGCATTTGGTTAAGTGTGTGTGTGTTTTTCCAGTGTGAGTGGGTTTTTGCTTACATTGTGTTTATAGGAAACAATTAAACATTTTCTGTTTTTCTGTGTAGGTGTGTGTGTTTTATCGCATTATGCTGTTTCTTAATAGCTCGCTATGCATTCTACTAAAGGGCTACATGCGCTTTATCGTTTTAGTTTGGGTTTTTTTCTTTGTTTCTTTTGTATATCCATATATATGCTTGTATATATGTATATGTAGGTGTATGTATATATAATATATTGTACGAATAAATATTCTTTAGTAGAAAATCGTGTTTGCCAGGCTTTCTCCACCAGCTTTCTGTTCAGCTTAGTGGGGGGGAGAAATTCATTCCTCTACTGATGCTATAACACACTCCCTTACGTCTATCGTACTCGTTTACTTTTTCTAATCTTAAAGTTCTTATCATAAACGTACAAATACTCGCCAGTATTTGCTCTCTTCTTTGTTTGCCAGGGGTTTTTTTCTTCTGTTCTTGCCTTATCGACTAGTAGTTTTCGGATCCAAGTGGTGTAGAACTGTGCGCCATCTTTGCCCGGACGCGAGATGTTAATTGTCCGGCAAAGGTTGCCCGCACATACGTGTTGACCTTCTTATACGCCTATTATCTCGGGGGTTTTTGCACTAACGCCTAAACGTACTGTGTATGATGGTTGGATGATACATGAGATGATTACTTTGCTTTTTTAATATATAACTCTTATTCGATTATTATTACTTGTTTTTTTTTTGTTTTGCTTGTAGTTTGCTTGCAGTTTTTTGTTTGTTAAGAACTAAACATCCATTATACGTAGATTTATGCATTTTACTGGTTTTGCTGTATATATCCGTGTGGGTGTAAAGTGTTAGTTTGTGTGTATGTGTGTGTCGTCGTCGGCCACTACCAGCGCTCCGAACGCGGCTTTGTGTGGTGATGCATATAAAAGCTTCCGCCTTTGTGTGAACTTTGTCGGTGTATTTAGTGTATTCCGGGGAGTAACAACTATTCCAGCGGCCTTCTTCTACTGTAAGCTTCGCACGCTACAACTACATTCTTGTGTTTTTGTGTATGTTTGGTGTGCTTGTGTGGCATTGTCTCAAAAAGTTGGCAAATCGGTAGAAGCATCGTAAAGAAGGCATCAGGTGTGTGTGACCAGCGCTTCAGCGTTCTTTCTGTTCCCTTGTTTAAGCAGAAGGAAACGGCTGAAGTGCGGCACCAGCGAACCCTGTTCGTAAGCCCATAGATTTCAAACGTGTATAGATATATTTGCGTTCTGTGTTGCTTGTAATGTCTGCTAATGTGTTTCTGTTTTCTTCCACTGGTCTACTGCTCATGTTTACTATTCTTGTTTTGTTTTGTTTGTTTGTCTGCTCTTCTCCTACACTGTGTGGCTTGCAACAAGATCATGTTAGCGGATCCCCTAACGGGATTGGGTAGTTTTTTTTCCTCTTTTTTGTTTGTTTTGTTTTGTTTACTTTGCACAACCATTTCAAAATTGGTACCATTGGTTTCCCGTTTATGTTTGCGTGTGTGTTTGTGTTTTGAGTGAATGTTTGTGTATGTATGCTTCTGTTTTGTGTGACTTTCTCCGTTTAGAATACGGTTTCCAATAACTTTCCCGTGTTACTTTCTGTATTGCATGCATGCTGTCTGTGTGTTGAATGTGTGCTATGTTGTGGCTGTTTTCCTTCAATCGTTTTTTCTTCTCCTGTTCGCTTGTATTTTTTAAGAAACTTTTGAAACTCTAAGTCCACTAACGTTTACATGTATGATCAATAAACTGCTTATTTAATATCGTGTATTATGTAAATTGTGTATGGTATCTGCCCATCTGCCACACTCATGCTGCTTCTTTCGTATTGAAAGCTAGCTTTTGGGTTTTTTTCCTTCTGTTCCTCTCGTTTTTTTTTGTCTTCCATTTACCATAAAGCATTCTTATGTAAGTTTTGTTTTTCATAAAGCTTGCGTCTTCAACATTCAGCATGTATGCCGTCCGTTCGTTAAGAACATTTGGTAGGGTTTTTCTTTTGCTTGTTTGTAATATGTTTTCTTCTAAAGGTTTGCTCACCCGTGGGCGCCGTACCAGATTTACGATGTTGTATCGCGTATCGTGGACAAATGTCGCTGCAACTGGTGCAACCGTTTCCGGTAACTACCGGCGTGCGGTGTCCCACATCAATCTCCGGTTGCACAAGAATGGTCGAATACGCAAACCGGTAAAGGATACGGAAATAAGCGGTAAAAAGCGATCCTTCGTAAGCGTTCGCTTCACGCTTCCCAAACCAAATGACTTTCTGAACTGCACACCCATCTTTCATTTCGCGTTTTCATCATCGAACCATCCACAAAAAGGGATGCTCTGCTTTCCCTGGCAGACGTTTTACTCGTCTGCACCTGTTCAACACTCATCAACAGCTTCCGCCCTTTCAGGCAACGCAATCAAGCGCTACCCGGCCAAGCATGGCATCAAAACACGGTTAACTGGCTAACATGCTTGCAGTCACGCCAATAATGGCGACGGCTGCATAACGATACGCGGAAACGAAATAAGGAAACATTCTCTCGACACAAACAACAATCAACGTTGCGCTAACAATTAGTAACTGCATCTGGTTGGACCGGTTTTACGCAACCGGGAAGTTTTTTTCCATCTTTTCTTTTGCAATTATTTAACACATCATCATATCCCATCGGGCTGGTATGGTAATCCGCATGGGGAGAATTAATATACATGCTTGTGTGTCTGTTGTAATTCTTGTCTGTTTGGCCATAAACATGAACAACACTATGAACGAACAATCGATAATTTGTAATTCACAATGATAGCATTCATATGTCCAAGATACACACGGATAGTAATCATATATAATTAGTCCACTTATATTAATATACTTTTGCATTTGCATAGCATCGTTTCCTTATGTTGCAATAGTTAAACTGTATTACTTTTATAATTATCGAACCAATGCGTGAAACCATTTGAAACATTTTGCTAGCAGGCGTTCGTTTTGTTTTACCTTTTAAAAAGCGCGTGCAGTTTAATTTTGCTAAAAAGATGATAAAACGTTCAACAATAAATTTTTTGTTTGAAATATCATGAACGGATCGAAAAGAACATCACCCCCTTTTTCCCTTTTAAATCGAACTTGCTTAGCATTCTATCGATTCCACACATCAAAAACCAATCAATTTACCGCAAGCTATCTGGAGCTTTCCGCCTTTTTGCCGACATCCGTTACATAACACTGTCCGACGGTCCGGTTGCTGGTGCGTCTGCCTGATGTTTGAGCTTTTCGCGTATCGAATCGTCCACACGGAACGGTCCACCGTGTCCCGGGATGATCCATTCGGCCAGGCTAGCAATGCGGGCCCGATGGAAGCGTTGCGCACGAGCATCCTCACTGCCAGCATCCAGCCACAGCCGGTCGTCATCGATGTCCTGCTGACGCTCGAACAGATCGCCCACTATTGCAACCGGACGTCCATCGGGGGACAGGTTGCTTCTTACTACCAGCACCGTCACACAGCCCATTGTGTGGCCCGGTGTGGCCTGAATTTCGATATCATCCGTCAGCGGAAAAGATGCTGTAAAGAAAGAGAGAGAGAGAGAGAGAAAAAAAAATGTGGTTAGTTTTTGAACGGTGGCCAAACATTGGTAATACACCGAGGAGGTGACTATCGATTGACCGCAACGTGTTCAACTATTATCGACGTTGTGAATGGTGACAGATGTGATTGGAAGCAATATTAATAGATATTCAGTACCCGGCACGTTACGGCTTAACCATTCGTGTCAAAATAGCTGTCACTCATTCCGGACAGTTGTGAGTAGTTGCAACAAGATGAAACCGGAGAAATTGCTTTCCCAGCATCGTCTTAACTAGATCAACCGCCAGCAAATTCATCAAACACTCGGTGCGCTTTATGTATTTGATGAGTAAGCGGGAAACCCGAAAAAAGCTAGAATCGCTTTTCTACGTTTTCCTTTCCCAATAAACATTTTCCCCGTGGCTCTAAATTTTCATCCGCTGCGTTGTGGGATGGTTGAAAGTGGAAATGGATCACATAGCGCTAGAGACTGACGCAGGATCGAAACCATGAAGATTACCATCATGATGGTCATGGTACCTTCATCCGTTCGATGGCCTATCTATCCGACCCTGGGATCGCTGTAACGACGAAGGGAAACTATGCTTTCCATTCACGTTCCAACCATGAAAACTCCGCACCGTTCCAACCGTTTCCCACAACCACAAAGCGCAGCAGCAACCAACAACAAAAAAAAAACCTAGAAAGTTCATTTCGGTGAACTTTCCACCGCACTGCAGGGTTCCGTTGCTCATCCTACGGTAATCGGGTCGGTTCCTGCAGTGCATACATATTTGCATACAACCGAAGCGACCGAACAAGATCACCCCCCGGGGCGGGGAGACGTTGGTGAGTGGAAACAGGGACGCAAAAGGTACCTTTTTCATCAGCTAGCCAACAAGGTGGCGTTACGTCCTGGTATCCTGCAGTTTCGTCTAAGGCTTTGTTGCAACAAATTATTACATCGCAAAAGTTCATTGGCGCGTCGGTACCGAAGAATGCGCACCGCGTAATTGGTTTTCGTTCACTTGCCTCTGTCAGACACACAAACTCACAGATACACCGGTACCTCGGTCCGGGAAATTTGGAAGCTGCTTCGGGAAAATGTTGGGTGTGGGAGTAGATGAGAAGATGTGAAGCTGCCAGCTGCCGGGATCAGCCCTACGGGGGCCACGTTTACGCTCGTTTGCGATGATGAAAATTGAATACTTTGATGCTGATTAAATATTCCAATCAGTGCGGCCCTAGCAACAGTTGCAGCTGTTTCATCACATTAGCATAGTAAGCGGTTCGTTTTCATTCCAAATCGAACGGTTCAAATCGAGCTTACAGAGGCTTGCTTAATCAAACGTGAAGTGTTTTAGCTGTTGCATACTTTTAGGCGCTTAAGTGACAATTTGATAAATATATCACACAGTAGAAGCAATTGCTAGGAGTTAGTGCAAATGAGTGATTAAAACTATTTTAAAACGAAAACAAGTTTTACTTTACACGTTCATTTTGGAAAATTCGGAATAATATAACATAAAATGCATTAAATACAGACGTAAACACGATATTACTGCAAATGGATGTTTTATGTGTCATTTGTGTTATAATTAATGCAATGCTATGGCACAAAAAGCTTGGGAGGTCTGCCATTTCTGGCTTCCTTTATTTCTATTTACATGGAACAAGAAGAGTCATTCTGAGAAGTCATTAGTACTCTAGAACTTATAAATTAATCATTTAAGGGCATAAAGTTCAATTGTTTTCTAATATTGTTTTGGATAATTCTCAAATAAGTTGTTAGGTTGGTAGACATTTTGGAACATAACATCCATAATATGCTTGGTTTTCAATCCAAGATTTCAATATGTGTTAAAGAAAATAAGAATTTTGCTATTTTTATCCATTTCATGCGTATTCTTATGATATTTTGCTCCTTACTTCAAAAAGTTTGCGCACCACCGATCTATACCAGAGGATTGCCCTAATTTCAAAAAAAATTTAAAATATTTTCTAATCATTCAATCAATTCAATACGCAAAATTAACTATTTGATTCTTTTAACTACTATTCCAGTGTTTAGAATTCATGTAAGAGAAAGAAAAAAACCGGATTCCGATAATGTTTAATATATTGATTTTTGTTAATTCATATAGAACATTATGTAAATTGATGTGTCATAAAATGTTCATATGTGACGCTAACACAATTTGTACGCCTGTTTGTATGCAACCAAATGCACGAACACATGGTGGAACACTCACTAGGGTTTGTACCCACCAATACAGATTATAACACTGCAAAGCAACTACACTACACCAAACAATTATTCCTATGCACTCGATCCACTGATCGAGACAAATATTAAAACAGCAATTACCAGGTGCATTTGCATTATCAACACAATTGCAAACAAATCGAGTCGTGATTTTGAAATCAAATTAACACCTTTGCAACAAACAGATACCGTCGGTCACCAGCATCACCACACAGGCAAAAGAAACTGGCCCGCATATGTTACTGTACTTGCGTCCTGCAGATTCCTCCAAATGGTGTGCAATTAACGATAATTGAATTCCACGACACGCGTACCCTAATCGCTACATTTAGTGCAGGTATTGAAGCGTCCATCTTCAACTATTCCGTCTGTTGGGGTGGGGAATATAATTTCCCCTACCAAGCATCGGTGAAAGCGTTCATCAAATCATAACGCTAGCGTCGGTAGACCATTCCATGCGGACAAGTGCAATCAATTGCAGCACTCGGATCGGTCGGTTGTGAACGGTTGATTTGATTCGATGTTGTGATTGAAACGTTCTTCGTTCGTCATATGTCGTCTCTCCGTTTGATTCGTAATGAAATTTGTAATCAGTTACAGCTGCCTTACACACACTCGTATAATGTAGCTTCCAAAGCATTCCAGTAACCGGTAATTAATTCTAGGACTTTGGTTGCTACCACTAAAGAATGCATGATCTATACGACCAGATAAAACGTTTCATCGTTCGATCAAAACATCAACCATCGCCCGACAGCGGAATTTTCGAAAATTACTAACTTCAATCAACCCTACAGTACCTCGACAGTGGCTCGATGACAGAGCCGATGACAATCGACATGCGGGCGCACAATACGACTGGATCAGCTCACTTTATCTAGCTCCAGCGAGTGCTCAACATTCAAATTAAGCATTCCATTGAAATTCATCCCCATTCCCGCGAGCCTTTCTTGACTCAGGAGCTAACATTTCGAATGAAAAGTGATCCGAACATGATGTGCTACCTGCTGAACTAGCTTCAATGAACTCCATCGGAACGAAATGGAACACACGCACACACCCACAAACAATCGCAAAACCCATTTGGTCTCACTCTACACAGGAAGTTGTTCGCTTTGAAGTGTAGTGATGCGTATTAAATTCTAAACTCCAATCTACTGCTATTCCGGGGAAAACCGTCCTCACGATACTCCGTGCGCCGCTTTCCACCGAGCTCAAGCTCTCGTGTCATCCACCTACGCGCCCCACCCACCATAAAGCTCCCATTTCCGAAAAACGTACACCGAAACACGAGGGACAAGGGTGAAATATTAATGTTTCTCTAAAAGCGTCCAACAGCGATTGCATTAATATTTCACCAAAAGCTTAGAGTTGTGTCCCTCCAGGGTGGCATGGAACAACCTGCCGACGGTTCGGGTGTCCTCCCCTCCGCTCCATCCCTTAGTTTCATCACTCCCCGCACTAAAACCGGGGTAAGCGGAAATTCTCTTTATTTGCTGCTGATGATAGCACCGCCTCGGCGATAAATACATGTTACTACCGGTGAGCGTTTTATTTTCTCACTTTTCACCTGACCCCCAACCAAAAAATTAGGGATGGAACATCACCCCGGAAAGTATACGTGCCACACAAGGGTAATTTCCGGCCTAACGTGCGTTAACTGATTAAAGGTAGGAAAATCTAGATTACCGTCAATTGTGAGAGTGTGGGGCGAACAAAATCGGGAACCGGACAAATGGTTCCGTTCCCAGTTGTTGTGTTTCCAACTCCCCTGGAAAAATCCCTGGAAGTGTTTTTGAGGGGTGAGTTTTTCTTGTTTTTCTTTAAAAAAAAAATAAAAATAATTCGTTTTCCCTCTGGGGCAATGGAATGAGAATCTTGATACAAAAATCTGAAGTAGATAGACTCAGAACCTCTCGTCGGTAAACGAGAGGTTTGTATGCAGGGTTATAAGTAAATAAAAAAAATAGCGAACATCTTCCAAAAAACGCCCCATTTCAGGCACCGTTTAGGTAACCGCTGTATCCCAGTTCTCGGTAGTCGTTTCGCATTGGGAAAGTTTGTTTTTTATCGTTTAAATATTTTTGTTTTGTTTCCCCATCGTCCGTAATTTATTGAAACTTTTTCGTCGAGGGGTCTTTAGCGAACGTGTTGCTTTTTTTTGTTTCGCTTTTTGAAATAACATAAACATTTAAAAAGTCCGTACGTACATAAAAAACCTTCGGCTTTCTCGATAACAGTGGGTGGAAGCGAGCAATGGCAGTGAAGATGTGTCTGATGCCATCCGTAAAAACCGAAGAAGAAAAAAATTTGAAGATTACTTTCTTTACGCTTCGGTTCGTTTTTGGCAAAGGCGAAGTTCATCACGCTGTAGACCTCAGGTGTTTCTGAAAGGCACAACCGTCCCAGAAACGCAAAATTAACGAACATCGGTTACAAAATGCCCGACATCTGGGTAGCTGAAGGTGGGCAGGACGAAGGAAGAGGGAAAGGTAAGTATTTGCGTCAGTTAATATTTTTTCTTCGAAATACCTTTCACCCTTAGTTCACCCCCCCCCCACCTCACGTGACTCAGTCGTTACGAACGATCGCAGCAAAAACGAAACCGACCGATCCGGGAGTGTTTTTCGTTTGATCGCGACAAGAAAACAAATGCACAACAACATGAAACAGCTAATTGAAAAGAGCTTTTTACTCGGTAAATCGTTCCAAATAGCAGTACCTTCGGAAAGGTGCGTGAGAAGGCGGGAACGAGCGATGATACCTTACAGGCCGTAGTCAAATATTAATAAGCTAGCCTCCAGGATCGGTTAATGGCAGATGGATGGGTTTTGGGAAGGTATATATATTTTATGGTGCGTTTTTCGCGTGTTGGCGTTTTTCCGCAGAACTAACCAGATACAGCGAATTAACTCGCCGTACCTTAATTTATGTGTTCGGGCGTGAAAATTTGTACCGGGCCCAAAACTGGTTCGGGGTTGATAAACGAGGGGACAAACATAAGAAATGCTTCGAGGCCGAAATGGTTTCCATTTTAAAGCAAACAAGCAAAATCCTTTTTATTTATTTGCTTATAAAAAGAGGTGCGTTGGTTGTAAATTTGCTCAACTGATACCGAATCAAATACACATTTATTCGTGCGCTAATAGCTGTGTGGAAAGGTTCGTATTTGGACACAACATACAGTTTTGATTCAACTTCTTAACATTTTCCAACTATTAAAGTCAGTATAGAAAGCTGTTTGAAAACTTGTAAAATTTACGTTAATCTTTACTGACACTGGGATCTATAACTTGAACTAAACAATCTAATATTTGAAATTTGTTTCTGTCAAAAACAGTCTTTGGGCTCATTTAGATTGTTACCATATATTATTAATAATATCATTTCTTGGACTTTTTCCACACCGTTTGATTTTTTTTCCTTTATAGTGTATTAATGCGAAGTAAGCTGATTCTTGTTTTAATTTGTCTTATTTATTTTTTGCTGATTTGTAATTAATTGTGTACCTATTACACTTTTATTTGTTTAATTATTTTGAATTCTTCTCTCAACATTGTGTCAGCCCAACAAATATTCCATCAACTAAATCAAGTAGAGAATCCATTTCAGCTCATCTTGCTCATCCTCATCAGCAATTAAAATCGAAGGAATCAAGGAATTCTTCCTTCTCAACAACACATTAATTTCAACAACACAGTAATTGTGCCAAATTTGCAAAGAAACATGAAAAATGGCACGTTTTGATTATTTTTCGAGCATCTGCTCGAATCTAAATTTTGGATTTTTCATCGAAACAAATTTAATGCTTATAACGGTGACTTGATTAACTGTGCAGTCCCCGTATGGAGAAAAACCTGCATTTCAGACCAAAAAAAGGCCAAAACTCATACAAAATAAGCAAACTCAGGACATCATAGACCAACCCACCTCAACTTAAATGAAGATGTAATTTCTATCCAATAGAAGAAGAAAACCCGCTTTGTTTGCTCCACAACAAATCTATACAAACTAACAAAACCCGATCGTTCAATCACTGTACGCCACTGGTAAGAAAACTCAATCATCCGTGTGAAAATTCTCCAACGCTTCCGATTAGGATGCAGCACGACCCAAAACCCTATGCACGACCAGGCGCCTCCATCGCGGATTTGAGCCATTTTTCATCGACCGTGCCGCTATACCGGGTGATGATTTATAACTCACACCAAAGCGCCCATTTCCTTGTACCATTTCCAAGCGCATTATGGCGTATCATTTTTTCCCCCCAACCAATTCTCTTTTGCAACCGAAAACATATAACTATGATGCATGAAAAATCATCCACCGTTCGGGGATTGGTTGGATGCGTTCCAATGGAACGGAATGTGGGAAAACACTCTCTGCCAAACGGGTGGTGTTGATCATGAAATAAATGCGTCAAATTTGTTTGCGAGTGAAAAATAATGAGCAGCATTCAGGGCGGGGTGATGTTTGGAAAGTGCTATTTTGTGAGCCATTTCCCATTTCCAGTGGGTAGCGAATGAAGAAAACACACATAAAGTAGTACATTCTTTTCAATAAATTTGAAACCCAGCTTCCATAATGCTGTAATCTATGATTTTCCTCTCGGTTTCTCCAACCCTGGACGATTCGAGCGATGGATAAATTGAATTCGGCCCGTGAGTCTGAGTGGGGTTTTAACAGAAATTGAAAAAAAAGGGCGCGAAAAGCGGAAACACCATCCCTGCGCGCTGTGCGCACCCCTTAGTTATCGGGCATTACGAATGGAAATCATTGAATGAATTGAAAACGATTTTATGTAATCGATGGATGACATAAATCGTCGTTAGAATTCGTCCCAAGCTTTCGATGGCACTCGAATAGGGATGTCTTTTTTTGCTGGGTTTTTGCTGGTGCAAAGAAAGCAAAAGATCACCCTACCTTCCCAGTTGCGTTCGATGGTTCAATTTATTCCACTTTGTGCAAAAAAAAAAACAGTATCCTGCACCGGGACCCGATTGAAATGGCACTCACGCCAAGTGTAAAAACGCCTTTGCCTCACACAACGCACCGCGAGAGAACCGTTGCGGAAACGAACGCCAAAATGATTAATTATTAGCCAGCCTTGGAAAGAAGTATTATCCCGCGTGATATTCCATAAATTGTCTCACTATGCTGTGCAGGGATTTTATCCAATGGCCACACCGTAGTACGTTGGGATACGAAATGAGTGCTACGGAGAGCAGATTGAGTTTTTTATTCTTTACCAATTTCGAGTGCTCCTATTACGAAGGGTAAAATAAATATGGAAAGATAAATAGAGAAAAATGATTGGTGATGTTTACTTTTTTATTGTTTCATTAACAAATATAATAAACGAAATATTTAACCAATATTATAATTGTAACCAACCGATATAGCATTTTGCAATAAGCCAATGTGCTAATTAAAATATTATAGTTTAGTCTATTAATTTAAATGTCCTTAATAAATCACCCTGGAACTCCCTGGTACTGAACTTGTTGAGGGTCAAGGGTAAAAATAACTTTCTAAAAAAATGCCCCGTCACAAAACAGGATGACAGCATTTATGTAACTCCAAAACAAGGGAACAACTCGCATAAATACTAACACCAACTGAAGGCTACACATACAGAGACAGACAGAAATAAAAACACTGTTCCACTCGAGAAACTTTGTTTGCCGTACATTTTCCTCCCATTTTCCCCGAAGAAAAGTGCACCCAAGCGCATATTCATTTGCTCCCGCTTATCCTTCTGGGCGAGTGGTTCGACAGGAGAGTTAAACTTCCCGCTACAATAAATTGTGCACAAATTCCGATAAGAAAATGGCGGCGTAATGTACAGCGCAAAAAAAACACTCACACATTCCTCCACTTCTAGAGCCATCGACGAAAGGGAGATAAGCAAAAAACACGGGTTTCTTTCGTGTCCCGTCCAACAACAGGACGCACAAGACAGATTTTCGATAGATTTTTCAAGAAAAGTTTGTTCTTTGTTGCTGGTGTTTGAATTTATTCCCCTTATGTTCGCTTTTATGCGCACTTACGTAATGTGCAGACGAGGAATTCGGACTAAAAAGCTATTGGCGAAAGGATTACTTCCGTATTTTTTTTGTCACCGAAAAAAGGACATTAATTTAACTTGCCGGTAGTTTTTGTTCTTTACGTTCGTTTTTTTTTTTCACGGTGACGGTGTCATTTTGCCGAACATTTCTCTCGCGGTCGTTCAATAAGACTCAACACACCGGTAGCATAGCCGGATTGGAAGCATTCTGGAACTGAGTTAACGTATTAATCCTTCCGGCTGGGTGTTATATTCTTTCCGCTTCGCCGGCGAATGTAGTGTAAAATTAAACCACTAATGGAAAATGGCAGCCACACATTTCGTGCGCCTGTGGATCGGATTGGTTGACCGGTTGATCATGCTGTGATTGAATTAACAAACACAAAAAAGCGAGTTGAGCGCCAGAATCTCGCTTGCCAAAAATGTGATATTCAAATAAATAAAATACACTCTATACCCGCCCTGCACGGCTCAATTTATGGCTCTCGCGTTCTCCTGCTCATTCACGCACACGGTGAACGGGAGGAATATAAAAAAAGCACAGAGAGGACAGATCCATCCGGCACCGGTTCCCGGATTCAGGTTATCGCGCGCGCGACGGAAATGGAAAGAAGAAAAAAGTATGACCACCGGAAAACCTTACCGGGACACAAACGGTACTAGTGCTGCCGGATCGATTCATTTCAATTTCGAACGGTTTGAAAAGGGCCACCGCATCCTTCCACACTCCCCATGGTGCGCTGAGAGTGTCATTTCGTGAGGGGTTGAATATTGATTTATGTATGGAAGTCGCTCGCTCACAGTTCGTCGGATGCGCAACAACAACCAAAAAAAAGACACAGCCCGTTCCGAACACACTTCCCAACCTCAACGGCAATGTGGCACTCTCGAGAGTATCACCGTGCCCGGTTAAGCGGAAGCTCGCTGACGTAAATTAAATCTTTTCACAGTATATCGAGCAATGCCGGTGTGCCAGGCGTTGGGAGCGAAAGAGCAAGAGAGTTCCGGCACCGTACCCGGGTTCAAACGAAGGCACAAATGAAGCACTCGGTAAGGTCAAATCGGTTTATAGTGTTGGCCCCCTTGTTTCGCACGAGCTGTCCGCTCTGTGCGAGATAACAGGGGCCCTCTACGGTGAAGCCGTAGAACCCCGGGGTGGGCTTGAAACGTGCAAAATAAAATCTAAATGCAAAGCACAGCAGCGAGCGCTTCCATCAACTTCCGTCCGGTGTCTAAACATTGCCAATAAAGAAGTTTCCAAATAGGTAATTGCTTGCGAAATAGCGAATGAGCGACCGCCGGAGCGGTGGGTTGCAGAAATGCTTCTTCCGGCGGTTGGGGGGAGCATCCGGCTCACAAGTGGCACGACTCCAATACAACCAAGTTTTCTGCCTTTGTGTGTGTATGCGTAAAATACACATTCACCTCAACCACAAAATGACATTAAACCCGACAAGGGCAGAAGATATTCAACACACTTTGGGCCGTTCAAGACGTTCCTACTATCAACCTTCCCTCCCATCAAGTGTCGGAAAGAATGGCCCGAACAGATATAACCGGTGGCCACCTTTCCTGAGCATGTGCAGCATCAGAAGTGTGAATATTTATGGAATTCCCGTACTATCCCCTCATCCCAACCAGTACTGAACTGTCCAGTGTGGCTTGCGTTTGTGCTCCACAGAAAGTTGTCCACCTGCTACAAAGAAGAAGAAAAAAAAACGAAAATGCGAGAAACTTTCGCCACCATTGTCACACATATTGGGTTCATCTACGAGTTTTAGCTTTAGCGAGTCGGGAAAATTTATCTATCACAAATAATCGAAACGTTGGATAACCGTGCCAAGAGTGGTCGGATGAAACGGTATCAGGAGGGTGAAACGAATGACATTCCAGCGAGACACACGACCCGCCACAGCAAGATAGCCAACTTTCTCCGAAACTTCCAACCCCAAGACGCTTGAGAAAGTCATAACGAGGTAATTTTGTTATGCAGATTGCATAGTTTTTGGCGTCATGAGATATGATTTAACGTTTAAATTGTAAACGAATTATCTTATTATAGCTATTTCCAGCGCCTGTTTATCGCGCCACTAGAGAGTTGCTTAAAATTAATAACAAAACGATAGAGGTTTAAAGTATTTTGTCATGCAAATAGCATACTTTGAGGCGTTTTCGTAATGTGACAAGACATGAACTTAACTATAAAAAAGATACATTTTATCAGCAAAAGCAAACGCCGATACTTTACTCAAAATATTAGTTTAGACTATGTAAAACTACTAGAACAATGAGAAATAATGTTAATCTGCACGAGAAAATTAATTTGGAAATGTAAATCGCTATTATTTTTTCATAATTTCAATTTTGATAGCGATAGTCCCACAATATACCAAAAGTCGTATGTGAAAAGTTTAGATGAGCAATTCTCTTCACTATTACAAAATATAGAAAATCACGAAAAATGACGCAACTTCAAATTTAATCTAATGCAGCAAAATTGAAAATGCATTATGCAAAATCATTTCACGGTAAGTAAAATTGCACCGTTGGCTCAACTGTCGTCACACAGGCACAATTGGTTTACCAATCAATTTGCGGTCCCCGGTCATTTACGTACTACCGAACCGAGCGACCACCAGTACCGAAAACCCGGGGCAAGACTGATTTCCATCATAATTATCAAACTATCTAACGTAATGCACCGCGCAACGTCCAAAAGGTTGCCATCCCCTGATGCCCGGAAGGTGATACGTACCGGGAAATTTATTACCCCGCCTGTGTTGCGCTTGCGTTTGCGAAAATTAAATAGGTTCTTTGAAATTATAAATTAGATTCGTTCAAGCACCGATCGATAGCGGGCAAATGAAGTGTACCGTGGATGTGCCGTGTGTTTAGTCCTTAATGGAACGATCAAATTGCAAATCGTAATTGCTAACCGAAACGGTGGTTGGTGTATTATCCTACCGAATAGGATTTACTACTACCCTAGGCATTTAGAGGTAAAAGGTTCACTGTACTAAATGGAGATTAATTTAGAAAACCCAAAAAAACGTGGATTTGGTTGCGAATGATTCGGAATCGAATTTATACAATGTTGATCCTTTGTCTCTTATCATCCCGATTGGAGGGTTTAGGTATATTTTATGGGCAAATTATTGATCTTAATGCCGTTCAACTGTAGGCAGAGATAACCAAATGTTTGTCCTAACGAATTAGCCCCCAAACGCACACTTGCCCTTTATTACGGGCATCATAAATAAATGAAATCCAGCGAGCCAACACTAACTCACATAAACAAGCAGTTCCCGAACCTATTCCTCTTCCACTTGCGAAACTATTTTTCCTTGGCTCATGTGTCTCCTGATTACCGCCCGTGTTATGTGTCCCATCATTTATTCTTTGTCTTTAACACTTCTCCCCCTGCTGTCCAATATATTCATTGACCGAGATTTATGCATAAACTCTACGGTCGGTTCTTATCTCATCTCCCACATCCTTAAACCCTCATCTTCCCAAATCCGGACAGGGCATACAAAACAATACAACGAAGCAAAAAAAAACATCAGGCGCTAAAATCACGACCGACCCCCATTAGTTCCGGCACCGTTGGTGTCGTTTATCAAACTTAATTACAAACACATACACACAAACGCAAGTTCTTCTAAGTATCCGCCAGCAAAACCATCCCTTCCTCATACGCCGAACACACACACAATACAGGGTGATTCAACTGCTCTGGGAAGACGCATTAGGCGCAATTAACGCATCCAAATTCCCTTGCCAAAACTTCACCACCACTTACGTACGTTCCCGTAAGCAAAGCGGTCCACCTAGCCAACCAAAATGGCGCCAGTGTTTGCGGAAAAAGCAGCGAAAACATAAACAAGCGAAGGAAAAAGGAAAACCCCCCAAACACACACAAACACAAATAAAGCAGGAGCGAACTCTTCTCATCCCGAAAGAAGATTTTCATCCATGAAAAGTGTTATCCGTTGCGCGAAAAGAAATCCTGCACAGTGCACAGGACACACTCACACAAATGCAGGGGTACAGGGCAAAATAGCGCACCGTCAGCAACGGCATTGGGTAGTTGGTAGTGGAGGCGCGTAATTGAAGAAATTATGAGCCCAAAATTGATCCTTGAGTTAAGCGCTCGTAAAACCACGTGGGCACGCGAGACGCCCAAGCAAAAAAACAAAAACAAAACCTCGAATCCATAACCAGCCAGTCTGCCGTACCGCCCCCGAATACCACAGGGTACTCCTCCACCGCACACTTCCACTTAGCCAAAGTGCAATCACAAAGTTGCCAATGTGGCTGCTTTGCTGCCACTCCACCATTTTCCCCCATTGGTTGGTGGTTTTGTAGCGACAGCACACGGAAAAATAAAACCAGTCCGCTGGAAGTACTAAAAATGGAAGGCAAACCAAAGCCACAGCGGAAGGAAAGAAAAAAAAACCCACCGCCTGATTCAAGATCTACCGCCCGTGGTGCACAGCGCCGTGCGCCATGTAATGTAGCAAAAACCGTTAAAACTTTCCTTTCCCACCACGCTGTACTGTTGCGGGTGGAGCTTTTCTTCTTGTGCTTCATTTTTTTTTACGGTCCGTTACAAATATTGCCGCGAATGTGGAAAGAAACGGAAATAAAGCACCAGGAGTATTGGAGAGTCTAATTCGTACGGTTTCGAGTATCGTTCGAGCACTGGAAGTTCGCGTACGAGATCCTCAAAAATCGAAAACCAAACGAACAGAAAAATGTAACAAAATACATCCGTTCAACATACTCCAGACATAAGGAGCTGGAACGCGACTAAGAACTCGCGGAAAAAGCTTACAAAAGAGGGCTGAAAAGAAAATTTCCTTCACCCCTTTCGGGATCAACTGCAAAGGCTGTGAAGTGTTGCTACTTTGTAGCTTGTTTCGCGTCCGACGGGTAAAAGGTGTACTTGCACAGAGTTTGACGTGGAATTGGGCAAATTTCACTATCGAGAAGAGAGAAGAAACGAAACATTCGTTTTTCGATTTTTCCACGTCCGTTCATCATGGATGCAGGATGAGAAGTTTTCGTGTTGGTGCGATTTTCCCGCTGGCTTCTGGCTAAGGTTTTTCATACAAAAAAAAAGTTCGTCTCCGATTTAGCCACCCCAAAGAAAGACGTTTGTTTTCAAGGGAACTTTTCATATTTCCTTTTTTTTTTACGAGGTGGAGTGAAATTTTCTTTTCTTACCACTAGCTTATGACTGTCGATGCCGAGATGCTCCACTGAGGTTACGCTCGGTTGCCGCTCTGTCAAAGTGAAAAGCACCCGAAGAAAGCCGTACAACAACAAAGGATCTGCACGTATTCCCTCTCTTTCTCTATCTCTCTTTTCCCCTTTTCCGCCCATTCGTGAACAATACGGTCTCCACCAAAGTCCCCCGAAGGATAAGCGGACGGATCTTTCGATCATTTAAGCACAGAATATCCAGCACACAAGACACACGCCGTTGAATGCGGTGACCCTTCGTTGTAGGTGGAGCATGTGCGGGAGGTTCTGGAAGTTCTGGAACCCAAACTTCCACCACTTCCGGGGCGCCGCACACTGTGACTAAAAAAGTTGGAAAATACAGGGTGCAAAAAAAAAAGAAAAGAAAAACGAAGTACATACGGGACATTCCCGATCTTCCACTCCATGTCTCGTACGGCAGTGATGAAATCAGAACAGCTTTTGCAAAGAATCATCATTTTCCAGAACAATCAGAGCAGCCGGTTCGCCCCCAAAATATCCCATCCCAGATAAGAAGATGTCACGCGGAAAGGGGATGAAAATTGGGATGGAAATAGGGATGCGCACATACACACGGGCTGATGATGATATGGTAACTAGGCCAACCAGAAAGAAAATTTTTGAAAGCGGGCACTAGCTTCAAAGCAATTTCACTCCATCCGCCACTACTTTGTCTGGCTGTTCGCTTTTTGTTGCTTTCGAGACAGGATCATCCGACGCTTCACCAATCTTCAACGTGCATGGGCGGAAGTGTGAGTGGAGTGTACTGCCTGGTACGGAGGTCTGCGGTCCATCCGACATTAACTCACCCGTTCTACCGTACTCGTCCGGCAGTACTCATCCGGCCTTCAACAGCAACATATGCTCACGTCAAGGCTATACATGTTCACTGCTGCTGCTCTCCACAACTTATACTGCTGTCCATTCTAGAAAGAAATTTCATTGCCCCTCATCCTACTACTGCATCATCGTACGGAATGATACGGTTCTTAATCCCCCTACACTCCCTTTCCCAATCCCAACCGACCCACCGACACGGAAGAATTAAAATAGGATGCAAAAATACAACATGCCATTCAGAAGCGGGAAGGACAACATCGGGCGGCACACTTGAAGAAAAAAAAAAACACACACACACACAACAACCGACCGGAGCAACGAAATACCAGAATAAATCATTTACAGAACTATAATGAACTTGCTGATGCGAAACCGAGCAGCGCGCACTTGTACTTTTCGCTTTTGCAAAAGAAAGGGGGTAGATTTTTATTCACCACTGGCGCATGGGTTTGCAAGCAAGATGGCCGCGAACTGCTGATTTGAATGTGGGCAAAATTATGATAACCTCCACAGCCATGTACTTATGGTGAGCGCACGACGCACTGGTGGAGAAAAGTTGCGATGCTGCTTTATTAACGGGGTTTGTGTGCATTGCCAACATTGCCGACGTTCATGGGGATGATTTCATTTTGCGTGTGTTACAAAATTACTGTTGTTTATACTAACTTTATGTTGCGATAATGTTTTTAAAACTGATTTTTTTAACTTACCGCGACTCATTATATACTTAGCTTTGTTTCCAATATTTATATACATTTTACAATAACTGGCCAATAACGACGTAATAAAGTTCAAGTTAATGTAGGGTTTAAGAACACTCAACCGAAAAAAATGTGAATCAATAGACTGATTTAATGGGACTGAAGTGAAGTTGTTACGAGTTACGAATAAGTCAAAGAAGCCAAAAATGGCAGCCCAGTACCTCTCGAGGTTTTGTAGTGCCATTAAACAAGAAGTTATTTACTCAACTTACCAGCTCATCACGAGAGCTTCTGAGTGTCTCCTCAATCTCTTTTCAATGGCTTATTAGCATCAACCCAATTATCGATTTTGGATTAGCAACATCTTTTACGTAACGAGGTCTTGTTACATAGCCAATGTCGACTTGAACATCTCAGACCGAGGAATAAAATTGTGTAAAAAATAGAATAAAGCTCCTGAACAATCTCTCAAACCATGAGTGTTTGTTTTGGAATAATTGGGCCACGAAAGGTCGAAAACTTAGATTACAATGAATATTTAGTTAGGTCACTTTTTGAGGAGACTTGTATACTCAAGTATTAAAGTAATACTAAGTAATTAAAGAGGATTTCTAATAAGCGACTTTATTACAACACCTATATACTCAAAAGACCTTGTTTATCATATAATTATATTTTACCACGCAAATGCGTAGCAAGCAAGCCTCAGCAACGAAAAATCACTTTGATGAGATTTGAACCACGATCAATCGGTGTATTAGACCAAAGGCCGCAGTACGACACCATTGAACTGTTTCTCGGAATATCGGCATCAAATTACAACTTGAACCCAAACGAGGTGCTCCCATTAAGTTGTTATCGACTGTAACGCTTAATCGACAACCGAAGTCTCTACACTGTTTTCAAATAATAATGTACACAATATCCTAAGCACTAACGCCATTTTTTCGTATTCATTACACGATGCGATGTAAAACCAAATTATTATTTGCTTTGTTAAGCAAGACGTGGTGAGCATGTTGTACCCAGCAATATGTGCGTTGCAAACAGACACAGGCCTCTCTATCCCTCGAATTGTATTCCCACAAACGGCTGCAAAAACATGAAACTCATAATATGCTCTTTGCACGACTACCTATCTATCGATTCCACCACCGTCGATGTCAATATCGTTCGACTTTCCAGGAAGGTAGGTTTCATTTCCCAAAGCAAGCACATCCAAAACTCTCTTTGATCGTTGTGTTTCCCTTCATTTCCCCTTTTTCACAACCCCACTATCGCCCCGAACACATGTTTATGCATTTGTAAACATAATCCTTCCGGGGCGGTTTGGGAGCGCAAATAGTGCCGCCGCTCCTGTACGGTACAAAATAATAACAGCTTCCCGTTTTCCGGTGCGTTTTACACAGCTGGTCCCGAACCGAACCAACGGACGCTTCCCAGAATATCGGTTGGATGCAAATTTGCTCGGAAATACCGAATGCCAATGCACAAAACATCCCAGCTGGTGATGCAAAATTGCCAACAGCCTGTAGCACTTTCCGGAGTTGCGCGCCATCAGGTGAAATACTTTGCAAACCCTTACCGGAACTTCCTCTCTCCCTACTCTTCTTCACATTCTTCTGCTAGGAAATGGAACATGTTTTACATTCCCTTCCCAACAGTTCTTCCAGTCGCTAGCGGAAAACTCAAGCAATTTTAAAACACCCAATTGCTCACTGCTGGGATGGAGTAAGGATGTTCGGGAAATTGCGCGAACACATAAAACATGTAATGGAGCAAGTTTGAGCGAAAGAAACACGCCCCAAAGCGAAACCAAAAATCACATCCACCCTGCAAAAGGTTGGGGAAATTTTTCTGACTTATTTTTCTTGCCACGCTGGAAAGCAATCCCAGCGCCCGGGTTGAGAATTGTTTGCAATTTGCTGCTCACTTATATCTGCACGATTTGACATCTCTGTTCGTTTCGGTGTGCGACAGTCATTCTACTACGATGGTGATACAACCAAAGGCTTAATGTGAGGAGCATAAGCACTCCTACACAATGGCTTTTTATTCATGTTCCAGCACACAAAAAAACTACTTTGTTCGTCCGACCAAGCAGTAAAATCAGTTGAGAAAGGTACAGAAATTAAACTGCATGCTGTACGTGCATGTGCGCGTGTGTGGTACCGGTCCGACGTCAAGTGACTTAACGATTTGCCATATAAATGCCAACAAACTGCACAACTTAGTGTCCTCCGCCGTAGCTTAGTGATCTTGAACGTTGGTGACGCGTTTATGGTATACGGGCGAGTACTCGGGGTCGTGTGTTTAATTGCACATGTGCACATTCGCACCAACAGCGACGTGCACACGGACGAGAAGCAAGGCAAGACCAGAAATTAATTGAAGGATGAAGAACCGCAGCGCCACACCATCCGACCTGAAGACTAAACGGGTGAGGTTCGACTTCGTTGTAGCCGCAACAAAACTCGAAATCGTGTCTCGTTGTATGAGCGAACGACAGAGAAAGAGAGTGATGTTTTTACACACGCGCTACCGCCTGCCGTTTGACAGGCTACATAATTTTAATTAAATGACTCAATCCACAAACCCGCTCACACATACACACGTGTTTGTGGATGTCCTGTCAAAGGGGGTTTTCACGCTGGTTCTCACCGCATCACATTCCGTATCTCATTTAACCGATGTGATTTGCAAAGGACGCAACGTCCTTTTGGTCTCGGCTGGCACCTGCTACTACCTCTACTACGGCATCGTTAAAGCTTGTTAGTCAGTAACCGGGATCCATCGGTTTTGGTTCGGACATTCGGTTGCTCCTGATGGTGCTCCGATCGTACGGGTGGGCCCTTTACCGGCTTTGAAATGAAATAACACGATTACACAGCCTCACACCATGTACCGTCACCATCAAGGTCCGGTCCCCGAAACCCGTCCAGCGTACGTCCAGAGTGCTCGTATGAGCTGCTTATCAGGAACCCTATCCACCATAACTCCGGTATCGACCGGAAGGAGAAGTGATTCATGTCATGTTCCGGTGTGCATTCGGTTTTTGTGCATGTGTAATCATTTTCTTCAATCCGCCTCCCTCGCCCCCTCCCACCCCGTTCCCCATTAACCTCCGACGCGTTTCCGACGACCGGTACGACCACAGCAAAATCCAATAAACGATCGCACACAACCTTTTCTCCGGGCCCAGCTGGCGGGCTGATCCAACACGCAGCTGAACCGAGTTCGAACATTAATCGATAGTGTAGCTGATGTCCGTGCCATCACGTATCAGCCTACTTGGGAAACCTTGGTGGACACACGCAACCCGGCACACCAAGTTCTCGGTGTCAAACAAATGTGATAATTGATGTTGAAATTTCCATTTCACAGAGTTTTTTGGACCACCGGGTTTCGTTTTTTGATCTCTCTCTTTCGCTCCTGCTCCTCGTTAGCTAAAAGCCACATCAGCTAATGGAGTAAGGCATATTCGTGTTTTTTTTTTTTTTTTTGATAGGTGCTCTCTATCTCCGCCCAGCATCACACACTGTAGCACATTATTGCCTTCGTTGCAAATGCCTCCCCAAGAGAGATGTCGATGGTGATGATGATGATGATCGGTTTTGCGAAAAAGCTCGCCTGCCTGAAAGCTCGATAAGCTCGAAAATCGAACGACCGAAGATATGGCGCGTAGTTAGCGCATTCGACCACTCGTTCTCTTTCTCTGTCTCTCTCTCTCTCTCTCTCGCTAGCTCGTCTCGAATGAGTCAGCATATTTATGTTTTTATCGCCCAGTTTTTCCCATCCCATCCAGACTGGTGCTCTGGCAGGGCACAGTGAAATGGCAATATCACACTTTCCTCCCAGCTGGTGGAAAATTGGACCCCTCGTCAGCCTTTTGTGTTGAAATTTTCCTTCCCATCCCAAGCGTGACCAAGCGAGAAAGAGGCAACGCGCAAGCGACAGCATTGCTGGACAGTTGGAATTTCCGTAGCTCCTTGCTAACACCCCGCACCCCGAGCACAAAAAAAGGGGTTATCGGAAAGCTGGCTGGCCACATTTTGTTGGCGCATGAGAAAATTGACATTTGCAGCAAAATCCGGACGCGGTTACGGGAGTGGGTGGTTGGTGAGGGCCGGCCACGGATGGAAGTTTACTTTTCCGCAGCTCTGCCCTGAAAAGACGGTCAACCGAACCTTAACTGCAACGCTGCCGCGTATAGATAACAATCGTGGGATGCGTGCGTTGGTTTTCTCGGGGGTTTTCTGAAAGAAAAGCCCGGTACCAAGGTTTTTTTTTCCCCCGCTCCCGAACGCTTTTTCGGCGCCCGCCGACGGTGAATTGCGTAATCGCCGGAAGGAAAACACACTGCTGCTTCTGCTGCGTGCCTCGTGCCTATTCAAATGCTTCTTCCGGCACGTTACACACTTCCCAGAAGGCGCTGAGGGCAACATTTTTATTTGCGTGTCCCGCGACTGGATGGGCGTCCGATTATGACTCCCAGCTATCGGATCCTGGGACTTCCAGCAAACCGATACGATACGAAAGCGTATTATTTATTCTGTTTCATTTATTTATCATCACGCTCTTTGTTGGGGATCTTGGAAAAATGAAAACATTTGTCGGAAAATACGATGCCACAATAAAGTTTACAAAGGGAAAGATTTCAACTGGGCTACGGCGAATACGGCGAAAAATCATCATACCATAATAAAACATCATAAAACAAGTTCCTATTTTTTGGACCCGATTCTGAATTCTTTTCAAGCTAAACTAAAATCTGTAGCGTTAAATGTGGAATTTCTTCACCGTTCTCGAGATATTGCTAGGTGAAATCGATTATGTGAAAAGTTTTGAGACACGAAGTCCAAGAGTTTAATACGAATTCCACATCTACCTCACTACATTCTACTAAATCTTGGAAACAATCCAGTAATGGCTCCCATTTTACATATTGAACTCAAAATCCCTATAACCATACATCAAATACTCAAATTCCAAGAATTCTCCCACGTATTTTAATTGATAGATTGTGACTATAGCGATCGAATAAACTAATTTAAATTATTTCCCAAAAATAAAACAAAAAAAAAACACAAATGAATACACCATCAGCGCTCAAACCAATACAATCAATTATGATTTGCTAGCTTTGGTCTGCTCTCCTTCTCTGCGCTGTTTATTCATAGTTTATATTGGACCAGATTTTCGATTATGAAATGCAAACAAACTCTTCCTCCGTTTCTCCTTGCCTTCCTCCGAGCACACTCTCCACTAGGCAAGAGATTAATTCGCCAAAGCACTGTTTCCATCCACAATCAATTGCCATGGGAAAACGCCAAA
This sequence comes from Anopheles minimus, assembly GCA_000349025.1. Lineage (NCBI taxonomy): Eukaryota > Metazoa > Arthropoda > Insecta > Diptera > Culicidae > Anopheles > Anopheles minimus. Next base: position 952,623 of record KB664255.1, on the reverse strand, counting down.
CAGCGAACAACTCCACTCCCCGCTGTCGCTAGCACAAACTTTGGCCCCCGCCATCCGCCCGTTTTGGCCCAACCGAGACAAAAATAATAGCCAGCAGGGACCGTCGGGATCGTGCCAAAAATAAAACGCACCATCAAAGCACCACAAATAAAGCACACAACAACAGCAAGCAAGCAACACAACAAAAAAACCACCCACAAACGAAACAAATTGATATTACAATCGAACGTCGTCCCTGCCCGGGGAAAGCGTGCTGAATTATTTATGATATCTGATAGGAAGATAATGGTATCTTTATCGCGGTATCTTTCCCGCCTCCCGCCTCCCCCCCACCCCACCCCCCACGATAACAATGCCCGTATCGCATAACGCCGCAAGTGCAAAAGTGAAGAAATGAAGACGAACAAAAGCATAAGCAGTTCCATTACTCGTGACACTTCGGCAGATGACGATTGTCGATCGGTTTTTGCACACCAAATCTAATCCCACGGAAAAGCAGGGGTGGAAAGTGAGATTGCACGAGAAAAGAGGTTAGGGAAAGCAGAGAACTACAAAAAATGATCAGCTGCCACAAAGTCGTTAGCTGTCGTTCGTTGCGTCTGCCCGGAATGCAAACACACGGCACAAACGGAATGTATGAAGCTGGCAAAAAGGGAAAGAGAGAGAGAGAGAGGGAGAGTTGACAAAGAAAAGTGAGACATTCCCTGCTGCACGTACCAACAATCCCTATTCGAGCACATTCGCACACGTGATGGTTTGCCAATTGTGGATGCGCCCTGTTTTGTGAACAGCCAAGAATGCATCGATTCGATCCGGTGTTTTCACTGCACCATGAGCTGCATGACAATTGCACACCAAAAAGGGGTGTTAAGGAGATGGGCGAAAAAATAGTACGAGCTAATGACATGTTTCGTGAGTGAAGTAGAGTTTACATCTAGATTAAGTGAAATCGATTGTTACCTATAGCTTTGTTTTGGCTCACTATCTCAGACAGAGCAGAATGAAGCTAAGCGATGGTGCGAAAGCTATAATTTACAAGAATTACTGTAACACTTCTATGTTCATGTTGGAAAACAAATGATTAGTGCAATATATTGCATACCTCCAGGCGTTTACTTTCTTAGCTTTCCTTTTACTCAGATGTAGGTCCAATTATTAGCTTTTACAACTTCTACGAGTTAAGATAGAAAATTGTAAGAACTATTAAAACTTAAGGAATCGAAATATCGTATAATTAAGTTATTTATTTTTTAAGAATTACTCAAATTAAGCTTCTTTATAACATGTTTGTAGTGAGTTTGAAATATCAAAATGATTTCACCAAGTCACAAAACGGTTTCATCATAATTTTAAACCAAGAAAGTGTTTGTTACTCATTGCACAACTCACCTCCCGCTAACGATAATCAAATTTGTCTTGCAACCAAAGTTTCACTATTTATATAGCTTCAAGGCATTAAGATAATCGTATCACCACCACACATTCCCCCACATCCATTTGCCTAATACTAATGACTAATATAATCCTCCGCCGAATCAGGCATACGAATGAAAATCCTTCCATGAGCAAGGCGCTCTAACTGCACCAATGCACACAAACCCCCCGGTGCACATGGCAAATGCACCTCATGACCATGGTGCACTCGGGCACGCTCATCACCATCTGGCGGGTGGCTCATTTTACCATCCAGATGCACACGGCGCTTTTATCTGCAATTCAAATACAATTTTCTACTTCCAAACTTTGCACCGTCGAGCTTTTAGGTTTTTCCCCCACAATGAACCACTCCCACCCGGAAAGGGAACAGGAAACCGACAAAACTTAACTATCTACGACTTTGAGTGGGTTCGGCCCACTTGTTTCGCGTGCTTCGCTACTCTACCACAGCCCAAAACGGGGTTGACGTCATTGTTGAGACCTTTAAACCCTAAATGCCCGTCTCTGCAATGCATCATCAGTTTTTGGAAGAGTTCGACTGGGAATGGGTTAGCGAAAAGAGGAAGAAAAAACGACCCGTGACTTGTCTGTTTTTGTTGGGCTAGTCAGCTTTTTTCTGCTTTCTCTGACTGGTTGTCTTTAACCAGTCAGAACTGGTGTAGGTTTTTTTTTTATTATAGCTACTAAAATTCCACTCTTTCCCGAGCGATATATTTGTCACACGGACGCATATCCCGGGGTACGACCTTTCGGAGAACTCCGTTCCTTAATTTGTTTCCTAACTTTATTGCCGGCCACCGCAATCATTCGACTCGTCTTTCATGATAATTTATGTCCGTAGATAAATAACAGCAACGACAAAAAAACGAGGGAACGGGAACACCGGTCCAATGGAGAAGCGGTTGAAGAGAGAGAGAGAGAAAAAAACACCGAATGGCCAAACCGGACCGGGACCCAACTGGAACCGGCCTCCCAAACGACCGGAAACTCCTGAAGCGAAAACTTTTCCATCTAAGGATAAGAGGAAGGACATTCTTCAACGAAAAGGCGAACTTCTTCGACAAGTTCGTTATGCTTCGGTTTGGTTGTTTGGCGATGACTGTTTCTTTTTTTCCATTCTGTTTACGGTCAGCTCTCTGCCAGCTGTCCCTGCTTTAGGCCATAATCACGGCCTCACACATTTTTCGTTGTACCGTTTTTATAATATTTTTCTCCACTTTTTGTACCACCGTCCCCAAACTACGGACTCATCTTCACCGGCTCAGGGAAGGACTCCGGTTTCTGTCGGTCTGATCGATTAGCATGCGTTATGCCTCATCAAAAGCGTAATGAACTGGACACGGCTGTTCTTTATTACCTGATTTTCTTTTCGTTCTTTTTATCCGAGTGGGCGGTGCGGGAGTTGGGAGAGAACAACGTCCGGTTTGCTTTCAATGTGGACAGTAATTTTATCTTACGTTCCCGGGGTCTAATAGTTCCTGTTCACGGCATTCTCGACAAAAAAAAAATGGAACACATTTGCCATCGGAAATAATTAACGAGAACGGAACAGAAATTTATGCAAGCGAACAAAATGGGGAACAGTTGTGGAGGTTAACTGTTTTTCCCTTTTCCTTGAAAGCATCCACAAAAAATCATTTCAAAATAAAAACAGTTTTCCATTCACTTCAAACGGACGATCGCTTAACCTACAAATTTTGCATAACTTTAGGCGTTTTCTCTCAAAAATAAGGGTATTAGATGGGAAATGAGAAAGGTAATAATGTCTTCACATTCGACAGACGAGAACAACATGTTAAACCTTTCTCGTCGGTGACCTCGAAGAGAAAATGTGATTCGCAAAAAAAAAACGGGAAAAGATCACATTTGGCCCCGGCGAGAAAGCGATTTGGCATTCGATTTCATCAAACCCATCGAACCTCATCAGACATATCGATATTGATTTGCCAAACAACACCAACCGATGTGCCAAACCATGTGACACATTTGTTGGAAAATACAACTAGAGAAATAGATAGCGATGCCCGGGCAACAACGACCACAACAACAACAACTACAAAAACCTTCCTAACCAAACCAATCAAAGAGCATTTTTTGATGGAGCATTCCGTTCGCTTGGAATATCAATATTTACACGAGCATAGCCGACAGGGCAAGCCGTCTGTCGTCAACCGTCAACCAACACAAACCAGTCCCCCCCTTTCTGCGATGAAATGATTCGTTGTGAATTGCGTTTTGACACGATTGCTTCTATTTTTTTCTGCTCGGGAGGGGTTATTTTTGTTGTATTTCTTCACCTCAAGAAGAAAACGCCGGGTTTTCACCGAAAAAACCCCGTTTCTGCTCGATTCAAATTTTTGCACGAACCATTTCACATCTCTTCTTCTTGTTGTGGGTTGGCATTCGACATCATCAGGCTGCTTGCCGGCAAAGAAGCCCCCACACAGGCACGGCCGAGACTCGTCGAACCGCGGCAAAAGAAAACGGATGTATGGCCCTGAATCTTCTAGGTCACGCAAACAGTCGATTTCTTTTATCTTGGGACCGTGTGTTGGCGAAGTCAGCCATACAGCCACCATTTCGTTCCCGGCCGTTCGAGCAAAACTTTGGACACGCCAAACGACCACCTCGTTGAGACGGTGAAAATCAGTTGCCTTTGGTTGTTTTTGGAGGGCGTCACTACCACTGATGGCTTTATGCCGCAATCAATTAAAAGACCTTCTTAAGCCTACTGGGCTGGTACGCAGGCATGCACGGAACGGTATCTTCTACCGACACCCGAGAAGGGGATTAAGCTCTAGCACAACTAAAAATAAATCATTTTTAGTTCCCCAAACTCCGGAGCAAACTTGATGGTGGTGGTGTGTCCTGTCAAGACTTAGCAACGTGCCAAGAGCAGCACGGCGATAAACATCAGACGGCTCATCATGCACACGGCCCACCGAAAGGTGGCATTATCTCGCAAACCGAAAACCACACACGGCCGGGCCGGATTTCAAACGAAACACTGTACGCTGTGTGTCTGCGCGCCTAATGCTGTCGAGGAGGCTTTGATGGGGGGGTGGTTTTTTGGGGATGGTTTGATCCTACCCAATAAAGTCAAACCTAGCGCCAAAGCCTCAAATCCAATTCCACTGCGAGCGAACCCGTGTATCAGCCCATTTGACTACGATTCCAACCGGGCGTCGGCTTTTCGGGCTTCTATCGCGTCCATTCGACCGTGAAAGCTCGAAAACACGTGTCCTTTTTCCCGCTAGCAGCATCGATGTGTGTCAGTGTGTGTGTTTGGTGGAGCACCGTAAAAACCGCCAATCAAGTCCCTGCAAACCGAGGCTGCCGGGTTGCGAATCACTCGTGTCAGGTCCACGGCCAAATGAACACGATCCGTAAATGGCCTCGAGTGGGGGGTGCTGTAATAGATAAGCCGCTTCATTAGGTGACTTGGTTTTAATTGATTTTTTCTGTTCCGTGTGCTCTGCTCTTGGTACGGACGGGCCAGATATAAAAGGACACTACTTCCAGCCACATCAACTTTATTGTTTCCATTCGGTCAACATCAACGGCGACAATGAGCTCAGACCGGGTTGGATGTTGCTGCTACCCTGAAGCGGAAATGTGTTCCTAGCTGACCCAATCGACCGTACGCTGTGTGTATGTGTGTGTGAGTCGTTGTCCTTGCGCGAATTATCCTCATGCTTTCTGTGTTGCTCCTTCGCATTGCTCTGAACGAAACCGAAAAACGAAAACAAAAAAAACAACTCCAAGCAAGTCGGTCTGGTTATGATGCCCAAATGAGGAAAAAAGCCATCCCACCCCGAAACGCCCGCGGGGAGTTGACCATGTAGTACCGGTCCGGTGGATGATACAGGCCGGACAGTGCTAGGGTTTGTCTCCAACTGAAGTAGAAGAGAAAAAAATATATAACAAAACCACCATCATCCATCCAGTAGTACCCTATTCCGGGGCCACTCCTTACGACCTCCATTCCTGCGCTAAACTGAACAAATGTGTTCCATTTTAGTTGCTGTTGATGCGCTCGTTTTTGCCTCGTGCTTTTTTTTACTGTTTGTTTTGTTTTTGGTAGCAAATTCTCGCCCATTCCACCCGGGGGTCCCGTGCCGTGTGCTCGTTTTCGGGATCGTGCAACGAACCGAGCACTCCCACAGGACACCGTCCGGTGTGTCCTTTTCGCACACAGCACACCCGTCATTCATTAAAAGCAATCTGAGCTAGAGTGTGTTGCGGGCTTGGCCGGGCCCGGGCATCGAAAGTACAGCGAAATGCTCTTGATGATGAGTTCCCGCGTACGTCCCGCACCGACTGTTACGGTCCACTTTCCACCGGGTAAAAACACAAAATTGGGGCAACAATGCAGCAGCATCGCATCTCTGCTTCGTCCGGGTCTAATGCATGGCTCCGCTTTCGGTCACTGGAGCATCGGGTGTCATGTTAGAAAGGATGAGGTGCGCGGTGAGGAACAGAGAGTAAAGGGGCAAATGGGTGGGAAAAAGCTACATGTTGAGGCGGAAATAGGATCACGGAAAACCAAGGTAACCGTGTGCCGTCATCGTCAACAACAGCTTCATGAAAACGTTGCATCATGAAAGAAGTATCACTAGCAGCAGTAGTCTAAACAGTGCTGAACGAAAATGTCGCAGTAAATGCTCTTTTCCTTTTTTTTTAATAAAGTCTTTGTAATGTAATCTGTACATCTTCCATGATCCGGAGATAATTAAAAAAGCACAAATTTGATATCTACATGAAAACTTTTGAAAATACAGGGTGCTTCTTATAACAGACGAGTTATATTTTCTATAATCATTACTAATTGTTTATTTTTTATAACTTGCAGCTAAGGACTTCACAAATGACCAAGCAACAATTTTTGAAAATTGCATTCTTTAAGTCCAATCAAATTCAATCAATATTTGGATCTAAACTAGTATAAACTATGTGTTTTAATATACGCGCTTTTAACGTTTGGAAGTCTAAGCGTCATATTTTAAAAGTACAAAAATAATTCTACGTTACATTTCAGACCAAATGGTGCTAATATTGGATGCAGTAAAAATAGTTAAATAAAATTGTATATAAAGTAAATTGAATGAAATACAAAATTATATGACTATAGAACAATAGGCCATTATAATGCAATTTAAATAAATAATTAAGAACTGTTTCACGGTTCTTCGGACAAAGGTCATATTAAACGAAATGATAACAAATTATGTTTTGACGATCACTGTAAATTGTTTCCATTCGGACTGGGAAGCGCCATTGAAAATTGGATGTATCGTACCAAATATTCGCCATTTTTCCACACCGTTTTACGTTTCCCATGGGCATCAACTTTGAACAGTTTTGAACCGCTTTTCCGAACGCGATTTGCCAAACATTTCCTCCCGCATACCGACACACGGCTGGCCCCGGCCCAAAGTGGTACAAAACTTTCTCCTAAAATCTAACCTTCCGCAAAGCTTAAGCTGCGTCCCCGGTGCGAACGAAAAACGTAACACACGGGGGAAAAACACAAGTTCCATCCGTCTCCCTGGTGAATGAACCCGCGTTGTTTCGGAAACCCGTGTGTACGGTTGTTCGGTGGGAAATTTGATAAACTCTAATGCCTCATGCGTTCTGTTTCTCTGTGTGTCTCTTTTTAATTTTCTTTGCTTCCTGCCTCCGTGCAGAAGCTTTCGCTATCGGAATGGATTGTTCTTGTATGTGTCCCACACGCAGTGCCCGGTGGGCAGGAAAACTTTCTCCCAACAATAACACAAAAAAAGTAAATAACAAAACATACACACATAAAACCATTCGGCTGCCCGTAGGAGTAAGGTTTGACCGTTGGGAAAAAAAGCATTCTGTCAAACTGTAAACCATTTTAGAATTCCCACCGGCTGGTGTTCGACTGCGTTACACGTTGCAGAGAAGAAAAAAAAAGCTCCCATAAAGGTAGGTGACCCACAACCAGAAATTAAAAAACAGGAAAAAAGCACACATTCACCAAAAAAAAAACGATCCTTGGAAGAGGATGAAGTTAAATTGCAAACCGTTTTACAAACGAGCTGACGTGTTTTGCTAATGGTATCAATTAAAGTGCAAACCAACGCACGACACACACATACGTGAGGGCCGGAAAGGATGATGGCAAAACAACCGGTACGTGCTAATAGTAGTTGCTATAAAAGTTGATGCACAGCCGCATTTCGCTATGCAACCAGCAGCAGCAGCCGCCTGCCTGCAGGAACCGCGCACGAAACGTAAGTGCATGCGCAAATAATCATTTTAACTTTATAAACTCCTAATGGGTGTTTGCGAATACGAGTTCCCAAGAGTCGTAATAACGAACCGAGTGGGAGGGGGAGTGGTTCGCGTATCATAAACGATCAAAAGATTCCACGAAACGGCATCGACGTGCCCGAGTTCGGTTGATCGCTCTCTTTAACGATGTGAGCTTTTTATCGCACATGAACTGTCACCGCAAATGTCACCGGTGTGCAGATTATTAAGCGAGACAGAGTTAACTACTCGTAATTAATAGCCTCTCGCATCTAACTCGCTTCTTTCCGTGTGGCACAAAATCATAGCTTCAAACTTCCATTTTTTTTTTTTTTGGCGAAGTAAAACACCCTCCCATCGAGTCAATCAGGCGCCGTTAAAAAACATGGAAAGTACATTATTACATTCGCACAAAAGTAGCGAGAACAGTCGGGCCCAGGGAAAAGTAATTTGTTTCGCATGGGTACCGAACGAAACCAACCAGAAAAGTTGTTCCCTAAAGTCCGGCGACCGTTACCGAAAGTCGACAAGTCGACGAACGGCGAACGAAGAAGAAGCATGCGAATGGAGATCATCTAAGACAGCAAAGCAGAGCGGAGAGAGAAAAAATACTAGAACTTCCAACAAATTAGTATGAGTGTTGGCTCTTGACACACGTCAAAAACTTTTCTATTCACCCGTCGCCCCTACCCATCATGATTGCTTGAGGTTTCGCGGGTGGGAGAAAGAAAATTAAAAGCATTTTTACCGTTCTGGGATTTTTTTCTCTCCCCATTCTGCTAAGGGGGAGTAATGTCACCGGGAGAGTTTAGTCGCTTTGCTACAATTTTCCCATCCTTAGAAGGTGGAATGTTTTCCGATACGCAAACTTTTCCTTTCAACTTCACTTTGATCAGGTAATCGATGCTCGAGCGGAGAAAAGAATCATACGCTATTTCAAATATTCCGAGAAAGTCTCAGATTACAGTAAACCACAGTAAAGGAGCCATATGATGACAGGTTTGGTTTGTGGTTTCGGTGTTGACTCAGTTGCATTTCCGGTGACTTCAAACCACAAAACGTTACAAGCTTAGGACTGTTCACTTAGCTCGTAGCTAAGCTTTTATGATTTGCTTTGAAGATGTCCCTGTTATGAATGATTAAATACATCAAACTTCAACTTTAAAGAAAACGTTTGACAAGAAACAAATCAAAGCCAAAACCTACCCACCCTTCAAGTTTCCTCCCTCCATGCTTCGATAAACATCAGAGCGATAGTAAAACAACCCGACCAACACTCCCAATGGGTTATGATTTTTCCCCTTTTTGGTTTGGTGTATCCTTTCCGAAGGGAAAACTCAGCAACTCCAATAACCCCACCGGACGGATCTCCAGGGAGACGACCTTTACGACACTCACCCACACACATGTATATGTTCCTTCCTGCCGGATGTGTATTAATCAACTGTCCCGCACGTATCACACTTGTCATGTGGAGAGCCGTTATTTTGATTTGGGTTACACAGCTGGAAAAGCGATAAAAATCGACCCCGAAACACCATCCGAACGCATCGACCCGAGTGTAGGAGGTGGCCGGATTCGGTTTATGCATTCATGGACCATCGCCTGGGACCATTTTTCCAGCGGAATATAAAATATGAGGTTACAAAACGATCATCAGTTTTATGAGGCTCATCGAACGGACACAGGGATCTTATGACGACGAGAGCGCATATATGTGTGCGGTTTTACGGTTAATGGTTTGATGACTTCAATCACATCCCTTGCAAGGGACTGTGTTAAAAAGCACAATAATGTTAAGACAATCAATTATACTGTTTCTGAGACAGATTTTTATATACCAATAAACGTGTCACTTGGGCTCCGGAGTCCCATCGATAACATCCATTCGTTATATTTCATATTAACTTTTCCCATTCACCATCCGAATCGTTGTAATAAAATTACCTAGAATAACATTTATATTCACCACTTCAATCAGCAATCTTCAAAGACATTTTGTTTGGGAAACAACATTCCCCATCGCTTTTATCGAGAATGCCAGGAATTAATTCGAACCGATCTCACTTCTTCGCTCGAAAGGAACATTTGTTTGTGAATGTTTGTTCCGAAAACAATTTAGCACATTTTCAGCTCGCTTAATGGAATCGATGGGAGGGGGAGGGGCGTGGAGCAGGTGTAGGATGTTAGTGAAAAGATTTTTCCGAGAAATACCGAACAACCGGGCCGGTTTCACACGCGATGTTTGGGATGTCTTTCGCTGAACGAGGTAAATAAAAACAACCCCTAGAGCATGACGAAAAACAACCATATCTCGCCACCCTACCTTACGGGAGCACAATTCAATGGCCGGAGTGACAGCACGGGCATTCACAACAAAGGTTTTTTGCCTAGAAAAACATTACATCCTTTCGGGGTTGATGGAAAACAACCACCACCCGAATGAATGTGAGCATAAAATACAGAAAACGTGGCAGCGCCATACTTTGCAGTGGGCGTTTTGCTAGTGTCAACCAGTAGATGACTCATCGCGGTGGCTAGAAGGAGTCCGCGATGGCGATCCAGCATTCCCCGGAGTTGATGACACTCGAATGAGGGCGATAGGGCCGGTTTTACCGACACCCCCGCGACAACAATGGTTCCACCCTCCACCCAACCACCCGATCAGCATACTTTTAGCTATTGCAATTTACCGTAACATCCTCCCCCTTTTTTGGGAGCGAGCTATTAACATCCCGTGCTTCCCTGCGCCGGGTTTTAGAGGGCGAATGGGCAAATTCCCACACCACCAGCGCTCAGTGACCGTAATGGATCGTGCCGATGGCACACTATGGTTGCAGATGCCCGCAAAACGATGCGCAAGGAAAGACGACCCGCGCCTCGGGCTGGAATATGACCGGGCACAGTGCTTACGGGCCCGGCGGAGCTGCTAAAATTTATTTGATCAGCGTCAATTTAAGCCCAGGCGACGCTCGCGCTGTGAACTTCACCAGCGCTGAACCACCAGGCGCCTCCATCGCAGGGAAAGCTCTCGAGCTTCATTTTAGTGGGGAACAACCATGATTTTTCCGAATAAAAAAAAGCAGTGCCACCGGCATGGAAGAAAATCGGGCGTGGAAGACAGGGAAAAAAATATAATACTCCATCTTTACGAGCCTGCGGTGAAATAAAAAATGAGCTCACCTTACCGCACCGAACGGCGCAGGGGTTGCAGCATGGGTTTACCCCGGGGGTGTTTAGACCATTAGTTAAACACCAAACTTTTAAGATGATTACAGCGATCAAATATTGCAATGCTGTAATGCAGTGCAACGGAATGTATCCCACATGGTTAGAATAACAAATGTATTTAGAAGATAGGAAGAGCTGTTTATATTGTTACCCCTTTGCTTAAGAAAAGAGTTGGCAAACAAAAATTTGTCAAACATAATTGAAGTGGTCTGTGAAACAAGTTTGGAGCAATCAATTTGAACCAGATTATTTTTTAAAAGATTTATTTGATGTAAATAAGTGCTTCGTGACATAAGAATGGAAGAGCATAAATAATAAAATTAGAGCCGGCATAAAACAAAATTTTTTGTTTGGAATAGTTTGCCCAACATAACTTTGACAGTTCTTCCATATATTCTGAAATTTCTGGTAAGTGTTGAAATAATGTATTTAATTTTATTCTGATTTGAAAAGAACTCATTTTTATCAAAGAAAAAAAAACTAATAAAATAAACAAAATATAATACAAGAAATAAAAACTAAAATCTTATAAATCTTTAACTACTAACAGCGAGAGAAACCCTGTAAGAAAACATACTCCCAAAAAAAGAACCAACACCTCCGGAAAAGCTCTCAAACAGGGCGAGATTGGTGTTTTGCATCTTTCGCTGTCAAATTTCGGCATTTCGGGTGTCACTAAAGCAGTTTCGCATCCGGCATCCGTATGGCTTCGCGAAATGGCGAAGAAACATAAAACCCGGGACACACACATAATGACTGCTCATTTGTATTGGATTCGCCACCGTGACACGTGCGCACAAACACACGCTCGAACGCATCCGCTCCATGTCGAGAACAACCGAGACCGTGGCATATACCGTGGGGAATTTAAATTAATTTTACCACCATATCCTCACCGAAAACAAGAGCAGAAAAAAAACGGAATAAACGTTTCGTCCCTTTTGCCCGTAAAATTCCATTCCAGCGTTTTTCCGTTTTGCTAAAAGGGCGCGGGATACGCGTATACCCGGGGCCGTGGATGGCAAAAAGAAAATCAAAGAATGAATGATGATAATGAAAATGCTCCTTCGCATAATAATGTGAGTTTTCGCACGAGCTGTGCGCTCGACGACGAGTTGAACGATCGTTCGCACCTCCCGCCGCCCCTTCCAAAAGAGTAACTAAACACTACGTTTGAAGCCACCAAACAACACTCCCTCCCAAAAAACGAGAAAAAGAAAAACGGACAAGAAAAACGGGAAAAGCATCCACCGCGCATCAAGCATTCCATTCTTCCGTTCCCGGTGGTATCATTGATTCAAATGCCTTTTTTCCAGGTTCAACCTTTAACTAGTTCACCCTCCTCTTTTTCCCTCCCCTGTCCCCTACTCACAGCTCTGTCCTGGTGTGCTACATTTTCATCTCTACGATTTCCCATCGTAACGCTTTCTCGCCACACTGACCAAACCATCTATAACGTGTTCTCACTTTGCTGCCCGTTCCTCGGTTCTGTTCGGACACTTCCAATGAATAACGTCCTTGTCAAGCTCTCACACACACACACACACATACACAGAAACACACCCACAAACAATTACACCTGATGGTTAGTGCTAAAATATTTCCCAAGCATTCCTCACCTTCTTTGCGAACGAAACGATCGAATCCAGTGTTTTCCTTTTCATTCTTGTTTTTCTCTCTCTCTCCCGACTTTTCTTTATCTATGTACCATCTGTTTCGTTTGAATCCTCTTAGCTGATTCTTCGCTTCACTGCCAGCACGGAACTCTATCCATTTTCCAACCCCACATCGTGTTTTTTTTTGCTTCGCACGCTGAACCACAAAGGTCCATCGCAAAATGTCCATCACGTTTCGTTGCTTATCACCTTGGGTGAGCTTTTGTTTTCCCTCTTCAATGCTCTCTTGCGCCGCTTCTTAACAAACACATTGTCCCTGTGTACATCCATCCTGACCAGAAGCATAAGGAAGAAATGGATGAGTAAAGAAAAAAAAAACATAACAACAAACGGAAAAGAACATGGTGCCAAAACATTCCTTTCCACTTACATACTACATCGCATCTTGCTGAACTGCCTCCTTAAGATCGCAACCAGCATCAGCTAGAAGACAAAACGTCCGAAAGCTCTGAGAAATGGATACAAATTAATTTTCCATGCCGCGGTTCCCGTTTGTGTTTTCTTTTCCTTTGCCATGCCACGGTTGCCTGTTGGTGGCAGGAAACCTAGTCCTGGTTCTGATTGAGACCATCCGTTTTTCCGGCCAGGTGAACACTTCACCATCTGCTACTGTTGCTGACGGTGGAACGTGGGCAGCTTTATTCGGACGGTAGAGAACGTGATACGCAAAAAGAGGAGTCAAAAAAAAGGTAGAAAAAAAACAAATGCATCAAAACGGTTCCTCTTGAACGGAAGGCTTGACGGAAGTGCTTCAACGAAAAAAAAACACATTTCTGAGCTTAGAGTGGTTTGAGATTGTACGAAAATCAGCAAACTGTTTCTGCTTGGAAAAGCGAAAATATGAATCGTTTGTGGTGAGTCAAAATAACAACAACAAAAAGCTCTTACAATCCTGCCGGATTGTGGGACCGAATTTTTGTCTCATTTCAGGATTTTGCAATCGAATCCTGAACAACTCAATTCTCATCCTTCTTTATGTTCTCTTTTTTTTCCTGTAAGCCATTCTAAGGCACCGGGGACTCCATTTTGACAGGATAAATTTTTCAACTCTAGCACAATCTACAGTAAGGGTGGAAAGAGCCCACCCCATAGCCTAAGAGGAAACGGAGCCAAGAGGTTTGTTGTTTAAGTGGCCTCTTTGCTTTATTGCGCTTGTTACATTGTGATTGTTGGGCGCAATCGGGCACAGACGACGAACCTGTACCGTAATGCAAGCCCGCCTTTAAGCCCATCGCTAACCCGGCAAAAAGTGGGAAATTGGAACCAAAGTACCATTCGAGTACCCTCCATAGCCATATCGCTGAGGGCCCATTCTTGTTGGGCAAGTGCATCGTTCAGCAATATGTGTGTGTGTGTGTGTGTGTGTGTGTGTGTGTGTGTGTGTGTCTGAGTGATTTTTTTCTCTCTCCAATCTTCTATTAGGTACTTGTTCTCCAACTGGAAAAAAATCTTCCCGCGAAACACCGAACCAAAGCACAAACCATTGGAAGGAAAAATTAAACAACAACAAAAAATTGTTGATCCTCTTCACAACAACCGTTGATGGTTGGTGTTGCGCTACCTCGTCTCTGGTTCTAATGTTTTATTCGAGTGCGTAAGTGTTTGCCGCCATTGAGAAGATGGGCAATTTCGTGCTTTTATTGGAGCACGCGCTGAGGGGCTAATAAATTTTACAAGCAGCGTGCAACGCGTTTGGAAAATTGTGCCGGGAGCGTGAGTACGTAGTGCACGGATGGCGAAAAAAAAAAGAAAATTAAAGATGGCGAAGAAGGACGGGTCTATAATCGGCCATACGCACGATCTCGTGGGACACGCGTCTAGATGATAATCAATTTTGCGCGTGTGACGTTTTGATATTGCCCTTTTGGTGGCCCGTGGGTGACAATGTTTTTGTTATTTTTCTGGCCTCTAATTTTATGCAAAACATTAAAGTTTACATCTGTTTTGGTACGGGGAGGAAAGTCTTTATGTACAACTGTAAATTAGTATGCCATATAAAACAAGGATTTATCGTGTGTAAGAGAAACATTTCCTGTCGAACGACTTTTTTTTTAAGGGGAACCACTAATTTCCCACTGTTTTATGGCTTTGCTTCCATTTTTGTGCTAAGAAAGCATTATGGAATATTTAAGAGTATAAAACTAAACCAGGTTTTCAATTTTTTAAAGTTATTATATTTGGAGTGTTGCTTACACCTGCTAAATTTCATAGTAATTGCAGGAATTTTGGATGCAGTAGTTGCAGTAAAGTCATCGAAATAATTGATTGTCAATGTCTTGTGGACTTATAATCTGAACTCGGAGGTGTCTACTCGATGGTTTGCTGAAGAGTTTAGAACTGCAAACACAACTCGCCTGATAAGAACATTCCATCTTCATGCTCGAAGGAAGAACAACAAAATGACCATTAAAATGATATATAACACTAAGAACTCGTCGTAAAATATCAACTCCAGAGGTCTCTAAAAATCCGAAGATGTTAGTCGGTTGTGTCAAAAAAGTTGGCAAAATTTCATGGAAAACCATGGGACAATAATTTCGGCAAGATTATTAGCAATTCATTTACCAATGTAATTAGTGCCTCAGTGTAATCAGTGTATAGAGTGCTTAAGAGCCATATTTTGATATTAATAAAAATGCACCAATGATCTATTTTGTTTTGGACAGTTCCAACTTTCTTCACTACGCATGAAATTGGATGGAATGATTTTCGAAATATGAGAGGAAAATTGATTTAAAGAAATATTTAAAATCACTGTTCGTTAGTAGTATTCCAATCTCTAAAATTTATAATCAAATCTGCTCATTGGTTTTTAGAGTCATTTTTTTTTTTCGAATATACCCTTAAAGTAAAAAGAAAAACTCATAACAAAATATCTAAATATGTTCCCACCAACTAATATCATGTATTAAATATGTAGCAAATGTTTAAGCTCTGTTCACTGACGTAGAAATACACTTCACCGAGCTTCAATAAAGATTTATTTTTTATGTGACAACATTGAAAGTGACACAAAAAATACCTAAGCTACCATTCCCTCCTTACACCTATTACACACAGCTGGCAGCAAAAATAAGTACCTGACGGGTAAATCCCGTCCTTTCAAGCCACAAGCCATACACCAGAACAGCAGGAAGAAAAAAAGACAGCCCATTGAATAGCTGAAGGAACTCCAACCCCCCGAAGCTTCCGGGCATGCAAGGGGGGGGGGGGGGAAAGGAACAGACCGACCATTGGACCAACTGTGACGAATAACAGAACCATAAGTCAAACATAGAAATTAGGCAGCAATCAAGCGTTGCCGGTGCAACCATTTGAAGTACGCTTAGGCTGGCGGCGTTGTTTACCGGCAACACCCACCCTTATCTCGCACCCTCCCCAGTATCTACTCGCACAAACTTTTTCCTTCCATCTCATCAGTTCCATCTCATTGCCTCGCACTCATACACACGCGACTAGGAACGGAAGGATCTGGAAGTAAACGTCCCACCGAATACTTGACAGGGTTGAACTCGAGTGCGAAAGGATAAACAGACACAAAAACTCAACTAAAGCAAACTCTCACAGCGACCCCAGAAGAAGCAGAAAAAAAACAGCAAAAACTCACACAAGCGGCACGTTCTGATTCAACCTTCCTGGAATTGTGGTGCAACCGTAGTTGAAGTTCCATCCATGGGAAAACCATGTGGATGTGAATGGTGGTCGCTGCCCCCATACCCAGTGGTACTGAGGGTCGGGCGCGTGTCGGTACCGATTTTTGGATAGGCCCGAGAGTTGAATAATTAATCACGGCCACCGGGCCGGAACGTTTGCCCCCACCGGTTCAACGTAATAAAGCCAGCCACAGCGGAAGCAACCAAACATGCCGGCTAATCCGCACAAAACGCAACTTTGTTCGGAAGCTTCTCCAATATTGCTCCCAAAATCCATTATTCATCGTTGTCTCGCAACAGTTTTACGGAGCAGGGCGAATTGCTGACTTTGGATTGCTTCGTGTTGTTTTTTTCCCCGCTCGTTGTACAAGGGGTCTCTTTTGAATGCCTGAAAAGGATTTCAGGTTGACGCGAACAAACGGGCCCGCGTTCGTGACCTTTATGCTTAAGCGTGGAATCGGTGAGCACCGATCACATGCATCTTCTCCACTCCCCACAAGACACGCTGTACAATGCAAATACATAAAACTCGGGCGCGAAAAAAAAAGGGCAACGAGAATATTTCTTATTCTACGCGACATGACCAACTCGCCTACACAAAGAGACAAGAAAATGGAAAACAATCTTAATTCAAAGCTTTACCCTTAATCAAAAAACACAACGGAACCAACCGTTCCGAAGCCGTGCCGATTTCATGCTCCATCATGGTTGGATGGAGCGACCGTCTTCATGCACAGTGGGAGGGCGATTGTGCGCACCCGTCTTAATTAAGGTAGCGCCTCCATTGCCTGTCATCGGAAAGAAATATTCTCTACCAAACAGTAGCCGCTCCGAACAAAACAAAACAAAACAAAGAGCTAAAACTTCTCTCGCATTGTGTGTGTGCACGAACGATAAAGGAGACAAAATAAACCGGGGTTCCGAAAGCTCTAAAGTAGACAGTGGTGTGTCTTGGGTAGGAGGGAAAAAAAAACAATACAGACACACAGACCGTTTACACTCGAAGGCACAAACGAAGGGATGAAACATCATCAACAGCCGGGCGCAAAGGATCGTTCAGTTTTGTAGAGCCATTTTGAAATATGGCTTGAAAAATTCATAAAGTCACCCAGTTTTTAAGCCACGAACAGTCCTTCGCCCACACGCTTTTGCTGTACGCCAAGTGTCGTGAAGTATATCCCGCAACCCGCCCTTTTATGCGCCCGCCAATCGAAAAGTCGAAAAAACACAAGAGCCACTTGCCAGTTTTTGCCAGCAGTTGGATGTGCGCCCACAGAAGGAATAAATTGCCGGTAGCAAATCAAGATGCGAAAAATGCGATAGCAAGTCCCGGCGGGCAACTTCGGGGGGAGCAAAAGACCTCCTATTCAGGTGTTTGTTGGGGACCAAAGAAAAATGGCCACGAACGCAAGCAAAACCAAAGTATATTACATTATGAGCCGCACCGAAGGAATAAATGATGATTTTAATGTGCGCTTTCCGTTTTTTTTTCTCTCCCGGTGGCGCATTTTAGATGAGATTTTCCAATACAACGTCGGTTCGCCGTTTCGCCTGGCCGTAAGGAAATTGAGATTTCCGAACGATTTTCGGTTGCTTCTTGCCATTTCCTGAGCTTTCGAGACAATCGTCCTGCAACGGGGGAAAACCCGCGTGGTGGAAGTGATTCGAAATATTAAGGTAGCTCAAGGTTTGATAACGGCCGAAGCGACATTACGGGACGGTTGGGGGATGGGAAATTTAATGATCCCACCATTCACTGGTAACCTCCGAACCGTCCACAGTGCCAATTCGCTAATCGACTGATAAAAGTTAATTTCCCGGAAAAGTCCATAAATATTTCCATAAAATGGAACGATTTAACGTTCGGAGATTTCATTGCGCCTCATCTTATTGAAGTTGGGGGACATTTGTTATGCTCCATAATCTAAGGTGAGCAAATATTTCCAATCAAGGTCCGGACTAGTGTGGGGAAAGTCTGATACTATGTGAAGTTCAATCCTACCGATCCGGATCCAACTTATGATCGATCCTCCGAATGCTTCCGGGCTTAGTTTTTATATGTCTAAGCAATTTCAAGTTAAAAATAATTAAGACCAATACAGTGCATTCACCGCAGAAAATGAAACGAATGAATTTAAGCTGTAATATTATTCTTTATAATTTAAAAAATATTTTGTTTGAAATTCTACTCCTACTATGACACTACAACCATGAGAGGTCGTTTGTCCTACCGTTTCTGACTTCCGTGACTTCAATTTACTAGCAAAGAGAAAGTAAATTCTGCGTGATTTGGAACGCTCCGAATGGGATTCGATCCCTGGTCGTGTAGAATGAAGAACTACATTTGAATTAAGTATAAACACTTATCCCAATATTGGATTCAAGTTATGATACATAGAGATCCCGAGAGATTCTAAAAATGATTTCTTAAAATGAAATTCGAAAGATCCCAACCCGGAGTTCTATTTAGGAAACCGAACCCGAATTCGAGATTCAGAAGATCCAAGACTTAAGAATGAATCCTGATGGCTCCAAGCTGATATCCAATCCAAGAATCCGAACCGAATCCCATGGCCCACCACTAGTTTTGACATTCCGTGAGTGCCTTCAAACAGTGACATGAAAAGATGCGCTTTGGTGACAATTATCATTCCCTTATATGACAGTTATTACCGGCTGAAAAATGGTACCAAATATTTTATTGCTCAAACGCCCACCAACATCACCAGGTAGGCTTTCGGAAAACAACCCCTTATGGAGCTAAGAG
Source organism: Anopheles minimus (assembly GCA_000349025.1). NCBI lineage: Eukaryota > Metazoa > Arthropoda > Insecta > Diptera > Culicidae > Anopheles > Anopheles minimus. Next base: position 933,580 of record KB664255.1, on the reverse strand, counting down.
ACACATGTCTCGCTTTAACGGATGCCGGAGGCTGTGATACGAGCGCAGTTGAAATCGAATTTCCGCCCACCGGGGGGAAATGATATTACCCCGACACAGCTGTGTGTCATACTGTGTGGAAGTCACAGCAGGGAAATATGTAGCAGGCAAGGCAAAACGCACTCACCAGCTCGCAGTGTTTAACGGAACGCTTGGGAAGTGGCGTTGCGGTGTGGTGACAACATTAAAATTGTCCTGGGACGACAAAGCAGAGAAACAAACGTCCCACCAGAGGTCTGGGCACGCTGGTAGCCATATCGTAGGAACCACTTCAAATGAGGTTCCGGTCAGTGGACGATAACAAACCTACATCCGGGCAAAGTTAGTCCGCACGGAGAGCTTTACCGGAACTTCCATTCCGAAGCTCCCCCTACAAGCGGGAGGAAAAAAAAAAGGAAGTCTCCGTTTATGTGGCCTCCACCAGTAACAAATGGCTTCGGCTTAAGACTAGCAGCAGGGCCAGGCATCTTTCGGAGTAAAATAGCTTCCATCCCCTTCCAGCACGGCATTAGAAGCCCCGGGGCATACGCTGCAAACAAAAAAATGGAAAAAAAGGGAGCGAGAAAAAAAATGAACGATGAACTCATAACCGTCTTGATGAAAGTTGGACCCCGTACGAGATATGTCGCCCGTACGCCCATCTCGGGGAGTTTGATCGACTCGTCCATGTCGGTAATGTCGGTTCATTTGTTCCGTCGCTAGAGAGAGAGAGTGCCGTGCACACATATGTATGCCCTCGCACACAGGATATTACCGTCACCACAAAACCGTACGAAATTGAATTTTAGTTTCCTTCCCACTCCTCCTCCATCCCTCTCTCCTCCACATAATGAAAGGGAAGGAATCACAGTCACAGTGCAAGCAAAACATCGATCCGTGACGCAGATGAAGAAGGGCAAAAAAAAACAAGGAAGATCTCGTTGGTACAATGAACAACAAAAGCTTCGTTCACTTTTTCATTTCATTTTGTAGCGTTTGTAGCTCGGGAAACAGGGAGGACAGTTATGTGGAAACACCTTCCGCTGCTTCCAGGAAACTAACGGTAGAAAAGTAGGCTCCAAGCGGGAAGACAGCTTACCGAAGGGATGAGGCCCATATCCGTCAAATGTTTCTCGATGTGTGTGTGTGTGTGTGTGTGTGCGTTTCGCTCTCAGTTAAAGGCAACTCGATTATGGAAATGTCACGTCGTGCGGTACACGAACAGCGTGATATGGATTCGAAGCTGTCTCGTCAAAAAAGAAAAGCCGGATCAGCCGGCTCGATGGGTTTGGGGAAAGCAAAATGAGGAAGGAGCGACGGGGTAGTGTGGAATTTCACACTGTTTCTGATAGCTTTCCGGCCGTGCAAAACCCCTCCCGTACTCCCACCGTACTGCACCAAGTGGCAGCTTAAGCAATGGCGGATCCCGGTTCCACAAAGTACCTACTATCATCATGTTACTCGCACAAATTTTCTTCTTCCGAAACGTCCTACCACATCATCGCCCAAGTACACACGGTGCGGCGGAAATCAAAATCCCTCCCGCTGCTTGATAGGAGACAGAAGTCGGAGGAGTTGGTATGGGGAACTTTGGGATATAGGAAATCTTACCACGAACAAATACGTGCCGACTTACGTGGATTGCACCACCCCGTCACAAATCGTGACATACAGACACAAACACTGGCACACACCGTAGCGAAGATGAAATTACAGCGAATCCTAGCAACTGCGTGATTTTTTTGCGTGTAACTTGACAGTGACAGAGACGTCATCACAGCGAAACGATCGCAGTTGGCAGAGTTGCCAGCAACGGAAACACCTACCGGATGTCAGATATTTCTCTGCCCATTTTGTTTTTCGTTGGCTTCATTTTCTTATTGCGAGTAGCACAAAACAACGCCCTTTCGTTATTTTGTGTTACACGTGAACAACGGGGGAGGAACGGAACGGCGGGGAAATGGAGTGCAGTGCAGTACACATTGTTGCCAGGGAACGCAAGCTCTCAAATCAAAATTGCATTCAACTCTTTCGCAGTCGACGGTGAACCGAAACACTTCACGAACCCAGTATGCCGAGGCGAGTGAACAGCTGAAGAACACGTGATCCGTTCGCCTTATAATCAAGATAAAGGCACGGTGAATGGTACGTTTATGTACAAAAGGAGCTTACAAAAATGGGTGCAGGCATTTTGCAGATTGAAAGCGTATTGGGAACTTTTGATATTTATTGCACCGTACATGATTACCTAACGGACGATGGAAGGAGCACTGCTTGATACAAGGGACGTTGTGCTCTTGGGAAAATAATGTTTAATTTATGGAAACATTCAACCTTCATTCGTCCGATTCAAATCCTTCATCATGTACAACATCTAACGCCCTTACTAGTACAGCAAATAAAATCAATATGGTTCTAGTTACATTAAACAGTATGAAAGTTTCTGTCGTGTCCTATTTAACATTAGAAACTCAAATCTCGATAGCCTTCGAGAAGAAAAAATTGAACATAACTGTGTACGGCGAATACAAAATAATGGAGAAAGAATAATGGCGAATACAACTCTAAACATTGCACCGACCACTAAATCTAGTTTTTTATGGACTGGATACGCTTTTCGAATGATTCCATTGCAGCAGAAAAATAAGTTTTTGCTAAAAACTGGAAATTTTATCTGGACTAACAACTTCAAAATATATATTCTAACACAACATGGTAAAATATAGCTGATTTCGTAGGGTGGGTCATGTCATGAAAATGCCACCGAACGATCCAGAATTTTTATCTTTTATAACAAGTTATGAGCTGAACACTTCACAATATATTTCCTTATATTTAGACTCATTCTTGTCGCACCAGGCTAACACCAAACAACGCACTTTGTAATGAGTCTAATTATACTAGAAAACCACTAATGAGATTTGGAATACTATTGGGGCAATTCTGGAACTACGCAATGAAAATGCTACTGAACGAACCTAGCAATACTATGAGATGAAAACTTCAAAAACAATCTGATTAGTTTAATTAGTCAACCCATACTTTATATCTACTCTCCCAAATACGTCTTTTTATTAATATTAATATTTCAAATAACATTGCCAAGTAAACGTCTACACAGTTCAGCTCCACTGTATTCTCCTCTTCCTACTGCACAACAGGCTGCAATCATATTTAAGTGGTCAATTTTCATGAAAAATTTCCAATATCGCACCCCATATATAACCATCGCTTCAGTTTGCTGTTTATTATCGCCATCTCGCACTGAATCCTCAAATAACCTTACCAGTCACCCTAATCAAGCTTGTTTGACACGTTCGCACTCTGTTGCTTTTGCGCTGCGATAAAAAGTAAGTGGGCGAAACTTTCGGCTCGTTCCCCCCAAACCTCCTCAACATATGCTCGCGAACCTCGCTGTACGAACGAACTGGAAAAGGGCTGAAGGATGTTTTGGCATTGTTTTGGTGCTTTTTTGTTTTTTGTTCGTCTACTATCAGTAAACGAAAACCGTTTTGCGATCAAAATGACTGTCGAACTGTGTCGCACTCACGCGCGGTAATGTACCGTAACAAAACAAAAGCAGTGTACGCATTCTGGGGAGGTGGGATGGTTTCATAAAATTTTATCTAAATCCTTTTCACGACAGCATGCGCCAAACACGGTACACACAGCAAACAAAAAAAAATCTCTATTGCATGCATTGTTTCTAGACAGTGGAGGCAAAACTGAAAAGAATCCCGAACGCGTTCCTGCAGGATATTCATCGTTGGTGTCGCAAACTGTACACTGGCATTGATGGTGCTTTTTTACTGTTGCTTCGCCTATCCTTTTGATGGCGCAGTGAACACAGACACACACACACACACACACACAAACAAGACAACACATCACAATGGAAAAGTTAATAAGCATATAGTCAGTCACCAGCGTCTCGATCTTCGACTTCCTTACCATTCGCCGAGGCAACCATTATCGCGTTGATGGTGGTAGTGATGCTGCAAAAATAAAATCACATCCCCATCCCATAACATTCCTAATCACAAAAGACTTCCCCAAACAAACTCACACCAACACACAAGGAAGTTTAAAAAATACGAAAAAGAAACCATTCTCCCCACCGATCCCCTATCACCAACCCCGGATTTGCCACCAACCGTAATTGAAAAGTCTTCGGTACCATCATCCGCCAGGATTCATAAAGCAAACAAAATGGAACTCGGGCACCGGCCCGAATCAGTATCAGGATCGCACCATTAATTTGCGCTACGGTAAGCATTGGGTTTTTAGGGATGGGAGGGTTTGGAAGGTTTTATGAGACACCGCCCGATACCTGTCGTCCCGCATTAAGTTCCGCAGTGTACAGCCGCACTATCTGACGCAGTCACAGGTATACGAGCATACGCGAGAGCGAGCAACTTGACGATACATGCTCATTCGTGCTATAACGCGGATGTTAAATGAACCCAAACAGTGGTAAAGTAGTGGAAGTTATGATACAATTAAAAATAAAATTAAAATGATCGATTTTCGAAATTCGATTCTTAGGAAAGTGCTCAAGACTGGCTGTTCTGCTTTACTTATTTAAATTGATTAATCTTTATGATCTGCACAACTTCGAAACGCCTAAATGTATGCAACTTTTGGTTTTGCTCTCAAAATAACCTGAGACAAAGGGGACTTTGGGGGCTGTGGGTCAAAAAGTGTCATTACTTTTCCCTAACAAACCGGCAGATTATAATAACGAATAAAATAACCAACCATTGCATACTTTCTGGCGCTGCGAGTCAAAGGCACTACACTGCGCATTCCCGTCGGCACGCGTGTTCTTTTGGTATTGTTTTTCAAGGTCCTCGCATGAAAAATGGTTATCTTCTAGGGGCACCACACTACCGTGCCAGGTAATATATTCCGCAAAGTTAGCTTCAGAAAGCAAAATGGCTTCTTCGGAACGGGAATAAATTTATTGCGCAAGGGTAGGCGGAATTCGGAATTCAACCGTAAGGTATTTCTTGAAGACCAATCAAACACCACTACCGGCTAAATTGCCTCTCATGTATACAGGCACACACACACACACTGCCGTATGACGTTGCTGCTAGACCTGGTAGCTATTCTGTGGTTGATAGCTTCAACCAGCCGGAAAAGTAAGCGCAGGTCAGCACAGACCGCCCGGAAAACAGCCCGCAAACCCCCTAACGAGCAATCGAACGTCGACCATGAAAAATAGGAACACGGCCTGGAATTGGCACGCTGATCGGGAACAAATTCCATCCGTCGGGGGAAGGCAGAAAAAAAAAATAGCAAAAGCACCCGAAAAACTGGCAGCCGCTCAAGAATGTCACCGGGAAATGAGGCGAAGAAAATAAAATTCCAGCTCCAAGACGTCCTACACAGGGTGGATGGTTTTTTTTTTCTTCTTTCTCTCCACCACAAACGACAAATGTATGGCAGAAGCGGAAAGAAAAACAAGTTCAACCTATAGGGCCACCAGGGCGAAAAATGATACATCTTCTGGTGATCCACAGCAGGACGATGGCTCAGAACGAACATCTACCCATGTCCCACACCACGTACACGGCTAAATCGCGACCGGAACGGCACATCCGTGGCACATCTTGCCGTTTGCCGGTACGGGTGCGGGATTCCGGCGTTGGGTGGTTATAAGAGGCGATCTAATTTCGACTTGATTTTTCGCATTCGTTAGTACCCAAAATCCCACGACATTGCGCCCTGGGGGAAAGACCAACCATTCCCTTCGGCAGGCCGTCCACTGGCTGCTGGTGACGTGTCAATTTTCTGTTTATTTATTTCGGTAAATAAGTTTATGTCGCACGCCAGCTCACCGCCGTGCGGACCGAAGCGAACGAAACACCCAAGATCATCATTATCGTCTTCATCTTGTGTCGCTCCGTCTGGGGATGTGGGATGGGCCGAAAGATTTCGCTAAAACGGTATCAATTTCGGACAACGATACCAATCCCCGAGCTCGTCGTTGTCGACCCTCCGTGAGGACGATGATCCCCGTCCTTTCCCGAGTGCGCAGATAGTCGAGCAGGCGCGCAACGCATGCAGAAATTGGAACCGCTTTGAAATGAACACGATTTTGTGTCGGATGCGTCCTTTTCCGTGCTGCGATGCCGACGGGGGTTGGCGTCTCCGTTGTCTTAATGTCAAACAATCAAGTCCATCCGGGAATCATTCTCCTGCTAGACGTTAGCTTGCCAAATCTGCCAACCGAAAGTGGAGCTCATTCTTGGAAACGATACAAAACACGGCAACCATCAAAGGCAATGGCATCTTGCTAACGAAATCGGTCCGGAGCATCTTGTTGTGATGGGACGGTGAACTACACCGAAAAGGGAACATCCGTTCCCCGCCCGTTCCAACCCAACAGCCCGAAATTCCAAGCCCAGCTACTTACCGGCGTCGAAATCATGGACGTAGTAACGATTCCGGTGGGAAATATTAGTGCCAACGATGTGCCTCTTCGCCCGCAGGAAAAGGTTATTATTCCCCAGATGGTCGGAATGTCCATGTGTGCTCACGACGTAGTCGATGTCGTCCGGATGCAGCTGATGCTCCTGCAGTCCTGTGCTCCCGTACGCGCGCGCATCCATCCACGGGCGCATTTATCATCGGCGGCAGCAGAGACGGAGTGAGAGAAAGAATAAAGAGAAAGAGAGAGAAAAACAAGTGGTTCCATAAGTTAGACAGTAGACATGGATTTGCACCGGGAGTGCGATGGAGTGTGTACTAACACGGAAACCACTGTCATCAGACAGGGCGAAAGCGAATTGGACACCGGCCACTGACAGATGGAATACGATGAGAAATGTGATACACTTTGTACAGCTTTTGTGCTTTTCCCACTAACGCTGCGCGATACAAACAGACCTCAAAGACAACTCAAAACCCTTCCACAACTCCCCAGCCACTTCCTTCCTGTTAGGTTCATAATTGATCTCCCACAGAATCTTTTGATGATGATGCATCATCATGCGACACATGACATGCGATCTAGCCTCGCGTCGTACTCGGAAGTGTTTTTCTCGCAGTCGTCGGAAAAATGAAACTCACACCTTCCACCGTCCCAACCGGAGCTCACACACCGTGTAGCGGTATAACAAATCTTCATTCTGAGTTTCAGAAAATCGGACCCGTAGTCGCTATTGATTTTCTCTGTTCCGAGCCCACCCGAAAGCCTGCCCTTACCTTGTGTACCGCTTCCGGGTTTTTATGCGTTACCGGGGAGTTGGTTTGAGGCTGGGTGGGTTTATCACCTTCCCACGCCGCAGCCTAGCAACCGGCGCAAAAGGCAGGAGAATCGTTCGATTATGAACCCACGTGCAAGATCACCCTTTTCCACACCTAACTCCTTCCAGGCGCTAGGTGTCGGGGAAGAACAAACAACAAAAGCGCATAAATCGCACAATTGCCGTATCTTGCACGTTGCCCACCATCACCAACCATACTGCTTCCTTGCTGTTTTTTTTTTTATTACCACCCCAAAAGCTCGGAAGGTAGTATGAAACTTCCATCTGGAGATGGAAGGAGTGAGAGGTTAAGCAACGGCATTCCCATACAGCGAATGTCTTCGGTGGTCACGTACCCGTCGGTTCGCAGATTACGGCTCTACGGGGTTTTTACGGACCTTTTCCCGTTGAGTGTGTGCGAGAAACAACTCCACTGCCTAACGATCCTATCCTTTCGACGAAAAAGCGAACAAAAAAACACACACACCCAACTCACAAACCCGCCTCAGCTGGATGCTGTTCCTTTGCTTTGCTTCGTCCAAGCTTATAATAATCAATAACTACATTCATCTCCTGATTCTCCACTTAGTTAGGGAAAGCCGGAAAACCCTCACACACTAGTAGACGCCGGTGAATGGGTTCGGCTGCTGCTACTGCAGTTTTCATTCCCTTTTTCACACACACACACACACACACACTCACATGTATAAGAACAAACCCGTTCACTCACGGCACAGTTTCCACGGTGCCTTAAAACATTCCCCTCAACAAACGATTGACTCGCTCTCGACTTGCTACTTGGGCCGCGTGTGGTCTCTCACCCATACCACCAACACCGGTAGCAACCAGCTACCAGAACCTGTATTGCTTACAGTAATACCCCAAAAGCGACACGGGACGACTAGCCCGATCGGTCGGTCGGTCGGTCGTTTCGTGAGTGACTCGGCAATAGCAGGATAACGCCGCATTCCGGAGGCGAAGTACGGCCACCCATTTCAATCCGATGACCCCCGATGATTGTGGTTTCATCGCGTGATGCTCCGGGAATCCGGTCACGAGGTGCTTACCATCATCCTGCCATCCGCCCAAAACACACTCCATAACCACACGAACCGGAGTGCTGGAATAGTGGTGTGGTCCCCTTTTAAATCTGGATACCATTCCGGATTTTCAGCACACAGGCACACCCGGGTTAAGCTTCTTTTTTGCCAGTCGACCGGATCTTGCCCGTACAGGTAACAAAAGCATCCCTCCAGTACCGCTCCAGCGATGACGTTCGGGCCAGAAATGATACGAAAATTGAATGAAGATATAGAAATGAAAAACGTAAGCTTCACAAATCCTGATAATCGGACATCAAAAGGGATTAGACGTTGTCTCGAGCTGGTAAGTTAATGTTCGGTTGGTTCGCTTCGTTCAACGGGCAGCAGTACGTAAGCTTTTCCGTTTCTACATCTTCAAGGGTTTCGCCTACTTCCCCGCTCAAGCATTCCTCACAACAAACGATCTGAAATATAAGACATCAAATTAAAATTATCGATCAGACAGAAAGCCGGACCGCGCGGTCGGTCGGTGATCCACGCTTTATTGGTTGTAACTGACATCATGCTCCGAAAAGGTGCTTCGTTACCGATGGGAGACAAAGTGGATGTTAAATTTGCATACCTTCCAGACACAAAGCAATGCCCCGGTCCCGGTTGTAGCTAAACAACGTGTTTTTTTTAAGTTTTCTTGTTTCTTTTTGCCGAGATTACTAACCACTCCTTCCTTAAGGGCACGGTCGCGTGGAGTCCAATGTTTCCACCTTCGACCATGAATAATGGTGCGGCAGCCACTGTTCACTTTAAGCGTCGGAAGTAAAGAATTATTGCAAAAATATTCATACGCCCGCTGTGTGTGTGTGTTTCACTTTAAAGTTGTAACGTTGTCTTTGACTATGGCCCGCACGGATGCCTAGTACACGCTGCAATGGAACCGGTGCGCCGGTGGCGATGAATATTCATCAAAATTTCATACTTTACCACCAACAGATCCGAAATACCGGGGGCTCATTTTCGCAAAGAATGCCACCCGCTCATCAGCTGCAGTTCGGTTTAGTTCAAACCGCTAAACATTGCGCTGGTAGAAAGCTCCTGCTCCGGCTCCGGTAGATTATTCAAATCGACATTGCACATCCTGCCTGCCCTACACGTCTCTTATCCCAACAACGAATAACGTCCGAGAAAGTTAAGAGCGAACGAGAGCTTAGTTAAATATGATTTAGGAAAAAAAATACAAAACTCACATATACACAGCAGCAGCAGCATCAGTTTGCCAAGTTGTGCCTGTCTGTTGTAATGCGCTGATATCTAAAAAGGCCTCCGAAGCGCCGTTAGCACAACAGATTAGACTGGACCGGCATGAACTTTGCGTACTGCGGACAACACAACGGACCACCGATGGAATGGGCTGGCCGGAGAGGACCATCAGGAAGGTGGGTAGGCAAAACTTCCCAACCATTTGCTAAAACCACTTTATGAAAACTACCAAACTAAAGTCCAGTTTGTGCCAGTACTCGCCAATATCCGGAAGCGGAAGCGCCAGTGAGAGGTTACGCTTCTCGCACTCCTTCCTGGACCTCCTTCTCCACCTCGTGGCGAGGAAGTCGTTCCAGCCGGTTAATTGTGGTAACGTTTCTTCGTTTCGGTCAGTACGAGCGAGCACGGGTGTGTGCGTGTGAAGGGAAACGGGAAGAAAAGTTTTCCGCGAGATTCTCCAATCCGATTGCGATGTGCAAAATCCGAACGGGAAGGTTAATCCTCGTTTGGCTTGATTGGCATCATTATGAAGTTTTTGGTGGTGAAGCCATGGAGGAGAGTTATTAGACTCCGGTCCGAATTGACAACCGAAAATCGAGGCTCCTCCTCGAGAACTTGTGTTTGGCCCCTCCAAACACCCAAAGTCATTTGCTTTTTCCCCCGTATTCGGTTTAGCGAACTTTATATCGGTGCCCATCTTCATTTGTGCTCCACTGCTGTGTGGAGCTTCTTCATCGTTTTGTAGTTACACCTTAAAAAACCATCGAACTTTTAGCAGACCTTATTTACATAACGTTCCTTCTCCCGCTCTCCATTTTGTCGTCGAATGATTAATGTTCATGAGCATGTCCTTTACCGCTTTTTACCTTCAGCCTTTTCAAAGCTGAATGTTGTTTTTGTTATCTCCTCTCAAACACACAAAAAAACAAAATTCATCAATCAGTTTTTCTTTTCTTCGTTGGGAAATTATTTTCACCATTTCCCTCCTCAACGCGAATCCGGATTGAAAATTGCAAAGTCAAACGCATGTTGTGCCCAAAACCCCTCTAATCCATTCGTACCGGTTTTTCCAGGGAAGATCAATTTATTTCAACCAACCTCCTCCAACACCAACCAGTGCAGCATACCAGTTCGCCATCTTGTTGCGCCAATATCACAATCAATTGTGAACTCACCGCACAGCACAACGCTTCCGGGATGGCGGAGTTTGTTTTTTTTTTTGTTTGCTGTTCAAAATGGAAATGAAAAAACTTTCTAAATTAGTTGCACACAGTGTGTGCGTTATTTTCTCTTTTGTGCGATTTTTGCGATCGTTCGCTCGCTTTTAACTAGTGCCAGATATTTAGCTTGATCCCGAGGTCGAACGGATTCGGGGAATGGTACAAAGAATCGGCACAAAATAAATGAACTGAACGAAATTGTTTTTGAAATATCGTTCTGCTCGAATTGGTTGCTTCCGATCGATGGTGGTTCATAGTTGTTGGGTGCACAATAAAGTGAGTGGCGAAAAAATAATAAAGTTCCCAAACTGGCATATTATTCAATGCCAACAAGCTTTGTTGTATAAGCATCGAAATATTCCATAAAAGAAAATATTGGTCAGTGATTTGATAAGAAATGAGAAGTCTAGTAAGCCATTATATGACCGACATAATCAAATAGGCTTTCAAATACTACATGCGACTTAGATTTAAGAAAAGAAGTCCTGCATTTTCGGATTGAAAAATAGTAGATTTTGAAGCACTCTGCACATCCTTAACTCATTTATTTAGGATTAGGATTCGTGACCACTACTGACTAAAGTTTTCAAAATGTATCGGTCATTTGGCTTTATAATACGTGTTTCACAAAACATTAAAAATCGATATATTTTTAAAACTCTGCCTTATGCAATTGATCATCCTAGAATTTGTCTACATTGTAAAAAAATCTTGTAGATACTTGATACATTGAAATTTCTGATAAGCTTGACAAAAACTCACGGGTATTATCTATCCAAAACAATGACAGCGCAACAGCATGTGAACAAGAAAAACTAACCTTGCAGGCATTCAGCCAGATTTTAGAGCCCAGAGGTCCTCTGAGCACAGAATTTAAATCAATCCAGACATCCTCAGAATGATAAATGTTTACAACTCATCCGGGACTAGTGTCGATTACAGTTGGGATTTTAGGAGACCTTAGGAACTTTTCTTCATTCCATGCGTTCTTGTTATTAGGGAACATATTCTACAGAAATCTATAACATTGAAGAATATCGATTCAGAAATAAATACATACATTCAAACAGCAAGGAAAAGTAATGTTAAAATAAATGAACACTTGTGTGCAAACAGCGCGGATACTTCGTTGTGGGCCCAACAACTTAACCAAGCATACAATTTTCTAAATCCACCTCCAATCGCCCGTGGTCGCAATAACCATTTGCCGCGACTTTTCCCACCACCCACTGTCTCATCCCGCAGTGCACATCGATTGGCTAACCTTCGCACAACTTTCTTCTATAGCGCTTTCTTGTGCAAAAAAAAAACGGGAAAAAAAACTTAGAAAGGAAATGCGGGAAAACGCCAAACCAAAATCGCTATCGTGCACTCGTCCTCGGGGAAAACAATTTCCCTCACATTGCTTGCTCACCGCTCAAAGGAAACCGATTCAAATGACCACCGTCATCATCGGGTGGCCAAAACCGTGACCCCGTGTATCTGAATATACGTCTGTGTGTGTGTGTCTACGTTGCGGTATGTTTGAGCCGAAAGAAACAACAAGAGCAAGAAGAGGAGAAAGAAAACGCACCAAACGCGCAAAACGACAAAAGCTTAATCAAAAGTTCACCACCGGCAACAACAAGCTGACTCGCAATCGTTTCGCCCTTGTTCCGACGAAGAAACAAGGGAAAGGCGTTTAGCTCTGTGTATATGTGTGTGTGTGTTTACCCCGGGATTCTAAAACCGTACCGTATCAGCGTTTGTTGCTGAATGTTTCCCGTGTTTTGTTAGCCGTGTTTCGGATGACGGTGGTGCTGCAGAACTTCTTTCGCTCGTCATTGCGTGCTTTTCCGATGTTTCACCTCGTTCCGGAAATGTTCGCAAGCTCGCAAACACACGCCAGTCCGCCGCGCTTAGTTTTCAACCCTCGTTTGAATGTTTTATTCTGTCCTGCCCGTCCCACTGTCCCTCCCGCTCTAACATACACAGTATTTCCCCTGAAGCGAATGATTTCCACTGTCTTACTAGTGGGCCACAATATCGCGCCCTTACTACTTACGATAGTTTCCCAACAAAAGCAGCCTTTAAAGGAAGGATATACACAAAAGCACTCCTTCTTTTATATCCTACTCTCCTTTTTTCTCTCACCCTCTTGTCCCTCATCAGTCCCTCGGTTCCTGCGAGTGACAAGAATTGATTGGTTTGCGGGAACCAGAAAACGAAACCTGAGCGAAACTAACCATACCACTTTTCCATTTGCACTTCAAAGGTGCACCCCACCGTGCCTCTAACTTTTGGCGAACCGAAGAGTGCCGGGGAGTTTTCTGATTTGTGAAGCCGTGCCAATCCCCAACGTGCCTCGCTTTACACCCTCCACCTTTACACATTCCGCATCTTCTCAACAGCACAATAAAAGGAAAAACGGAACGGAAAACTATTTCAAACAGTTGTCTTGTCGGTATGGTGCGCTCGCTATCACTCTGAAACATCACGTCGAACATCCGAAAACTTACTCCTTGGAACGTCTTTTCCTTTTAATGGTACAACTGCCACAAACGCTTTCGTGAATCGTTTGTTCTGTAACGCGTGTCCCAATGCGTGTATCCAACCAGGCGGCTCCATTCTTGGCCAATGTCAAAGAAAGGGGTTCGAACGTGGCCAACAAAATGGAATCCTATGTGCCGCTATCAACATACCGGTACCGGAGTCAATGGACGTAGTAAATGCTCACTTGAATGTGTGTGTTAGAAAACGCCGCCTTCGGTCGTCCTAACGTGGGTGATAACGCGATAAAACCGATAGAAATAAAGACCAATTTTTTGGAATGTTAGAAAACGCCGCGTGTCGGTCGTCCTAACGTGGGTGATAGCGCGAATCAAAGTGATAAAGCTTCTTTGTGCGTGTGTGTGTGTGTATGTATTGCGTTGCGAAAAACCCCCCACAAGAAGGATATTGAGCCATTGTGTGTATTGGCAGCGGTAGTCATATGGAGATGTTTAAGCATCTTCAGCTTTGCAAGCACTCCAAAGTAGTACGAAAAGGAGAAAAAGAAGAGGCAAAAAACCTTTTTCGACCAAGACCGAACAGATTAAGGAAAGTGGTTATATTTTTCACATGAGGTAGCCACACACACACACTCAAAATGACACAACCCAAAATGGCTTTGGAACCGGTCCATAGGAAAGTGAAAATGCTTCTCGCGCACTTGACCCGCTGAAGCTTGTTTTGGCCCACCGTATGTGTATATCGCAATATCCCCGGTCGTACCATTTGCCAATTCGATTTCGGAGACCTTCGGTCCTTTCGGGTTTTACCACACCGGGTCGTCAGACTGGTGCCCTTTTTCTTTCCAGTGGGTAATAAGCGACTCTTGACGGACCAATGCGAAGATGTTTAAACTCTTAATTTCCGGCCATCGGTTTTTTTCCTTTTTGGGGTCTCTTTTTCTACTCCGAGTGGCGGATATTGGTAAGTACTTACGCTGCAAAAGCAGATCGCCATCCCAAGGTGTCATCGTGTCGACGATGACGTTGCAATCGGGGCCTTTGATCAGGGTGCAGGTGCAGTTGGCCAGCATCGGGGTGTCGGCCGTCGGGGTGGCCGCATCCCCCTCGTACTTCGAGTAACCCTCACTAAGGATGATGATTTCGTTCATCGTTAGGGTTCGGCAAACGCGACTGGACTGATGGTGGGGATTGTTGTAGCTTTGCGGGAATTAAAATTGGTTACTTGAAACTCGTTCCGAAACGTTCCAACCGTTCCCGCTGGGGGGGTGATGCACCACGTAGTAGAGAACGATGTGCGAAAAGCAAAAACTCCGAACGAACGTTATCAACCCAACTGTAACACAAACGAACAAACGTATCCTTCTTTTTTGCTGCAAAATCTTCCCATCAGTTCCCCTTGCGACGGGGGTTTGGGTCGCCATCGAAGGGTTGGGAATGTTCACACGCGCTATCATCTTTTTCCCCGAATCGGGATCGGGGTACCCAAACTCGGGAAGTGGGGTTTATTTTTCCAGGAAGATGACCACGGCAGGAGCGAAAAGAATCCAACGAACGACCGGCTGCAAAAGGACGACGCAAGTGACGCAGTACGCGTAGCAGTCTGTGGACAAAGCATCAACTTCTTCGCCGTTCCATTTTCCGCGGGTTTGATGTTTCCGAAATTGGCCGGTTTTTTTTCTTCTAATTCTTCCTTGTGCAACGATCCCCCTTTTTTTCTTTCTTACAAATCACTTTCACAGCGCGACCACTCCACACAAATGCCCGTCCCGTGCATCAAAAAAGCGGAAAGCGATTTCCGTTCCAGCTGTTTTGCGCTTTTCGTTTTTCTCGCTTTCCATTCTGCGTATTGCACTCCGTTCCGGATTTTATTTTATATTCTTTTCACGGGGGAAGAGGCTCTTTCTTTATCTTTTGCGCACGCAAAAACACTCACCCATGTACACAAACGCCCGACGCACACATACACCGTGCGATGACACAGATACACGCGCGCGCCGATGGCCGCACACAACACTCACTCACATAGGTATGATTTTCCGTACCGCATTGGAGTGGAGGGTTAATTTTGCAACACCAACCACCCCACTCCCGCGGTGACCGTAGTGTGTGGGACCGTGGGAAAATCGAGCGGGTTCAACGGGGACACAACAACACGCATCGTGCGTGCCTCTCCCTTTTTTTGCCCATTTTCCAATCCCCGTCGTATATTGCGCTGATGGAAGAAGATTTTTGCTAATGGCCGGTCACGCACATAAACACACGCCGCACGCGGTTGCACTTTCGCCCGGCTGTGGGGCATTTCCTATTTTTTTTCCTTTCCTTTGGCCGACGGAGGTTTTTGTTTTCAAACGCACCAACAACATGGGAACGGATCCGTTTTTCCGTCGAAGGGGGAAGAATGGGAGTACGGGGTGGGTAATGCTACGCGTACTACGGTCGTCCGACGCCGTCCGGATACAGCCGGTGCGGTCGTTTTCTTCCGTTCGCTCCTGCCGAGTGATCAACCTTGACTGGTAAATGAAACGGTGAAAATCGTGCGCGCCCTGCCACGGGCCACCGGGGGCCTGCAGTCGGCGAAAAATTCCCTTTCGCCACCCGCGCGCATGAGGTGGACACACATCGTCATCGTATCGTTCGGTCGTCGGCTTATCATCGTCGTTCGCCCGCATCGTAGCACTCACCGGTAAAGCGGAACGGTGGCACTCATGAGTGTATGATGTCTGATAGTGGTGCTTTTCTGTTTTTCCCCCTAGGCGATGTTTTAATTTTGCACTCAGCTTACCTTCAAACGTGGTAACCAGCGATGTTTTTTACTGCACTATGCTTGTTCAGACGATTTATTTGGAAATGTACAATCTGCAACGAAAAAGAAAACAAAAAATTAAATATGTACACGATTGTTCTTCCCATTTGTGTACAGAAACGTATACAATTTAATTATTTTTATAAAAATTCGTATTATTTTTATTAAAAGCTATATTCAGTTATCTAGCATCAGCTAGATACCTGCAACGCTCGTGAATTTGGGAGACATTTAAGATAAATAATTTATTTTATTTCCAACAGGTAAAATAACATTTTCCTAGCCAATTTTTGTTCTATGTGTCCTCAAAAAAATGTTTATTTATCATATTTATTCTAAAGTATGACGACATATACTAATTTATAATATGACGGCATATTTTTTTCTACAAAGAAAATGTATTATGAGTAAATATTCTACTACTCTTTACATTGATTTGGACATTGTGGATTGATTTGAGATACTCAGGTTCTAGTTTTACCTATAAAAAATAATTTTTGAAAACATCGAGTAAGAAACGAATAATAGCGTCAAATACAGCGATGTTTGCAATAGTTTCTTAGTAAGAAATCCGTGATATGCACGATTGCAATCAAAAAGACACTTCCATCAAACAGTTTAGGTGTAAAATACAATTAATAAAAGAGAACATAAGTGCATTCAGAGATATAAAATTTAAAACATGTGAATACGTATTTTCTCTACATATAAAACCAATTATTGCAGAATAAAGCTAAAGCGCAATAATTCTACTTAATAAATCGTAAACCAAACATCATATGCGATGTTTTTACGATCCCACTGTAAAAGCTCCATTTTTTTACTTTCCTCCTGCAATTCTACAATGCGAAGATGATGGATCTCACTTGGTTCTCGATGTTATGATTGTTTTTTGTATTACGGCCACACCGTATTAGACATAAATTACAACGTAACAGAATAATCAGTCACTGCTACGGGGGAACCGTCTGGGTGGGATTGTGGGATGAAGTTAAAAGAAAAGAATTGTTTATATCTTTAAAAAAAGTTCTTTCTTTTAATCTTTATGAGCTTTTTAATACCTTTTCAATGTTAACACTGATAGTTACTCATTTAGCACTATTTACCTCAATTTTTTTTTTGAATGAAGTGTATGGTGCTCAAAACATAAATCGTACCGTAAACATTCAATTTAAAATCTACACAGCTTCTCACATCAGCGCCTCTTTTCGCTTATGCTTGACGTCACAGTGGAAGCATAAGATACTGCTGGGCTAATGGGAACGAGCGAGCACTCTGCCGTTCGGATCGTAACACTAAAGTTGAAGGTTTGAGCTGCGTAAAAGCATACTGTATGCAACAGAAATGCTTGCTAACCGACGATGTTGCGTGCAAGTTTGTTAAATTGACGTACAGGGAGACCCCTTCTTTACAACATGACATATATTTTCATACTTACATATGAGATTGGAATAAATAAATATTTAACATCGTGCAGAAAAAAAACATAACTATGTTACATTCCTTCAAAACTAGAATATTATTCTCGAGCCAAAATTAAACAACTAAAATTATTCTTGAACTACCTGCAAGTTAAAATGGAATATGTGAAAGTGAATGAATATCCTTATTTATGGATAATATACAAATTGAAATTATTTTCTATTTGAAGCTTTTTCGACCGACACACCCGTCATGTCGGAAAGCTTCGCACTTAAAAAATAGTAAATTGAAAAAATACGTCACATTTACTTGAAAATGTTCCTCTTCAACTTGAAAAGAATGCAGAACGAGTTGCAAGTTGCCCATGTGATCGTAAAAATAATATAAACGAGAGATTCTTCTTCTTCTTCTTCTTTGGCCTAACGACCTACTCGGTCATGCCTGCCATTTCTGGCTTACTAGACTTATTGATACCACGTAGTTGGATAGTCCGTCCTCACTACGGGGGAACGGTCCGGATGGGATTTGAACCCCGGTCCTGCCGTTTACGACCGGCGCCCCTTATCTCCTCGGCCACCGGACCGCCCTTACGAGAGATTAAACGAGAGATTACAATAATATTAAAGGAGCTACAACTACTTTGCCACTTCTTTACTAGCTACTTTAAATAAGTGCTTCCACGTACGTGTTTCGTTGTAAAACACGGATCACGCAGTGTAAACAAATCACATTTATGTGAAATTTTCAAACATTCCAGAAACCCGATACCTTGCAAAGATTCCCACGTAAACGTAAACGTGAATCGATGAAAAAACATCCTTCAATACTTCCATTTTTTTGGGGCCCATTTGCCTCTTCAACACGTTTGAAGTTCAACGACAAAAACCAACACACTCGATTACAACATAACCCGTGCCCGTGCCAAGGGTGAGTGTTTACATCGTGCCCTTGTCCCATCAGGTTCAACGCGACGATTGAATATCAATTGAGATAGACGCATGGGCCCCCGTCGCGAGCTCCCAGCACAGGTGATTATTATTACTAACCCTCTTCAATCGATCATGTCATGCCGATCACGGGGATCTGAAGACGCACCAAAAGAATGGATGGAACAATTTTTAATTATAATTTCGCTCCGCTGCACTCATACGGTCACCGTTGCCAGCGCCGTACGCTTTCGTTCGCAAATCGGTCAACACTGTCGACCGTAACGATGGCGGTGGCGTTCCGAGCTGCAGGTGCATTTTTGGGATCATGGCCGCACGGTGCACGATTATGCCGGCAGCCACCAGTATTTTTTGCGCCGTATTATGCGTGAAGATGAGAGACTTGGTGTTATGGCTTTGGTCCGGGTTCACCGGTAATGTGTCAAGTGAGTACGTTTACCCGCGCCCACCCCGCCGCAGGGTCCACTTCTCCAACGATGTCCGCACACACGTACGCAATCGAACTCCTCCACCCGAATGTGCGCAACAGCTGTGTAATGCCGCATAGAATTAACGTACTGTGAAGGCACACGCTTCTTGGATGCGATGGCGCGGGCCGCAAGAGCCTCTTTCGCAATCGATCGATGCCTCCGAAAGGGTCCGATTCCGACTGAATCGGCTTCTAAAGGTAGGGCCCTCCTCCCAACAACGGTGACGCGGCGTCTAAACTGCACGGCTTCATCGCGCAATCGCACGTTAGCATTTCCTGTACGCATTTGCAGGCTTCCCGGCGGTTTTGTTGGCGCCCTAGACGCTTGGACGCGCATGATTATGGTGTGCTGAAGTGGACAGAACCTTAAGTGGTGCTGGCTGCCATCCAAAACTCACTTAAGCGTTGCACAACCCATTTAAGGGTTGGATCAAACAAATCGCTTGCACTGAACCGATGGCACATTGGCGTGATCCAACCGCATGTGCGCGATCCAGTCCCATTGCATGTTTCGTTAAATTGGAAAGCACACGTTCCTTAGACACTCGCCCTCCCAGCAAGCAGCATCCACATCTTCTAGGACCCGAACATCTCGTAAAAGAAGATGAACTATTAAGTAACCGGAAATCCAATGTGTAACGGTCGATAAAAGAGCACTCACGTATTCACACCGATCGTCAACAAAACGTCGTAATCGGATGCGTTCATCTACAAACCGGCGGGTTGGAAGTTGTGTCTCTGTCGTCGTTATTCCGAGGGCGCCAAAATATCGGCGAAATTTCATTTCCTACGAAAGTTAACCGACTAGTAAAAGCGACCGCAGAAGGACGGTCCGTCGAGAAAGCGAGAGAAAGAAAGAAAGAGAGAGGTTAGGTTGCGATAATCCAAACATTGCCAACATTGGAGCCACATTGGTCAGAAGCAACAAAAAAAAAACGTCATCGCCATGAGGGTGATAATGAACGACTGCTCCACTCCGAGACACCGAGATCTCCATTGTCGTCGCCGGTCCAGATAATGTGTCCCACCAACAACAGCAACAACCACCCGGTACCGGATTCATCAGCAGCCGATGGCAAGGTGCACCTCCCGCTGTCATCTGTTACATAAATGTTGATCACTTTCATTTTGCATTTTTTTGTCCGTCTACTCCCTTTTCCTCTGTGGTTGTGCTCCACGGCGGAAGAAAGCGAGGTGCGTCCGCGATAGGTGAAGGGCAGTGTTTCCCTTCTGGTTTTGGTTATGTTACTCAGTCAGTAGGTTTGTCTGCCGATTCCATCACCTTGTCCGTTTGAGTGTTAGAGTTGGTTGGTGATGTCTGATTGGATCTCCACAAATTCGATTCAGTGACTCCCCGTGTTCCAATGCCTTCCAAAAACATTCCAGAAATTCTTGAAGTTGTCGCTACACAATTTGCCACCATGTTACACAATTCGCGATGATGACAACTTTATTGATACATCCTTAAATCATTCGCCCACACATGAAAAAAAAAACATCTTTCCAGCAACCTTGAGAGCTTGTTACAGCACTTTCGTACATTAACGCTGAATACATCAGTCAACAGTGTACCTGCGCATCCTTCAGGCACAAATAATGCACGTGCTTAAGTGGCAAAATAAACCATTCGCGCACCGCAATCAATTGATCCACCCCGTACCGTTGAACGTGCTAAAATGTTTGACACTTTTGCTGGACGTCTAAATTATTACACTCCCTCCCAGTGTCCAGGAAAGGAAATTCGGAAGCAAAACCACTTCTCAAATGATTGAGAAAGTAGCGAGCGAAACGTACGGCAAGTTTGCACGCTCATCCTAAACCATCTGCTAAGTGGTAAGGTAAACGGTCTCTGGCGTCACCGTACCAGCTGAAGATGGAACAGTTCCCCTTATTCGTTACCTGTGCAAAGCGCCAAACAAATCTTGTCCAGTGAGTGCATTGTTGCACCATCGATTACGGGTTAGTAGTGGATGATTATGATGGTGGTGGTGGCTAGTTACTACCTAGCGCCCTTACAAACTTGCCCTGCAACAACTTCAAGCCGGCTTCAAGCACCTGCCGGGAGGGGAGAAATTGGATCAGACGCATGTGCTAACCCGTCACCCTTTAGAGTAATGCGTTAGCGTACGCAGCAAGATACACGCGTTGTGTGATTATGGGCTCGCACCCGAAGCGAACGCTTGGTGTTACAAATTCCACAATCGGACAAAAATTATGTCAAACAAACAAAAAAAAGTGCTCCAAAAAATCACCATCACCACTTTCCAACCATTATCTTGGAAAGGTGAAATATAATCTCACTTCTTTTTTTTCCATCTCCCGGTGAGATACATTCCCGACTTGAAAAAAAAGGACCTGTGGCGAAAGGTTGTGGTGCCGACAGTCCCGGCCTAGCTCCAGAAATCCAATGCAATAACAACAACAACAAAAAAACATACACACACACATTCAACCATCCCCAAAACGGCTCTCGGTGCCCTCACTATTACGCAATTACGTGCCACTCGCCGCTGATTATGACATTTCTAAATCACATAACCTCATCACCTTCCGCTCGATTGTAGGAACGCCTGCGGGAAAGAGTGGCCCGCACTAAACCCTCTGGCCGCTCGGGTGTCTCTCTTTCCTTCTCGTCCCATCCACCCAAGGTGCCATCTAGCGCCGCTTAAGCACTGATCGTTAAGCATGTAGATAAAGTTCAGCAACAACAGAAGAAGCCAGAAGGACGGCTAAACTACTGGTAACACTGCACTGGTCGGCCACATCGTCACCCGTTCGGGGGCTCTGCGCGTTGTGAAGGAAAACCAGCCTAAAAACAAAAACTCCAACCTCCCTAGCCCAGCAGTGTGTGTGTGTGTCTGGGAAGTGGAGAAGAGCGAAGTACCTACCATCAAAAGCAATTACTTGCAGCAGTTGTTAATCTGCTTCTTCTTTACATTCCCACATTCACCATCACCCCCCCTGGATCAACTCCCCGTAGCAGGATGGTTTTGCCTATGTACGGACCATTTTGTTTTCTTCTTTTTTGTACGGTCACTAATGCTAAAACACTAGTGACACAGAAAACCGTAGGAAAACACTACGGCACGATCCGGCGAGACGGTGGTTATGCGCCTGATCGAGCATACGAGTGCACTAAGGGGTGCATATGACGAAAGAGGCTGTTGTGGCTAATAAGTTTAGCTTCCACCCAGGTACGGTACACCCAGGCGCATCTTTTTATGCTTTGTTTATATTTGAAGTTCTCTTCACGCTTGATGTGCCCTTTTCCATTTTGGACATACATTTCCTGTGGTCGAACGGCTCTGTAAGTTTGAGGGTTTCACTCAGCAGGTTTAAAGTTTATGATTTGACTTTTGGTGTCTTGGGATGTTAATTGAAGAGGTGTTTAAAAATTTTAAAAGTTCAATTTTTATAATATTCAAATTCCATATTGTCTAAGGGAAGATATATGGCAAACATCTTCAAAAATCGAATAATTTATTACTGACTATTATAGCTCAGATGCTCAAGGATTTGCTTAATTCTGCTCATAACTTTTGATCCGATGATATTGTGAAAGACCTTAAAAAATCTCTATAAAATTTAATGGATTTATGGGTTAGACTTTTCTAATGAAAACCATCTATGCGAGAGACCACAGAAAGCTAGCAGCAGATAAGCCTACAAACGTCTAAAGGCGTACAAAAAAAAAACTAGCTGAAGATATGACCGCCTCCAATATTGGTTTTCCAAGGTTCTTGAAGAGATTTCAAGGAAATGCAGTATTTAAATACATTTCACTTGTTGATTTTAAAATTTGTTGCTTTTTATTTGATTCATTTTAAGTTAGGTGAAATTCTTTAAAACCCCTTTAAGATTCATTGAAGTAATAGACAACCTCAAGTAATTCTCCAAGGTAAAAAAATCACCTTAAATATTTATTCCACCCTCAAAGTTATGGAAAACAATAGCCAGTACAGCTGTTTTCTTCCATCAATCGATCGTTCATTTCTCACACCGTAACCGGGAAGCTTACTATTTTCACATCCGCAAAAGCACTCCTCTTCCTGGTGACTAATCACGAGTTGGCTAATTTTTCAGATTTCCGATACTAATTGGCAAATCACTGACGAACCGCAAGTGCGTACTTTCTACCATCGAAACATTGTCATGATGAGCGAATTATCATTTTCACGGTTCCGAGGTAATAATAAAGAAAACGATTGTGGAACACTTGTGGAACGAAAAATATCATACATTTTTCTCAAAACCAATTGCATAATATTCCTGTTTACCGATTGGAATTGGAAGGTTCCGAGGTAAGCAAATTAACACACAGGTGGGAAAAAGAAATCAATCCCTAAACAACATTCGGAACATAATTTATGATACGAACGAAATTATGAAACATTTATGATAATACGGGATCGGGTTTAGATTAATGATATGAAATTTATCTTCAGTCACGTGCCGCCTGCACCACCTGCTGCACGCTGGAAAATTAATCGATACAGATTTTTTCCAGCACCAACGGTTTAGCTCAGTTCAACCTAATAAAGCGAAACGATCGTCGATTCGATCTTGATCGGTTCGTGAATCTGCAACCGAAAACGTTCCATTGTGCATGTTTAATCATCATTCCGCTGGTTAGCATACATTTGTGTCCCATTTTTTATGTTCGATTTGTTTCTATTGAAAATGAAACGATCACGTGCTAGAGGTCGCACGTTTTCAAACCGGAATCATCCAGTATCTTGTTGTGATATTTCAGCCAATAGAAAGTTCTTGTGCACTTTAACATTAAGCGACCGAAAGATATCGTGCTGCGAGGATAGGTCAAATGTTGCAATTATACCAATGCAAAAATGGGGCCTTCAACTGAAACCCCGAAAATGAAGAGGACTACCAAAGAAAGGGGAATGAGAGAAACTACCAGAAGACCTTGGTGGACTCGGCAACTCGGCGACTTCCAAAAAACAAAAAAAAACAAAGCACAAAATCCTCATCGAGGTCAAGTTTGACGACGAGACTGGCTCCTGCATTCCACGCAGTCGTTCACACCGCCACACCAACACGTCGACGAAACCATATGGCCGAAGAGACACAGACCGAACAAACATTCAAACTAACGCCAACCACCAAATCAGCACACAATGTCCGTTCGGTAGCGCACTTCCAGTGGTTTAAGATGCTACTCCGCCACGAACCTTTCAGCTACGACAAACTCAACGAACTTGGACGGCCTTCCATCCAGTCCGGGGTCCGGATCCCTCACAAAAGCCATCATCGGTTTGTCCCTGCGTTAATGTAACGTTGCGCAACGGCAACTTAATTATTAATTTTGTGCACACCCGCACACGTACGCACTCACCTCCACAGCAGCAGGTAGGCCGGTCCTCTGTAGTGGGACGGGTTTTTCTTTATGTTGGTTCCGGCTGGTATGTTTACTCTGGCACCATTACTGTAAAGGATTCTCGTACCGTCCACGGTCGAGTTGAGTCGTATAAAGAATTTTATTTTTCCTTTCTTAACGATCAAGTTTTACAACCGTGCAGGGTTGATAGCAAAAGCAAACAGAAACAACTTTGCTGTTAGAACCCATCCATATATTAGCAACGAAATCTGCTATTCAAATTAATCCAAAGCATATTAAAATATGAATTCTAATCGTTCTATCTGCGGCTGTAGTTTTGGGGTGCTAAATGGATATTAACTTACCGCTGGTGTAGGCGCACACAGCAACACACTGTCGCTTTACAGTTCACACTACATTTCACATACTACCAATTCACACCAAACAACAATTTCACAACGTGAGACAACATCACCGAAAATCCTACAAAATATATTTAAGCACAACACAACATAATATTGCTATATTGTGCTAGATAGTAACACCTTTGGTACAGGATTAACCAAACACAATGGGCAATTATTTGCACCGGGTGGACGTGTCGTTTCATAAAGTTGGACGATGGTTTATTTTATTTCTACGAACCATGCGATCGCATAAATTCACTCACAATTAACAAACTTTCAATTCATGGACACATTTTTCTCGGCCGAAAGGCCAATAAAACAAACAGATTTCTGTTCTTATCACACTGTTTGTTGTGTACTTTTAGCTTATCTTATACGGTTTCGGAAAACAAAATGTATACATTCATATTTGTAGCAATTCAGTTTAAATAAAAAAATGGGCTTCAATGTAACAAAAATAAATAAAATGTGTTCGTAAAGAGACTTAAAATTCCCAACAGACAGCAAAAGTATTACAAAACGATAATTTATAATTGTTTAATTTCAATTTTGTTGTAAGAAAACAAAAACAAATGAAAAAATATTAAAAGGAGCTAAAAGTTCCCAAATGACATCATAAGCACTGAAAGACCGAATGAATAAAGGTTCGTCGCTTACTGCCGTGTTGCGGAAATTGTCTTTTGTGGCACTGCAGTACACAGCCTAAATTTGGCAATGAATCATTTATGGAGGGGAAAAAGGCTTCTATGACACTGCTAACAACGTTCTACCACCGTTGGAAATGCCACCGGTTTAAGAATTCCCCCCACAACTTATTTTCTGTATGACGCCACCAACGACGCTCCACACGGATGCGAATTGGTGTTTTGCTGAGTTCTTACCTATGCTAATGCAAATCACTCGCACTCCGTAGCCACACTACAGCCTTGGCTTACTGTTTGCTCACGATCACGATCTCACGTTTCAACTGCAACAGCCGTTCGGGCGCTCAAAAAACTTTCTCCACTCGGGTGCCCGACAACGACGAAACCCCATCCGCACGAGAGATCTCGCGGATCTCGCGGATTTCAGCGCAAAACAACAAAAAGCACACGTGCACAAACAACACAGTGGTGAGATTTAACCGTCTAAAACCAGTTTGCTACCATGGCGCACGGGAGAGAGAGCGAAGTGCGTGTCTGCATAGGGCGAGAGCAACGAGAAGCCCATCCTGTACCCTGTGTTTCGACTTTTGATTTCATAAAAGCACGATCAGCACATCGCACCGCAGGCCAGTCGCTGAGAAGTCGTTGCGGAGTGAGCACCGTATGCCAAACTTAGTCCGTGTTGGGATTTAGTTTTTGAATGCTTTTTTGTTTCTAAACCACACAAGTGACCAAGTGTGGACGGAACGGGAGAAGAAGGAATCGTGTGTGAGGGTTGCCTGGCCACCAGCCACACGAGGGATTAAAGTTGTTTAAGCAGCTGTAAAGTGTTAAACGAAAAAATCGGTAATACATAAATAAACGGTGACTTGGTTGTGTTTTGTGCATATTAGTGTTCTCCTGCAAGTGAAGTTTTCTTGATGAAAATCCTCATCTCGAGTGCAATGTGTTTCTTTCCCAGCAGGGCTTCCTATTCCAGACACATGTTTCCCGCTTTGTGAAAGTGATTTGTGATTATTGAATTAAATTTTATTCTCCTAAATAAAAGCATTTCGGTTCTGTTTTTCTTTTCCATTCTTAGAGCAATTTTTGTGTTACAGTGTGCAGAGTGATAAGTGATTGCAAGTGACACGGTGTGTAGGGTTGCGCTATAAACCATAAAACTCGAACGGAAGCAGCAAGCCATACGTTTCAAGTTACTGATCGTTTAACTGTAGTGCACCTTATGTTCAGTTTTCTGTAAACCGTGCGCCTTGACAGCACACACAGTTACCCATCGGTGGATCAAACGAAGATGAATCTAATCACAACGACACCCCGTACAGCAAGGTTGGTGTTTTAACACAAAAATATTGTTTTTATTTTCTCTCTAATCACGCCCCTTGCAGTGTGAGATGTTTCATTATACGAAAAGATGTGGTTGTTTTCTATTGCATTTGAATTTTTAATTATGTTGGTGTAACATTCATCTGTTTTTATTATCGTATTTACATTAATACACTTTCGTTACGAGTCGTTAACGCCTTAATTTATGCAATTTGGAAAATACAGGAAAAAATACAGGAAACTGTTTTTTACAACTCCAAAGCGTATGTTATTAGATTTTTGGTAGTTGTCTGAAACACTTTAAAGAATCTTTAGATGTGTAAAAAGCTTAACTTCTCTTAAATATGTTGACCTAGATATTTTTCCAGAACTGCGATCTGATCAGATGTATGGCATCAAATTACCCACGCTTGTTGAAATTTATTTAATGATGCAATTTGCAAGATTCAACCAGATTATTTCGATCCGGCTGCAATTAGTCCAAATAGCAAACCACAGAAAAACAATGAGATATTGCCTTCCGGCACTCTCAAGTTCTTGTGATCGTCGTGGTTCTCATCGCCATTGCTTTGGAGGCGACGTGATTTATGCACTCCTCCAATTTTTGCACAATTGCACAATATACATTACGCTCCCTGCTCAAATACTACCACCGAAATTGAATACACATTGTTCGTCCGACGGAACATTTGGTGATTCCACCCTTCGTAGCCTACGCAATGTCAAATTCCAGCCCAAACTTTTAACGAAGGGCACAAGAAACGCACTTCCTTCTCTACTGTCTCGCATTAGCGGTTTCAAATCTTAAATCATTGTTCCACGGGTTGTATTTTTTTTTATCTCACTTTATTCGACAAATGCGACGAGCTGCATAAACTTACGGCTTCTTGTTCACATCACTACAGAGTGCGTTGCCGGTTCATCTCACCGTGTGCCAGTTGGCTCGTTTTTTTTTCGTGCGATAGATAACTTTTCAGCATCGACAAGCTGGTACGGGTGATGTTTGCACACCTTCCACCCGCAGTCATGCGGTCCCCATCCCCATGTTGTGTCCAGTCCCCTCGTTTTCTTCTTCACTGGTTCACTCGGGTTGCGTAAGGCCCCCCCAAAAGGCAATTTCATTGAGGTATCTTTGGACTTTTCCGCCTCGAAGTTTCTCCCTGTCTTGTGGTGCGTGATGCGCTCCAGTGTCGAGCTAAGCACGAATTTTGCACATTTTTGTAGCTAGACAGAGGGAGATGAAGGAAAAAAGTCTCGCCTTCGGTGAAGATATTGGATATTTCGAACCATTCGCCACCAGTGCAAAACGTGGTTCCGAAATCTCTAGCCTATGATTGTTTATTTATGTTTAAAAGAAGCAAAACAAAAACAATCGTCTGCAAAACGTTCAAAACCAATCCGAGCTTGATGTGCTTTCCTCACTAGTAAAGGAATTTAATTTATATTTTTTGCTACCAACAATTCATGTTGAATCACAATTCACCAACAACTTTCGGACAATTTCGCTTTTCATAGATTCATCGAAACAATCAAAATAAAATAAAATCACCACACAAAAAATGCTAGACAAAAAACAATGACCGCTTTTGTCGGCAGCCGGCGAATTCGCGATCGTAACGAACTTTACTTATTTGACACCATCTTTATGGCATCGATCGAGCTCGGTGGTTCGCCTGGTAGTTCCGTATCAATTAATTAAATTGTTTTGACATTTTTGCCATCAGTAAAGAAGGAAAGTTTTAAAGAACAATGTTATGTCCCAAACACGAAACTTTGTCTGCACGCAACTGCCTGGCAACAATAGTTGCCCAAGCGGGAAGATATTCGTTTGGAAGTGTTCGGCAAACCTGTTGCCAGTTGTCGCTAACTGTGCGAGGCAGGATTGCTTCCTATGTACCGCTTTTTTGTTGTCTTCCTGAACCCAAACCCATTCCGAAACCCTGCAGCCTGGGGGTTATTATCCAATTCTCGACAGGAAGATACCGAGTCCGAACAACTCCCGTCTGCCTACGGAGGACCGGTCCACCCCGAAATGACCCGAAAGACCTGTTGTTGTTGCCCAGCGCAACACATTATGGTACGCTTCCTGCACCTGCTGCTACCCGAGCTTACCGATACCGGCACAAAGCACGATAACCGAGCAACACAGGGAGAAGAAACACATTTTCGGCGATGGTAATAAATAAGCGTCGAATCAGAATCCATTCGCAACACAACGATTTGCAACCATCCAGACGGTGACGTAGTGCTGCATTGTCCACGTAACAGCTCCGTGCGGGTTGAGTTCGGGATCCTTTCGCTTGCGCGCGCGCGCTCGTTGTTCGTGGTTCATTAATAAAACATAAGCTTTCCCGGAGCCGTTCGTACTAGCCCCGCCATCGTATACCACCCCAAAAAACAAAAAAAAGCCGTAGATAACCTTCCCCTGTTACGCGACGAGTATGACGTGCCGCCAAATCCGAAACCAATTTATTATGCACCTAACGGGTGGGGTGGCATTTTGTTTGTTACGATTTTATTTCTTTTCTGTAATGCAAACATACAAGCTACACAGCGTGAACATAACATTGCCTGCCCATCGTCGCTGTACCTGTACACGTGTAATGTGTTAGAGCGTGCACACCGATTTGAAACAAGTAACCCCTCAGTAACACCATAAACTCGATAAGCGTCTGGGTGGAAGTACTTCAATGCTACAATAATCATTTCCACCTCCTCTGCTACTCGAACCTTAAGAAGTCGTATTTAGGCCACCCGGATCCGTGCAGCTTTCCCGGCTGGCATTGGACGACATTCATATTTGCAAACCAATTTGAAGGGCAATGGCGTGCCGGCCAAGTAACGAGAGCCTCCTCGACGACACCACTTAGACGTGTCGTTGGTGATCAGACGTGACGAAGCTTTGCAGACAACGACTTGCAACTTCCAATGCACAGCGCACACGATCGCATCGCATGAATCACGCGGTGATAATTATTGTATCGCACCGAACAGGACATTCCGATTCAACAACATCACTTTACGAAACCATTAACAGATAATCTTGTATTTTTTTACCAAGTAATTTTCAACATAAACAAAAAAAAACAATTCGTTTTAACGCTTATCCGATTCATCACATAAATTCAGATGAATTTTCATGAACAACTCTAACGAGAACGCGGAAGAACAAAATTACCGCAGATTCATGGGGTTCGTCGCTTAAAAAACGTGCATGAGTCTTTCGTTTCACACATGAGAGATTTAAGTTGTTGGTGTTGGTTTATTTAAGATTTCTGCTTGTTTTTTTTTGCAAATATGCTTCATTAACAGTAATATACTCATCAAAAGCTCGATAAAATCGTATGTCTCGTTATGTTAAGTCTAATAAATAATAAATACATGATAAAAATTATTAAAACCTTAAAAATCAAGTATATCTTGTACGTAAAAGAATCTTAAACGTACCAATCCAAACAACCTCGACTATCCTGTGCATATTAACATAATCCTCCGCGAAGGTGAATGAATTCGGTATAACTGTCTGTGTTGGACATTCCTCATCGAACGTTCTGTGTAGTGCGCACGCTCGTGACCGGTTTGACACGAAAACCTGCCAAACCCGCGAGGCGAAACTCAGAATCTTTGTTGTTTTTTTCCCCCCCCCCCTCAACCTACGATCAAGCACAGATCATCTAGAAGAGGGTGCTTGTATCTTCGGAGTGCGACACTCCGTGACATGCCAGGCCGGCGGCAGTTTCGCAGCTGTGCTTTGGCAGTACGTCAGTCAGTCGAGCAGCTGTTGCAATGCTGACGCTCCCACGGAAATACTTAGCACGCTCGCAAACGAGCATCGCATTAGAATCCCGTCCTACCCCAGCTTCAAGCTCCGCACCCGGTGTCCAATTAACATCATTAACCTTTTTCCTCCGTACACTCGTTACTTGTTACCCCATATCCCAATACCTCCGGATCGGAGTCAGTTGATGTTGTTGAAATCTGTTCCAAGATGCAACGGGAAGATCCTCTTATCGCAAAACCGTGCACTCAGGCAATCCCGGATTCTGACTCAAAAAAGAGGGGAGATTTTCCAGAATACCCTCAGTAGCAACACGTGCCCGGTTTTATTTCTATTTTCCACTGCTGTGCGATGCACGATATCGCAAACAACACCATCACGCACAAACACACACGAATCGCGTGTGTAATGTGAGAAGAAACATACCGATCTCCCGAAGATCCGGGATCGTAACCGGGATCGCACCCCAATGGTAACCCGCACAACAGCCCATAAATCTTCACCATCCCCGTTTTTGGTGTGGAGATAAAACTGAAACACTTCCACCATCAGCTTGGTTTCGGTGGAGGAGGGAGATTATTTTTGGTACAACGCCGGGAAGACTTCGCCGTCGAGGCACCCTGTAGGGCAGCATCCAAAACGAGTCTTACGTGCTTTCCGGCACGATCGAACGTTGCGTTGCGGTTTTGTAATACGCACGTGCAGAAAACCGGCTTCGGTTTTGTCACCGCCGGACGACTCGTCTGAAGGTGCCAAGGTGTTGTGGTATGGAACGCCCTCCTCTCCCCCTTCCCACCCACTATTGACTGACATCATCACAGTCATCCGCCGACCTCTTCGGTTTTCTATCACTTCCTCGCAAATCTCCCCGCTTTTGTTTCGTTTCAATTCCATCGCCATATTTCACTTTCTACTCGTGTGCCAACGGATAGTGATCTTCGTACAGCTCTTGCCCTTCCAAACGCTGGAGGGAGAGGTCGCCAATGAGCTGTCAAACGGGGCCCGATCCAACCTGCTGCCAAACTGTCAAACTCGTTCGCCATCGTTCGCGGGTTGCATTTCCTCGTTCCATCTGTAATTAACATACAAAGCCGGTGGAACGACGGTAGGTGTTGCAATACAGACAGCCAAACACACACAACCAAGACAAGTTGGTGATCTTCGCGCGTCACCGCACGGTACATGATTGATTGCTTCTCGATGGAGGAATACCGACGCGACCTTAACGTTTTGGCGCATCACTTGGTCGACGCGGTACCCCAGCGGAGGTTCAGAGTTATCTGGTATGAACTTGAAACATGACAAATGGTGACATTAAACACCTGGCAAACTGCAAACTGCAATCAGCTTCTAGCGCGAAGTGAAAAATATATTTATACAAATTAACGCAAATTTGCAGCGATATGTTACTGTGTATCGT
Organism: Anopheles minimus; assembly: GCA_000349025.1. Lineage (NCBI taxonomy): Eukaryota > Metazoa > Arthropoda > Insecta > Diptera > Culicidae > Anopheles > Anopheles minimus. Next base: position 901,749 of record KB664255.1, on the reverse strand, counting down.
GATTTTTTTTTTTGCTCTCCCCCAAACCAATACCTTGCCTGCAAGGTTGTTGCTCCTTGCCCGATTTGCCACCCACTATTGTGGCTCACAAAAAAAAACGAGCAATGCACGCAACAACACGAAAAAAAACAGCCAGACGGTGGCAAGCGGATGCAGACCAGTCGTCATCGCTGCAACGAAACCGCTCAAGGAGAACCGGTTCGGATCGGGTGAAGATGAGCACAGAAAATGTCTCCGGAGTTTGGATCGAAAACATTTTTGCATTAATTTCTTCTTCTTGGTCGTGGATGTCGTTTTAGTACATTCCGGTACCTGATTTGTAAGCTTGAAGAATTCACATCACACAGTACACTTCTCTACCAATTAGCACCGAGTAATGAGACAGTTTAATTTCTGTTCTCACCTTCACACCGATTCCAAAATGTGGAATGGTGGGCATAATTTAATATAATTAGTGAGCAATCGCGGAACATAAAATAGCGCAACAAGTGTTGGGAAGGTTTCGCGCTTGCTCGATCGTTGAAGTCTGTTGATTCTGCCAAGCGCTCAGTTAATCGATCCCTTCGTAAAGTAGTTATGATTTTTTACGAGGCAGGAACATACAGGGGATTAATTAAGAAAATAATCAAAACAAAGTAAAAAACATTGACGTTTACTTTTATGGGTATTTCTACCTCCAAACAATCTGTTGTTATCAAGAAATTATGTGATCGTCGCACTGCACAGTAGTCACAGATCAGGATGAATTTATTATTATTTTTTTTTAGTTTTAAATCCTCCTTATATTTTTAAAAAGTAAAATTATATTAAGTAAAAATCGCGAAATACCATTAATTTATTCCTTATTATATCATTGTATTATCGACTATTTTGATCAGCATTTTAATTGCAGTAAAATTATGTTAAATGACTAATTTTGCTAAATTTTCGAAAACGATTGAATTTTGTTTAATATAAGATTATGAATGTTATGGAACCCTTATAAAAACGAAACTCTGTACATTTCATGACATCTTTTTTCTATCCCGGCTCTTGAATGGATTTGTTTCTACTGTGCAGTGTGTCTAAAACCGTATTGCTAACAGAAAAACAGCATCCAAACTGCAATAAAAACAAAACCTTCACGACATCTCGCTTCATATCCGGCGTTACTACGATCCGATCGGAAGAAGTGTTGTTTTCCCGGTGTTATAAAATCTTTTTCTTCTTTTCCCACCCGAAGCCACATGGAGCTCAGCTCAATGGGTGATGTTTTGAAAATGGTGAAAGAGCTTCATTTCCTTTCGTGTTCAACACACACACACACTCACAAGCACACGCAGATGATCGTAAGCAACCCATCACATTACTCGATCGGTTACCAGCGTCGTGCGTGTGTACCGTCTTGGTTGCAGATGAAGTAAGCAGCACCATACTACGATCGAAAGTGAATGCCGCAATGCGTGAAAGTGTGCGTCCGTTACCAATTCCCCGAGCCGTGGGTTTTGTCGTGGGATGGATGCTGGACCGTAAGGCATAGGCTTTCGTTTTCCGCACCTTGGCAGTTTCGGAAATGATGCGTTCGTAAGTTTCATTTGAATATGAATGCTAAAGCGTCCACGAAACGTTTGGGGTTTTTTATGGTGTTAAACCATACTTAATATGCAATACAATTTCTATCGTTTAACATCAATTTCGATATTTTATTGCCTTCAAGCTTATAATTTTCTCATAATGATCATGATATTCTCTCCAAATGGTTCCAAGCTTCCATGAGTAGCAGAAGAGAGTTTGCATATGAGATAAAGGCAAAAACAAAACAAAACTTCCCACTACCACACAGAGACAAACTTGCATAAGCCCAACAGTGCGCAAGGCACACAAAAATGCATCATTTTAATGAAATGTTTCTTTTCCCTTTTCTCCTCTTTCCTTGCAGGTCAGTACCAGCGTCATACTGTTGGGAGGTTTTGCCAGTAGCTAGCCAACATCCGACGCAGAAAAAAAGGGAAACCAACCATCGAGTTGGTGTTTTTTTTTCGCAATTATGAGCGATAATTTAAGCACGAAAACATCCACTTCCACTTTCGAGCAACTAAAAACAATATGTGTTAAAAATACCCATACAAGGTAGATGAAGTGTTTTTCCGTTGCATTTCCGGCTTCTCTCGGTGGAGCCTAGAGTTGCACCGACTTGGTAGAAGGGAACAATCGCACCCACCCGGCAACAAGAAGCGCACGAGAAGAATGTCCCATTACTACCAGGAACTGACGCGACCTTACACGTTTGCGAAGGGTTTATTGAAAATGAAAGTTCCCTATAGACCTCTTTCCGCGAACGTTCCAGTGCGCTCTACTTCTGATGTGATGCTTTAGCGTTTTTCGCTTTTCTTCTTTATCGAGCGAGCTTTTACTCTTGCGGGTGTTGCTTGCGTAGGGTTGCCGTGCAAAACTTTCTCCACCAACACCGAACCACGAGTCCCAGAAGGGGGAGATTCTGCTGACCTTCTCTGCATGCTGCAAGACACGAACCTCCTGGTGAAGGTATTTGTGCACAGCGCTAGTATAGTTGCATCCGGTTCAAAAAACCTAAAACCCGCAATAGCAATGTGAATGAATTCACATTTTACTATGATAATGAGTAAATGACTCAATTGCTAATCGACAGTTTTGCAACACAACACTGCTGGGTTCAGTTTACCAAAATGTTCCAAACCGAAGGTCCAGTCGATTTCGAAATAGGCACGCAAATTGAAATTCCTCTCCAATTTGTCTACTGCAAAGAACGACTCGATTATGAGGTTTTTTTGAGTGAGCTCACTGGACGGATTTCACCATTTGCCACCAGTTTTGCAACGTAAAACTGGCCGGATGGTTTAGCCCTGACATCTATGGCGTCGGTGGGTGGTGTGGGTGATTCAGAGCCAGCTACTAGTCGATGTTTTCACTATTGTCGAGAACTTCTGATAGTTATTTCGAGCTATTGCGAAATTGCCGGCAGAGAGATTGGTTAATAATTACGCCTAAATTTATGCAACCAACCCAACATTTGAATATTAAGAAACTAATCTTGTTTTTTTTTCTTGCATTTCCATCACCCATCCAATCAAGTTTTTCCCCCTTTTATTTGCCATTAACTTTCCCTTTCATCTTACCGAGAGCCACTAAAACCCGCCAATCGATTTCCACCCCAAAAAATGTAAAACTCCCCGCCGGCCCATTGTTGCGACCGCAATCCGGATCGGTTCGAACCGAATCGGAAACGCTTCCCAAGGCCCAAGTCAAAATCTTGCGGAATCTTCGAATTGCAACGTCCCATTGAATGCTACACGTTCCCACGCGGTTTGCCGGTTACAGCCCTACTATCATGGCGCTGATTGGAGCAGCCTGGGAAATGTTGCAAAGTCTCGACACCCAATAATAATAATGGCGCTCCCCGTACGATTCGAACTGGCATGTAAACCGATGTAAAAACTGCACCCGAACACACCGTTGAATGCGGAAGTTTGCCGACCCGACGGGATGGGAAAAAGCGTTAGTGTGGCTTAGTAGTTTGATTTAAAATATTCATACCATTTCGCATTGCACTGTACGCTTCCTGATGGAACGAAGCGTTCAAACACGCGTTGCCTACAATCTGCCAAAGGGAAGCAGCCATTGAACTGAGTCAGCTGTCCGAAACATGGCCGACTGTGGTGGCTTCAAAACCCACAACACAAGGCATTTATGGTTGAACGATCGAGTCGAGGGTGGAACTTTGTTGCATTAAAATCGGACTCAAATCTTGGGATCATCTTCAACGTGTGGAAGGTGCGCGTGGAAGGGTTTTGTAATGAAACTGTGGCGCGATCACCACGAGCTGCTTAATTGCGTGGAAAGCGATTAAAAACGGTAGGAAACTGGAGATCGATATGTTGAACAATGATATTTTTTTACAAACAGGTTACGATTATCTTTGCTTTTAAATCTGACTTGATAAGATAAGAAGGTGTCAATGGCCCCACTGCTGAACAGGGTGTTGCGAGTAGTGGATGACCTGAGCGGACCTTCGGACAGGTCAACAGAGTGCATGCAACTACAACAGCTACTGATTTGTTTATTTACAATGTTAATGTTTGTGCAAACTCTTGATAATTTTGCAACCTCAAACTACCTTAACTTCTCCCTCCTCTGCCATGGTCATCCACCGTCTGGTTAGTCGAAAATGCATTGTTTCTTAAATGTATCCATCCAAACGGCTTATGGCTAATCAAATGCACCCTGCGTTGATGCGTCTTTCCCATTACTGCTCGCACACACGCTTACGCCATGCACGCTCTTGTGCACAATAATTACGTGCCGAGCTTACCAACTAATGTGTCAATTGCTACCTGTCCTACTGCACCGTCACCAGTGGTACACAAAGTGTCATTATTGCATCCGACCCACTGCACCAGAAACCGTGTGTATGCGTGCCGAAAAAAGGGACGATGATTTCGCTTTCGATAAACGATGCGACTGCATTAAGGCGGAGGCGACGAACCCTTCCCATGCCGTACGCCGCATTAGATGGGAATCATCAGCTGTGAAGTGATTTCGAATGAGGCCCGGTTTTGTGGGTTGTGCCTACACGTTAACCAATAGACTCACCACGCGGAGTGGCCCAACACAGAACTCGTTCGGAACTCGGAACGAGATACAGCAGACAAACACTTTAAAGGCTACTAGTGCTCTTTCGTTTGAGGAGTTAAAACCCTTCACTACCGTATGTCTCGCGCAGTTTTCGTATGATTCCATTAACGAACTCTCATACCCTTCGGTGTCTTTAGGTTTCACGGATCGAACTTTGCCTAGGTGTTTTAATGTGATTTCTTTCAATAATAGTCTTGCAGAACAACAAACACAACCCTTCAACAGTGTGCAAGGGCATTCCAGTGTGTGTGTGAGGAGCATAAAGCTTTTGAGTTGATACATTAGCCGACAGCTGATCAATTGGAGTTGATCGTTTTACTAGGTCAAAAGCCCAGAGCTCATCGTTCAAGGGAATCACTTTTCATTTGTAGTGATCGTCCAAATGGAATCGATCTACACTGAGACGAATTGTGCACAAGATGGATCCAAGAAGATCAATATTGCCACAACATCTCTGTTAGCACAATTTTAATTATTATCCGATTATTTTCCCACAATGAACCAAAAATAGGAACTGTGACTTTGAGAGGATAACGTAAAATATTTTTTGTAAACCAGCAAAGGTCGTAAGATCTCCAACAAAACGGTCGACACGGCTCGGTGAGTAATCCGATGTACCGATGTACAGAATCCGAATCAATTAAAATCATCAACTAATGATTAAGCTGGTGATGATGATCGCATCCACTCAGGGATTTCCCTGAGTCGAATAACTTTAAGCGAAGTTCCAAGCGTAACTTCCAGTTCCAGGAATGTGGCAATGAACTTTTGGAATCCTAGAACACTAACGAGAACCTACAAGAGCCATTCGTCACGAAATACTTGTCGCTTCCACTTACAAGCGCTTGTGAAGTGGTGCGCAAATAAAACAGCGCTACGGCAAACATTACATCTTGAGCTCTTAGGACCATCGACACCGCCGGTACATTGTTTGTCAGTGCAGATTTGCATGATTATCAACAACCGTTTGTGTGAAACTCTCATACACAAACGCAGCTGTCAAAACGATTACTAAGATCAACTACGGCATAATTGCGATAGTGAGATCATCTTCTTGTTTTGTTTCTTCCTCCTTGCGAATTGTATTATCTTCGGCGCCGAAGATAGTATCATCCGCACTCGAAGGGTTCGTCGCCTGCATAATGCATTCCTTAACGAGAAGTCTTTTGTTTTTGGTTTGTGTTGTTTTGCCTCCCGCATCGAAGCTTATCCGTAAATCATTGCAAAACCGCATCACACAATGTAGCAGAGAAGGAAAACCGGCACAATCGACACCTCGACAACCTCTCCAAACCCATTCATAATTAACCAACCAGGTTGATGATGAATTAATCAAACAGGGGATGGGACAAACATGCATTCCAGCAAAGTCCTCTGGTCGAGGGCTTCCCACCTATCAGTTCTCGTGTGCCACAAGTCACGTCCACGGGGCGAAAATAAATATCAGTAAGAATTTAAATTAGCATTCCGCGACAAACTCGCCACACACACACAGCCATCAATGCTATCCCTAGCGGCGAAAGTACAGAAGCCGGTCAGGGTCTGTTGAAGCGCTACGGTGATATCTCGTGGGCACGACTATGGTGACGCGCTTGCCGGGTCGATTTACGATGTCTGTTAGAGTCATAAATTGGCAGTTGCTGTGGACTGCAATTCTCATCACGAAACTCACAAACGATGCGCGCGCCTGTCTTCATCATCAGTGTCCCTTTGGCGTCAGAAGATGGCTCTATTCAACTCACCCTGGCACGAATGGAGCGTGACACGACCGCGCAAGTATGGTGTTAGATAATTGTAGTCCTTCTACTACTGGGCTCCTAACAAGACCCGATCACGTCAACGTCACCGATTGGTTTGATTTATATTCTTACTCGTACTCCGATCGAACCGAGCGGGGAATGTTGCACCATTCCCAATCCTCCTACCAGACGACGACACACCTGGGACGACCGTACCAATTTACTTTCACTTTTTACCGACCAGGTATTATTGTGTGCCACCGGCACATTCTTGCCTATACTTAATCGGTCTCTCCCCCCTAGGGGGGGCTTTGGAAGAAGGATTTATTACCGCATGTCTTACTGCAGGTCATTCCGCTACGACCCGTTTATCTACCCCAGTACGGTGCGGATCCATTTATCTAACGCACCGCGTATGATAAAGGTCAGCATTGTCTCTAGACGGTCAACAGCAGTGATCGATACGGTAAACACACCGCGGAAAAACAAGTTGCTTATTTACACAAGCTACACAAAACCGCTTCAAAGCGCCCAAAAAAGGGAAGTTCCAAACCGGTGTCATCAATCACGATCACCGATCAGATCATCTCGCAAATGAAGATCCTTGAAGGTCATCCAGTTCTGTTTGCACTGGTTCTTCATGTCATTCTCGATGGCTTAAAGCACCGTGCAGAACATCAAACACCGATTACGACAACAAAACTAATATTCTCCGCAGAATTGCCGCAGGTTCCGCTAGTTCCTAACGCTAAAGCAATCAACATCGTGTACTCTCCTTTTCGAACCGTAATTCAATTATCACGCCAATCAAGGTACAGATTGTACCACCGTCAATTCCTGCAGCAAGATCACAATAACGAGTAGCTTATTATCTCACCCAAGCTAAACGATTCATCAATGTTTGTACAGAGCCTTCACGCTAATGGCGCTGAACAGTGATTTTCATTCATGGTACAGCGCTCCGGGGAACAATTTATCCAATATTGAGTGTTTTTTTATTCTACTATCTGCACTTTATTCTGGTACGGTGCGATGCCATGACAAGCGTATTTTGTGGAGACGCAAGGATCGCTTCAACAAATGTCGAAATATATTCTTCACCCTGCGGCAGGCAGTTTAGTTTTATGTCCGGGATCGGTTTTTAAGTTCTTTTTAATTTGCCAGATACCGCTGAAAGGCACTTGAAAATTCCCCGAAAGGAGGAGACACGACATCCGGGTCCTGTGGGGATGGTCTGATATCCGGGAGGGATTTAAAAATGGCAATAACATCTGAATATTTGATATGCATTATGGGATGCAACGTGCATTCGATGGGTGTGAATACTTCTAATTTAAAGCTTTTGGAGACATATTGTTATGCCTTAAATTGCAATTGGTTGGTAAAATATTGCAATCGATTCAAAAAAACCCCCGGATTAAAATATAGCCAAGACCATTTCCGCTAATATACAGGGTTGATTATTAAGTAAATATGCACTGAGGCGGTCCAGTGGCACCTGTCTTCATACGGTTGAACCGTCTCCCATCCAGACAGTTCCTCCATTACCGAGGCATTACCGAATAGGGCTCTACTCGAAGCAAGAAGGAGAAGAAGATGCATCCTCTGATAACAATAATACAACGATTTGTGAAAATTAACATCCCAAAAATGTAAAATCCCTAAATTTAAATATTCCAAATATATTCGCTCACTATCGCCCTCTACTGGCAATCTTTTGCTCGAGCGAAAACGTACCGGGCGAAAACAGGCGAAAAGGCAAATGTCAAACGGTAGCGCACATTTGTTTACGTTCTTTTCCGATTACGTTTTTTCTCATTTTGGTGTGCCGTTTCATCGCGAACGAATGTGGAAAGCAAAACACACATACGACCGGAACATAATTAGGACCATTAAGCTGCAGTAAACTATTTATATACCTCGGTCATTCGGTTCGCTGATCGTGATAAGCAACGCCAGTGTCCGGGTGCGGTGTTAGTGCGCGTACAAATGTAAGCAGAAAGTGGCCGCATTTCGGAAACCCGAGTTATCCAACTTGTGGAAGAGCCGCAGCTCAAACTCCCCGCCACTGCGCTGCGAGATGTCGAACTGGTCGCCAAAAATCCTCGCCATGCGGATACATTCGTTGGCGACAACGTTCAACCGGTGCTACCATCGTGCCAGTGCCCTCCACCGTCCGACCGGACCACCAAAACTCTCGCCATACGATGTATGTACGAGCACCGCAGGGTGCTTTGGAACAGGTTTCTTCGCTTCGCATTACCATATTTTGTCTCATGCTTGTGTCTCTCCTCCCCGTCCTGTAGGTGAACTGTATTCTGCGAGCAAACGAACACACGCAAGAATTTTTCGGTGGTTCCGTGAAAAGCTACGACACGAATCAGCTCGCGTCCAACTCGCCGATCGAAGATTCGCGCAGTGAGGCGAGCTGTGTGCATACGTCCGGTTTGCTGTTGGGGATATTTGATGGTCACGGTGGACCGGCCTGTTCGCAGGTTATAAGCAAACGGCTGATGCGATACATTGCTGCCTCGCTAGTGCCACCGGATGATTTGCGTCAGCATATGCTGGGCGGTGCGCAGAGTTTCTCCTTCCTGAGCTGCCACAATGATAAGGCAAGCACGTTGACGTCACTTCCAAACGTTAACCGATACTAACACACATATCGACCGGGGGGCTATTATTCATTGCAGCTTGAATTTGTGAGCGAAATCAAGGAACTGTACGAGAAAAGCTTCAACCAGTTTGCGAACGAGCTCACCAATACTACGCTGGCCGGGTTTCAGATGCATCAAACGCTGGAAAACGCTTTTATCCGGTTGGATCAAGATTTGTCCCGGGAGGCGATCGAAATGCCCAGCCTGCGGACGATGTCGGTTGCGATGAGTGGTGCCGTGGCACTGGTGGCACATATCGATGGCCCTCACCTTCACGTCGCATCTGTGGGCGATTGTTCAGCCGTGCTCGGAACCGTCACCGATACCGGACAGTGGGTTGCGAAGAAACTAACCAACGAACACAACTCCGACAATGTTGGGGAGGTTCGTCGTCTGCTCAGCGAACATCCGGCCACCGAACGGGACACGGTGATTCGTGGCGAACGGTTACTCGGTCAGCTGGCGCCATTACGTGCGATGGGTGATTTTCGCTACAAATGGACACGCGAACAGCTCGAGCAGCTCGTGGTGCCGCAGTTCGGGGAGCAAGTGATAGCGCCGTACTACCTCACGCCACCCTACCTGAGTGCGTGTCCGGAAATTACACACCACATCCTAACGCCCCGGGACAAGTTCCTCATCATTGCCAGCGATGGGCTGTGGGATACGATGAGTGCCATGCAGACGGTCCATCTCGTCGGTGAGCACATGTACGGGAAGGCGTTCCTGCAACCGCTCACCCTACCCAAGCAGGACATAACGCTCGGCGAAATAAGCCAAATGCTGAGCACGAGGAAGGCGGGCCTACAGAAGAAACCGCTCGATCGCAATGCGGCGACCCATCTCATACGGAACGCACTCGGTGGAACCGAATACGGTGTGGAACACTCGAAACTATCGCACATGCTATCCCTGCCCCAGGACATCGTTCGACTGTTCCGGGACGATATTACAATCACGGTCGTGTACTTCGACTCGGAATATCTCCGCAACTGTCCCACTTGATGGCGGGACGGTGATCGTGGTACGGAAACTACCGCACAGGCAACGAACCAAACGGAAAGCATTTAGCATCACGTTAATGAAGATGTCGAACCGGATTCATTTTCCCTCCTATAAAAGGCTGGCCTTTTTTCACTATGTCCTAATGCTCAATTGTCATACACACGTTTTCCTTTTAATCTTTCAAACCCGATGAGTCATGACCAACAAGAAATGATTCGGATAAACGAAGTTTTGTTTGATGTATTTAAGTTTCCGTTCTCAAAGGATAAGGCACAGCGTACGCGTGTGTTCTCCGATCAAATCGAATCCATCGCGGAATCCAGTTTTTAGTTTAGCGTGTTCTGTGTGCGTCTTCAAGACGATGGTAATTTTACGACGGAAGCACGGGATTTGAGGTGAAATATTTTGATTTTATTTGTTGAGTTTGTAGTTAAACAAAATAAAATGAAACTAGTTCTGGAATCATATTGTTTTATTTCGCATCCCGTCGTTTCAAACTCATTTAATATTTTTTGCGTGTGTGAGGCTCCCGTTAGCTTCCCTTCGGTAACGTTGGGTAATACTACTGATTGATGTAATCCACCTCGAAGTGAAGGTCACATGCCCTCACAGCTTAATCACACCCGCTGTGATGACGCTGCTCTCGTTGGCTATTCGCCACAGCTAAACCACGAACGGAAGAAAACAAGCTCGAGGATCAGTAATCCGGAGAAAGTGGTACGGGTACCATTATTACGACATATATATTGCTCATCAGCTCGGAGCGTGTTACTCAACCCCCGAGCGACAGGTATATGGAAGAATTCCGAACCGAACCCAAAAAGAAAAAAAGGTTCCGGCTGATAATCGACTGGACGACTAGCAAAAGCAAGAAAAAAAAGTGTGTTGCGCGATTTGCGACGAACCTGTTTGCCAAAGGAATAATGTGGACCATGCCCACCCAAGTCCTTTCCCCTTCTCCACTAGGCATAGGGTGTGTGTTCCTCCTTTCGCCGCATTTGGAATGGAGAGGGACTGCCCAAGAAACTATGTCTTTCCGCTCGGGTAACCTCTAATGCACAATAACACGGAGACCCGACCCATCGGTGTCTGGTCCGGCTTTGGAACGCCCCGGTTTACCTAGCCCGGTCCGCGTAGGCACGAAAGTGAAACCAAAACATAACCTAATTTCCAATTGCCGTTGCGCATGATCGTGCAATGGAATGGATGCCGTAAGTTGTTGGGACGAACCGGCGTGATACGATGCGCGTGATCGGAAGTAGATTATGTACGGACAAAAAACTGGATTAACTACTTGAATGAACATAAGATTGAATAGTATAATTATTTAAGAACTTACGTTACGTTTGATGTGATGGCCAGTAAGGAATCAACCTGTAGCACAGCACTTCACTGAAATAACTTTTTTCCAATACACTATTAATGAATTGTTCAACTTCAATGCTTTCTAGATCAATTTAACCCGCGCGGCTGCAAAAACTTCATTTGACACCGCATGTAAACAAACCATACAGTCACAAACAAAATAAACGACACACTTGTTTACGATATTTTCGCGCCTGCCTGCAATACTCCGAGCTAACTTCCGTACGAATCCGGCTCGGACTGGAATGCACAAACAAAATGGCACACTACCCCATTCCCGGGTACGGGACGATTCCGCCACATGGAATTTGCAAAGACCGTTTGCGTAACGCCATTTTGTTGACACGCGCGAACATTAAAACCTTCGCCAATATTGCGCGTGAAAGATGAGCGGCCGGTGGAATCATTCCCCCGAGAGGAGGCTTTTTTTGCTTTTGTTGAAAGACCAGATAATCAAACCAAAGTGTCTTCGTTTCCGTGTTCACCGTTTCTGCCTAAGCAGGAAAAGGTCACCAGACGTTGCACATTCGCAAATGGATTTGACTGCTGCCACGATCGCGTGAGGATCGTTTCGAATGGATTAGTCTACGTTTGGCTGCATTCGCAACAAAACGGACCGAGATGCAGCACGGATCCAGTGAATCTCGGTATGGTGGAACCTTTCCGTTTGATTAGATATCTTCATGTGATGAGATGCCATCAATTCCCGTCAATTCCAAATCGCAAAGAAAATTACTATCTTTTGCGGCAAGGTTGGTTGATCGTTGGCTGACACACTTTTGGCTGGCTTCGTCAAGATGTTAGATAACTTTCAATAAATCAATCGTCAATCAAATGCTTCTGCGAGCTTTAGTCTCCAAACACGCATGTCGTTCGTGTGTAGCTTTCTTTCTCAATCCGTTGTTGGTACGATCAATAAATTACGCACACAATTTCCAACACGATAACTGTTTGTTTTCATCCAACCGGTGCGTACGGCGGTACACGGTCACATCCTACGGGGACATCTTCCGACCATTAACGAAACCAACAACATGCAACCCATGGTGGATGGCAAACATCCTCTCAGCACTGTTGCCGGAACGTCGACCTACACGGCGCAGTGGAAATAACTGGTTTTTCGAATGTCGCTAAGTTTTAATACAAACAAAAGGCTTGGAAAACATGGCACTTGAAATGAGATGCTCATTAATTTTACAAGCCCGAACAAACCTCACGATGCGACATACTGACTTGCTTTCCTTTCTATTTAAGGAGAAACACACCGAAAGGAAACTCAAGTTTATGGTTCCGACCATAGACAGGATGTCCGTGCACCTAAAATGGAGCGGATTGTGATAAATCGCAATAAATAGCAATAAAGGAACGCGACAGACATCTTATTGTTTAAGTGCCGGCTATATTTTGGAAACTGCAATAAACGGCATTCGCTCAGTTTTGTGCAATATGCATATCAAGAGAAATTTTTTCCCCCTAATGAGTTTCACTTTCATTCCTCTAGGATCATAAACAAGATTGCTTCTAATTTGTCTAGATCGCGATCAAAGCATTGGCGACTACCCCTTTTCATTCCTGCCCAGAAGATCCTGTTCAGAATTCATATTTTTAGCAACAAACAAGCTAAACTTGTCCCGCAAGGTAAAGCTATCGAAACCATATAGAATCCCAAGAATGTTGCCGTCGCTTAATGATGACACCACCCAAACCGGATTGTAGCATTATCATTCGGTTAAACCTTCAAGCGCCACCGGCCACCACGCTGGGTGTGACGCGAATCGGCATTCCTTCGCTTAACATTTCAAATCTAAAAAATCTCGTCGAGGTTGGACGACGTCGCGCCACTTGCCAAATGGCTACTTGCTAATCAATTAAATATTCAAATCATCCTCAACCATAACGACACCGTGATCTCAATAGCACGCTGTACCGTTTTCACCCTCGGAATGCTCTCCGATGTCTCAAGAGAAAAAAAAACTCTCCCGGACGATCTTTACGTCAAATGAAACCGATACTTCTGATCTCCACGACCCTGGACGTAGATATAGCGTCATTGACCTTCCCTAAGCCTTAATCCCTTTTAACGTGATTGCTTTATCTTCTTCTCGTTTTTTGAATTCCTACGCAACGCAGGTACCAACTATGGCGCCTAGCTGCCTGTGGTCTACTACTACTAGTCCTCGCACATTGCACGGCGGGAGCCGATCTGAAGGAACGGGCCCGTGCCGCTTTACTGCTGGAGAAACCCAACGGTCCTGCCAGCTGCCAGGTTCAACAGCCTCAACCCTGTCCACCGAGCAAGTTCCGATCGGCGTCGGGCGAATGTAACAACTTCAATCACCGATACTGGGGCGCCCGGGGTGATCCCTTCATAAGACTGCTCCAGCCAGACTATGCGGACGGTAGGCTGAAGCCGCGTACGTCGATCGGATCGCATGCTCTACCCACGCCCGACTTCATCGTTAATCAACTGCAGCGATCCGTTGATGAGAAGGCCATCCATCCACACATCACGGCCATGCTGCCGGCCTGGGGACAACTGTTAGCGTACGATCTGGTGCAGATTTTATCGCCGAACTCACGCTACCGTTGCTGCCGCAATCAAACGCAGTCCGATGAGACACAGGACGATGTTGTGCAGTGTTACGTACGCATGGGCGAAGGATGTCGCGAGTACAAACGGTCAATCCCATCGCACGATCCTATCAACTGTGAGTTCCACTATCGCGATCAGATGAATGCAGCTTCCGGTTTTCTGGATGGATCGGGACTGTACGGCACGACGGAGAAGGAGATCCGCGCGTTGCGTACGTTCCTGAACGGTAAGGTAGACACCGGTGCCTGTCTGCGCTGTAACGAACCGGGTGCTATCGGTGCGCTGCACACGGTACTGCTCAAGGAACACAACCGCATTGCCGATCAGCTGGCAAAGCTTAACACGGAGTGGAGCGATACGACGCTGTTCTACGAAACGCGCCGCATTGTGATGGCACAGATTCAGCACATAACGTACAACGAATTTTTGCCCATTCTGTTGGGCAGCCAGATCACGAACAATGCCGATCTGCGGTTGGAGAGCGGTGGCTACTACAGTGGCTATTCCAGTGCAAACCGTGCTGGCATCTTTGCGGAGGTAGCGGTCGGTGCCATTCCAGCCTTCCTCACGATGCTACCCCCGGATATGTACAACGATTCCATGTCCGCCGAGATTCTACTCTCTTCGCCGGCTATGCAGCAAACGTTCATTCCGGACCATGCCAGCTTCAACGACGAGTGGACACCGATTTCGCTGGCAATTCATCGTGGACGCGATCATGGCGTACCAGCCTACCACAAGGCGATTAACCTTTGCGAGAAGCGCTTTGGAAAGCCTTTCGGCTCGAAGCTCAGCTTTGACGACATGCAGTACTTTGGGCTGGGTCAGGGCAAGCGCGAGGTGTTGGAGAACATGTACCAGTAAGTGTTTTGTGCTGCTTTGTCATCGATACACAACGATCCTAATCTTACACCCATTAATCTTCTCTTACAGAGACCCAGAAGATATCGATCTGTTGATTGGTGGTTTGATGGAAACCCCGGCCTTGGGAACAGTGTTTGGACCCACGCTAACCTGCCTGATGGCAATCCAGTTTGCCAACATGCGTAGCAGCGATCGATTCTGGTACGAGAACGATCTACCACCGTCCTCGCTGACACTGCCCCAGCTGCAGGCTATCCGTCGGGTAACGCTTTCCGGGTTGCTGTGCGAAACAAAGGATGTACAACGGGCCCAACCGAAGGCCTTCATCCGTGAGGATCCGTATCTGAACGCACGGCTAAACTGTGAGCAGCTTGGTGGGCTTGACGTTACCGCCTGGCGCTCGGAGCAGGATGACGAGGTGGAGGAGTACATGCAGGAAGAGCAACCAACGCCGCCCGAGTTCGAGGAACTCAACATGGATCTGATCTCGAGCGCCATCAACAAGGCGAAAACGAAGTTGAACGAACGCAAGCGACAGGAGTACGAAGCGTGGGTACGACGTAAGTAATCGGTTTGGGGCTCAGGAACAGAGAGAGGCCGACATTAATCACGCTTTCCTGATTTGCATCTCGCTCTTCACCCACAGAGGGAGGAATTGATGCCAAGTCTCCGGACGGAACGGCCGCTTCCTTCAGCAAAGCTAACCGCAATGCGCTGATCATCGCTAATACCTCGCTGTTCTACGAACTGGCCACGAACGAGATCGTTAACTCGCTGCATACGTAAGTAGACTTTTACAATTTGTTGAAGGACAGGTTCGATTAATGTAAGTTCTTTTGCTTTTCCAGTCTGCGACGTCGCAAACGCCAAGTGTTTGATAACAATCTGGGCGGATTTACCAGCGACGACTTTAGCAATGCGCTTCAAAGCGTGGACGTCAATCAGTTCATTACTGGGTCGATCTCTCCCATCAATCTGGAAGCGCAGTGCGAAAATCTGGAAGCACCCTGTGACACTACAACGCCCTTCCGTACACTGACAGCCCATTGTAATAATCTGCGTAGCCCGGAACTAGGTCAATCACTTACCGTGTTCGCCCGGTTACTACCTCCAGTGTACGATGACGGTATTTCCCAACCACGATCACTCTCCGTCACTGGGACACCGCTACCAAATCCACGATCCATCTCCTCCCTCATCCATCCGGACATTTCCAATCTGCACACGCGCTACTCGCTGATGGTGATGCAGTACGCACAGTTCCTCGATCACGATCTCACTATGACACCGATCCACAAGGGTTTCCACGAGTCGATTCCAAGCTGCCGTTCGTGTGACTCCCCGCGGACCGTACACCCGGAGTGTAGTCCATTCCCGGTGCCACCCCGTGATCACTACTATCCGGAGGTGAATGTCACAAGTGGCGAACGGTTGTGCTTCCCGTCGATGCGTTCTCTGCCCGGTCAGCAAACACTGGGACCTCGGGAACAGATCAACCAGAATACGGCTTTCCTGGATGCGTCACAGGTTTACGGCGAAAACGGATGCATTGCGAAGAAGCTGCGCGGTTTCTCAGGTCGTCTTAACTCGACGATCCATCCGATACAGGGCAAGGAACTTTTGCCCCAGAGCCCGGTACACCCCGAGTGTAAATCGCCGAGCGGATACTGCTTCATTGCGGGTGATGGACGTGCCTCGGAACAGCCAGGTCTTACGGCCATCCACACACTGTTCATGCGAGAACATAACCGTATTGTCGAAGGGCTTCGCGGGGTTAATCCACACTGGAACGGAGATCAGCTTTACGAGCAGGCACGACGTATCGTAATAGCCCAGAATCAACACATCACCTACAACGAGTTCTTGCCCCGCATTCTCAGCTGGAACGCGGTCAATCTGTACGGGCTGAAGCTGCTACCACAGGGCTACTACAAGGAGTACAACCCAACCTGCAATCCATCCATCGTAACCGAGTTCGCAACGGCCGCATTCCGCATCGGTCATTCGTTGCTCCGTCCGCACATTCCACGACTCAGCGTACAGCATCAACCGATCGATCCACCGCTACTGCTGCGCGATGGATTCTTCCGCACGGACAACTTCCTACAGCCGGGACTGGTGGATGAGATTGCGCGTGGTCTCGTAGCGACACCGATGGAAACGCTCGACCAGTTCATTACCGGCGAGGTGACGAATCATCTGTTCGAGGATCGGCGCATCCCGTTCTCCGGGTTCGATTTGATTGCGCTAAACATTCACCGTGGCCGTGATCATGGTATTCCCTCGTACAACAACTACCGTGCACTGTGCAATCTGAAGCGGGCCCAAACTTGGGAAGATCTAGGACGGGAAATTCCACCGGAGGTGATCGCTAGGTTACGTCGCATCTATGCTCACGTCGACGATATTGATCTCTTCCCGGGCGGTATGTCCGAGCGTCCGCTACAGGGTGGACTGGTGGGACCGACGTTCGCCTGCATTATTGCGATCCAGTTCCGCCAGTTGCGCAAATGCGATCGTTTCTGGTAAGTGTACAGGTAAGGGAAGGTACTTGGGAATTCGTTACTAACTGATTTTTCTTTTTGTCCTCAAAGGTACGAAAATGAAGATCCAGTGGTTAAGTTTACTGAGCAGCAGCTAGCAGAGATCCGCAAGACTACGCTGGCGAGGATCATCTGTGAGAATCTAGACATTACCGGTGATATGCAGCGAGCAGCATTCGATCTACCAAGCAACTTCCTGTAAGTATTTTCTTTGGAAGCACGGATAGGACAAGATCTTCATGGTCCCAATATTCCAACTCTCCTCTAGCAATCCACGAGTACCGTGCAGTTCCATGCCACAAATTGATCTCAGCGCGTGGAGGGAAAACGTCGTCCAGGGATGCCAAATCGGTGGTAAGAACGTGAACGTTGGAGATTCGGCCTTCCCATCGCCGTGCACGAGCTGCATCTGTACTAATGAAGGGGTAAGTTGGTAGCCTTCTAGCCTCGCGTGATCGTATGTTAATGTTTCAATGTCTAATCTTGCCGAAACAGCCTCAATGTGCCTCGCTACGCATTACCGACTGTGCTCAGCTTGCTCGCGAGTGGCCTCGGGACGTGATCCTCCGGGACGATGTTTGCAGTGCACAGTGCGGACTGGTACTACAGAACGCCACTCCTCAGGGCCGTAATATCCCGATCAGCTTACGGCCACCTCCTCAGCGCATTGCACGGTCTCGCATCGTCCAGCAGCAGACGGCGTCGTCACCGTTCACCTTCCAGGGCTTCCAGTTCCCGGATCTTTCGCAATTTATCGGTTAGAACTAGAGAGAGAGCAGAAAGGAGAGAAAGAAAGAGAGAAAGAGAGGTGCTGTTACCAGCAGGTGTAGGAAGCACCTTTTCTTTTTGTACATATTGAGCGGCCATAATTGATAGTTTCTCTCACACCTTTGCGGTTTTATTGTATTGTCCAACCCTGATCGTTGGTCGTCTTTACCGCCTTCTACTGCCCTATCGGACGATCCTCTCGACGTGTTTATTATAAACGTTTTTTTACCACTTTTAGCTCTATATCGCCACTGCGCCACTCCTTATAAGTTATATTGTGCGGTTAGGATGTGTGAGATAGAGCGATAGGTGATCCCGTAATCGTGATCCGATGCGTGTACAGCACCGTGTACTTATCTACTATTACATTTCTCCTTAGTACACACTGTTCACTGTTTTATCAGCTGGGAAATCCGCGACGATTACAAATGAGAGCGAACGTATATTCCCCAAAGGGAAGAGGTTGATAATAAAGGTTCAAACGGAGCTGGAGCAGCAGCAACTAGTGATCTAAATGATATGTAGGCATATATTTACGATATGTAGCAAAGGTTCGTTCAACCGTAGTGTTGTTAGTCTACGAGCGAATAAAGGTCCAGTAGGGACATCGTCGATTTAAACTATAATAAAGTGTAATACAATTTTCTGACTTAAAACTGTGAGTTGTTCGCCTTTCCCCCGGTGTCAATTACACATCCGTTGAAAGTCCTAGCTGGGCGAACAGGTTGCGTGACAGGAAGCGATACAGATCACGCGCATCTTCCGCACCAAAGTATCCGGCCAACCAGTTCTGTATCGTGCCGCCAGCTATTTTCGAGCTGAGCGGTTGGAATGTAAGCGAATACATCAGCAGACACTTGGCCACCCGGAGTTCGGCACCAAACTTGCGCAGAAAATCACCGATCAGTCGGAACATGTACATGATGATCTTGATCCCACCAACAACGCCTGATGTCCTAGAAACAAAGAATACATCAATATGGCATCTACGCTAACTGAGGCAAGCCGTACTCACATGCGAGATGAAAGCGAATCACTGTTAACTGGCACATTGGACAATGCCGTTTGCGCTCCCGACGCACCGTAATGCATAGAATAATGCTTTAAACTGTTCCACGGAGCTAGTTGCGTTGGAGGTGATTCAGTTTGGTTAGTAACGCCGCCGTAAGTATTGTTTAACAGCTGTCCTGCACAGGAAGATATTAGCAACCCGACAATCCACAGCACGGCCATCCTCCATTGATGCGTAGATACGTTTGTTGCGGTTGTGCGTTACCGAAATGAACTGAACTGAAGGTTCCATGCTGGTGTCCCATTAGTCTCGGTGGCGTCGCTAGAAATAATAGGATTTAAATGGGCTCTTCGCAATGGGTTTAAAGGATGAAGGAAGAGGCAACATTCGGAAAGGATAATATGGAAACCACACACACACTATCATGCTTGAGACTGACACATTAGTGCGAAAGGACCTTCAATGGGTCATTTATTGATTTATTTCGTGGATAGAGCTGTTTTACTTCTTCGCAAAAAAGCTCATAATTGAACCTTGCTTAGTTTTCGGTGTTGGTGGTGTGACCTTCTTCTCTGTAGCAGACGCTTTTCCTTGGCTGCTACCAAGCGAGGCTTTAGGTTTTGTTGCCGTCGGTGCAGCCATTTCCATTTCCGTTCCATTCGTCGTTGTTTCGTCTTCTGATACCATTTCAAAATCTTTAACAGTGACTATAAAAAACACACAAATGATACGTATCATTACGATAAAACAAAAAAACATTTCATTCTAAACTTACTCAAATAACCTTTCTCGTCGGTGAAAGTTTTGGTGATCAGCTTCTTAACTTTGCCCCGATTCCGGTTCACACTGTTTGAATCATTCTCGACGGGTTTCTCCGGTGTAAGTGACTTCCGGGCATCCTCCTTCTCTGGCACAGCGTCCGCCATTTCCTCATCAAATTCCACCCACCTCTCGCTCCGCTGTTCAGCCGCTTCCTTCCCGTCCATTTCCTCATCACTGGAGGAATCACAAATTTGCAGTATGCGAGATTTCTTGGACGGGTTCGACGGCTTTTTGCGTTGTAACAGTGGTTTGCTGCGCTTTTTGCCATCGTTCCGTTTTTTGTCCTCCTGAGGTGTGTTTGGAATGGCCTCTTCCTCCTCCTCCGTTGCCTCATCATCGGTGATGGTTCTTTTTCGTGTTTTTTCCACTTGTTTTATTGGTTCCGGGTTCTTTTTCGTTTCTACCGGTTCCGGAGCGGTAGGAGCGGTTGGTGCAGGAGATTGTGGTTCCTGCTTAATCGGAGCTTTAGAGGCTGCAGATTGAGCAGGTTTCGAGGAGAAAAAGGACGAAATGGCACCCTTGCCAGTAGTGACAGCTTTCTTCGTGTCCTTTTTCGGCGATTGAACCTTCGGCGACGCTTTGGTTGGTGATGCCGTTTTCGGTTCCGGTTTTACAACTGCCGGCGTTGAAGGTGGTGAACGTTTTTCCTCCTTGACTGGAGCTTTACTGGCCATCGAAAACATGTTCGGTTTGGTGGGTTTTGGGTCCTGTTTCACTGGGGCTGGTGGTTGATTTGGAGCAGGTTGTGAGGAGCCAGCATCTATCTGACGTTTCTCGGAACTCAGCCGAATGTTCATAGCACTGAACTCATTATCGTTGGACACGTTCAACGGCCTCACATCCGACGCAATCTCCACTGAGTACAACATTTTCGAGCACTTTGGATACATTTCACATACACTTTTCGTTTTCTTCTCATTTGCCAGCTGAAACAGAAGAACCGTTTAACAATTATAAATCTCCCGACTATTGGCAAAAACTGTAGTGTTGTATTTGTTTACGTACAGCGATGAACATGGTTCCATTTTTATCGATCCCACGTACGACGTACTCTAACGAAAGCTTCCGTTGCCCTTTCTGCTCTTCCAACCATTTCTGCAGAATTTCCAACGCTTGTTTACTATCCAAACTCCACGTATTACTAATTCGGCGTGTAGTTATCTACAAATGAGTGGAATGAAATGGAAATTTTAATGTTTTCTTACCGTTATGAAGGCGTACCATCCATTTCGCCCTACCTTCTCATTGGCATCGAAAACAATGTGGCCAATTTCACGGTGACACGTTTTCAGCAGCTCTGCATCCATGGCTAAGGGCACTTACTATATCCACAGATGGGAAGAATCGTACACGTACGGCTAGAATTAACTATTTAGCTTAGGATTTTACCAGACAACAAACGCAACCATATGAAAGGAAGCAAATGCACAACACAAAAATACGCGCAATTTTACGCTTTGTTTTGACAGTTCAAATGTCATCCATTGTTTACAACGCGATTTACCATATGGTTCTATTTACATGAGCCATTTTCAACCAAATCGGCAAGTTTCACTCAAATTGGCAACAAACAAAAAACTCAAAAATATAGGTTTCAATAAATAAAACATACCTTCCTCATCAACACCAAGTCGTACAGCTGCTGAATGTGTTCTTAATGGGAAATGTATCTCCTCGCTATTGGAGAGCGTGATCTTGAATAGATTTTCATCTTCCAAACCTCGATCGAACCATCGGAAATCGATTCGTCCCGCTTGGATA
This sequence comes from Anopheles minimus, assembly GCA_000349025.1. NCBI lineage: Eukaryota > Metazoa > Arthropoda > Insecta > Diptera > Culicidae > Anopheles > Anopheles minimus. The sequence continues at coordinate 879,970 of KB664255.1, read as the reverse complement.
CAGTTCTTTGACTACTATATTTTTTACCACAAGGTGTCATCCCAAAGTTGCTTACAAAGTTTTGAAAAATTACCACCAGAGGCGCTGCAATCAACCGCTTTCAATCGATTAAGCTTTCTTCGTACGTTCCCATTCAAAAGCGTCTTTATACACGAGAGCTGCCAATTGTTTTATTTATTAAATCCACTTGTTGCTGCAAGTATCGTCATATGTGTATATATAATTACCTAAACTCCTCAACGTATCTGCCACCTTGGTTCCATGCTCCAGAACACCGACCGGTCACCCGTTGGCGGCACAGAATTGGTCAAAATTTGTGTGTGTTTGCCGAATCATAGCTGAATGTTTGGTTGTAATGGTAATCCTTTTTTCCCCACTTCCCGTAAGTGTTCTGCCTTATTTTTCTCTAATCATCCAATCCGGGAGACCATACACGGGCTGGTGCTGATGGCGTTATAAATTTGCTGTCGAATCGATTATATCATATGTGTTCTTATCGTTTATCTACTCTTGATGCATGCAAAACGCGTCGTAATTACTCTTAGTACACCACGCACACAGTCTTTGCACATTGCCACTGGCCTGCTTGCTTGCTGGAGCTAGTAAATCCTCCCATAACTCCGGGAAGGAGGAATTTAGGAAACGGAAGTTTGAAAAGCGCTCACTACTACTAAATGGATAAGCAATGCTACGGTACAAACTGCCCTGAACATAATACTAGCGTGTGTTTGTGTTGGCGTTGAAGGCGCATCCGTTTTTTTTTTGGTATGAAATGATACAGTAGTAGTAGTAACGCATATGACTTAAGTAAATGATCGTACTCGGAGCTGCCACAACCGGCTTTCGAAAAACTCTAAGCTAAGTTCTAATCTAAACGATTCCTTTCCATCCCCACACCGACGGTAGAGAAATTCAGGGCAAACTGTCTGCTTCTACTAATAATAAACTATGCACAACCGAAAACATTTGGCAAGGTAGGAGAATGTGGCTTCGCCAAGCGTGCGCATCGGAATAAAACAACGCTATAAAAGGAAGTACGTTTTGTGTATAAATAAAATGCAACAAAAAAAGAAGCTAATAATGCACTGGAAAGCCATCGCAAACATAAAAGCACGAAACATTCTCCCTATCCTCTTATAACTAACTTTCTTTTTCTGCCATTTTTTGTTTGTTTGTCAAGCCATTTTAGCTGGAATGCTACTAAACATGAATCCGATGGTGGTACACATCATTTTAACCAAATATCATCCATCGTATCGTCGTGCAGTTCGGCCACCGGCATCGCACGGAGCGTCCGCAACGTTTCCATGTAGAACGTTAGCTCCGACACGACGACCCCGTGCTGGGGGCCACCATTGTTGGTGATGTTGTTCTTGAGCAGCTGTTCCCGCAGCTTATCCTTAAAGTTCCGCTGCACCGTCCGGTAGATGGTGTGGACCTGCTTTTCCGGCAGGATCGGTGCGATCGCTTCGTGCAGCTTCACGAACTGCCGGCTAATGTTGCGGAACGGTTGCGATGGAACCGGTGGCCGGGCGTCCCAGTTGTTAAGCTGACCCGTCACCACGTCGCACACGATCGACAGTACCTTGTTTTCGATCTCCTTAATGTGGCTGACGAAATCTTTCTCCACCGAATCGTACCCAGCAGAGGAGGAGGAGGCGCCGGTCGTACTGATCGTGTGCGATCCTCCATTCGTTAGTGATCCGGTCGTTCCGGAGGTAGTAGTGGTGTTGTTGTTATTATTGTTATTGACTGATGCAAGCGATGACCCACCGGAGCCGTCCAGCGAGCGGAAGTGACGTTTCACGTGTGGCAATAGCCAGAGGACTAGTTCGAGTGCCCGGGACACCAGTGCCAGGTTGCTGCTGGTGATAGTTTTAAGGCCAGCTACATGAAGTGCTCCTGCACCGAGCACTAGCTGACAGCAGCGTGAATTGAACATGCGCAGCAGATCGACCACATTACGGCCAAGTTGCGGTGCAATCACCGGCAACTGTGACGCACACCGGCAATACTCACTAACGATCTGCACTAGTAACAAGGCGGCACCTACCAATGCGAACGGTTCCCCTTCGACTTTGAGCACCGATTGTGGGGGCGCTGGTGTCACACCGTTCGTTTGATGCTGCGATCCATTCAGTGCCGGTTTGCTCCAATGAAAATCACCCCGTGCAATACAATCGATCATCGTCTGAAACTCGGCCGGTACTTCCGCCTGCTTCCAGCGCTCACTGTCCAACAACAAGGCTAGCTTGGATTTTCGCTCGGTGTGGAACTTTAACGCAAACCGATTACCCTGCGCACAAAGAGCCAACTTTAGCGGAACACTCTGCACACCGCACGCCGCCTGGCAGCCGTCTGTAAACCGCTCGACAATATGCGCCAACTGTGCGATCTGTTCCGCACTGACCGAACTTTTCTCGAGGCTTTGGTTCGAGACGAGATTTGCACAACGCTCGTGGCAGTAGTTACACACGCTCTGCAACAAGTTCGCCAGCTTATCCTGCACGATCGTATAGTCAACCGCCGACAGGAACGCTTCCGTATCGATAAAACTCACATCGTCCGTAAGCCGCCCAGCGCTTGCATCGGCCGTCTGCTGCATTACATCATGCACTGCCCGTATGCGTCGCAGCAACCGCAACAGCGTACCGGTGGCACTTTCCAGCAGGAGGATCCATTCCGCGAGTGACAAACTTTGCGCTTCTTCCCCGGCACCGGTCAGACACACTTCGGCATCACCCGAAGCGATCACTTCGATCACGAGCTGTTTCACGATCGCACGCACCGTTGTGATCGCCTCATCGCGGTACGTGTCGATAAAGTCCAGGCTACGTTTGCGTAACAACCCGGAGATTATGCAGATCAGCTTATCCTCCTCCAGCACACGCTCTTCGCCGGAATCGGTCGGAAACGGTCGATTAAGATCGGCCGTTGAGTAACGCTCGAAATCCGTTTTCAGCATTTTATCGATCAGCAGCTCCATTTCGCACAACTGCGACGGTAGATGACGGAAGCAGTGTACACCGGTCAGCTCCTGCCCAAGTATTTCCTGTGTCGTGCTGATCAAATCCAATGCCGCCACATAATCCTGCGTGCTCAGCAGCAGCTGTATCATCGGCTGCGTTTGGTGTACCGTCGACATTAGCTTCAGCTTTTCCAGCACCAGATTGTTGTTCGCCCGTATCCGCTCCGCCCGGATCACCTGGAGCGATTCCTTCACGATCATGTCGTCGATTTGTTGGATTTTGCCCCGCAAACGTTTCACATTACCGAGCGCATCCGCCATCTGCTCCATGATCGCGTCCTGCGACGTCATGGCGTGGAAAAACGCAGACGATTTATCGGCCACCTGTTTCGCAATTAACACCTCCACTATGTCGAGATAGTGACTGAGCCGTTCCTGTAGCAGCCGGCTCGATTGTCTCGTCTGTTCGCCACCTTCCGTACCGATGCCCGCGAACGCCGCCGCAAACGTGGCCGGCCGGTGTAGTTCGAGATTTTGCTTCAGGAACACCTCCGGGATGTCCTTCAGGCTGGCGGTGGCCCCGTTCGGCAGGCGATCACTTACGAGCGCCTGCTGACTAGTAGCGTTCGCTGTTGGTACATTTGCGATGCGCGTGTGCACCCGGTAGCGTTTGCCGATGCGCTTCAGATACGCATCGAACTGGTCCCACCGGATGTCGGCGAGCCGGGGCGATGGACCGACCGAGGCACTCTCCACGAATGTGTCGCCCCATTTCTTCGTAAAGAAGTTCGACTGTTTGCCCCGGCTCGGATCGTTCAGTACGGCGGGCAGATTCTGGGCGGCGGAAAACACCGACCACTTGACGTGGGATTCCTTCTGCTGGGCGTTCACGTGGCACCGGGTTACGTGCATGTCGTAATCACGATCGCTAACACCGTCCAACGGTAACGACGAGCACACACCATTGTAACCATAGCGACACACGTACGAGCCACCTTCCACGGTGCAGTGCTGCTGGCGAAGGTGCCTAACGAAAGCGGGAAAGTAGAGCAGTGTGAGAAATTGATGTTAGCAAACGAGCGTTCGAATGATGGCCGATTGCGGCACGCGGCGACGAAACTGTAAAAACAATTATACCGACCAATTCCCCACGACGTCGCCGATGACCTCGGGGTGGGGAATGCGGCATATATGCAACACCCGCAAGGTTTTCGACAAATTGGTGCTAATTAACCTCGTGCCCTTAACTGATACCTCCTCGGGGGGGAATTAACAGTGGTTGCGACTGTGCAGACACACCATCATCAAAACATCCCGCTCCCCGGATGTTCTAATCAAATCCATCGGAAGATATCCCATACCTTGCAAACTCTGCAGTATTTTTGAACAAAAACAGTTGCTGCTGTTGTTGCTGCTGCTGGTGTGGCTGCTGATCGTGCGGTGTCCACTGTTGCTGCGACGGCGTTTGATCAGCCCGGGACGATGCGGGAGAAAGGCAGTACTGACAGCTTTGCCAAGGCGGTGGTTCCTTCAGATCGAAACTTCCCGAGGTAGACTTTGCCATTGGCACATATTGTTGGTACGGGAAGACTCACCGCCCGTTTGGAAAACACAAACACGCACACACAGAGCACGATGAGGGAGCACAATTGTGACACGGCCGGAAACACGGCAACGGAACCGATTTGTCCGTTAGCAGAGGTATGCGTTTTTTTCTTCTTATCAGCGTAACAAAAAAGTAATATCCGGCCTTTGGTCTACGTGGGACACCCGTACAAATAAATGATACGAACAACGAGCAGGGGGATTGGAAAAATACACACAACGTATCAAATTCTTCAGCTGACACAACACCGATATTTGACAACAGTGACGTGAGCCGATACGAAGAAACCAAGGTGTATGAAGGGTGTACGGTGTGACGATACAGGGTGCGCTCACATTACGCCACAAACGAATTATCAGATTAGTGTGTAATACTCTGGAAATATGAACCTCGTAGTTACCACTGTTGCGGATTATTTAAATGTCAAAACGCATGATGTCCATAGGGCATGACAGTGTGCTGTCAACTGTGAATAAGGAATAAAGACATTCGTTGTTGGACCGTCGTACGAATCACACCTTCTGCCTTCAGTTCTTCTGCCTTCAGTTCTTCAGCCTTCAGTTCTTCTGCCTTCAGTTCTTCTGCCTTCTGTTCTTCAGTTCTTCTGCCTTCTGTTCTTCAGTTCTTCTGCCTTCTGTTCTTCAGTTCTTCTGCCTTCTGTTCTTCAGTTCTTCTGCCTTCGGTTCTTCAGTTCTTCCGTTCAGCAGTTGAGAACAAAGTGCGTGCCGTTGAAAATAGCAGTAAATTACTGCATCGTGAGCGTTTTGCTGCGTGTATTACAAGTGGATTTCGAATTACTGCTTTGAAATAGAGAAAATCGTATAAAGTAAGTTAAGTCAATCGTTCTTCCACCAGGGTGAAGTGCCTTATTTGAAAGGTTGCGTAGCGGCTCTAGCTTTCGAGCTTTGCCTGATTCTAAATGCTATGCTATGTTTTGAGGAGAAACAGACACTTCAGAAAACAACCACTATATAAAAAAGTCTCCTCATAATCATGATATTTGATATCGATTGAATTTGAATTGATGGTCGTAAAAATATACATTGTAATAGACGAACCATTCTTAAATGGCTCAATTCGTTAAAAAAAAACACTTCAACTGCCTTTTTTGAAATAATTTCTTATAAGTACCTTGGGTAAGCACAGATTTCAGCAAAACGTCAAAATACGCGCAATGGGTCTCTCCGATTGATAAAAGGTAAACAACAACAAAGTAAATGCCGACTAATGCATTGCTTTTGCTTCTCAGACCAACTTTACATCGGTTAAGTACGAACAAAAGTTAGCAATTCTTTTTAAACCTGCTGACTTTAAGGTCAGTGGCGTGAACTGTCCTTTCCGGAAAGAATTCTGCATTCAAATCGGATGGAAATTTGCGAAGAAAGTGCGTCAATGGCGTCAATTATCATCAATTTACTATGCCTAAAAATTCTGAAGTATTTCTTCTTTCGGACGTTTCAAGCATTCCTCCATGTGCGCATACACATACTACATTTGAATTGCACGATTTATTTTGCCTTATTTTCTTCTTTTACCCTTGTTTTTCATTGGAACACCGATAAACATTTAGCTTTTTGTTTTACTCAATCTCTTACGAGGAAGATAACCATTTTGTCTGCTTCCTCTTTCTTTTTCCTCATGTTTGCCATAAGTGTTTGAATAATGTTCGATCATGTTCTGTAGATTTATTGTTTGGAGAGATGCGTGTACGTTTCTATTTTCCAGTGTGTTTTTGTGTTCAGTTTGCTTTCACGACAAAGACATTACATTAAAAAGGGGGGCAATTGTTCTATTCGTTATCCACCTAGCCGTAGTAAAACACAACGCGTACCTTGGATGGAGATGGAGGCAATTAGAGGCAGGTGATGAAAAATATTATCACCACCCTACTCATACATCATACGCCTTCGCATTCGCACCAGGGTAGTAGCGCATATCATATTTTTAGATATATCGTGGTTAGGATTCACATCAAATCACATTTCTCTGTCCAGTATGCCCAGGATAAAAGGGGCATTCAAACATGGTTGCGCCATGCGTACATCTGTGCCATTGTGTTAGCTCGAAACGAACCATACTGCTGGCATCTGGATCAGAGTTTTTTTTCGTTTAATGCTAAGTCTGACGCTTTTCTGTAACGTTGTACCATCGATTTTTATTTGGGAGGCGCATTGGATACACTGCATGGAATCACGGGAAAACTTTCGATTCAGGGGACATCACGTGGGACACTTTCTTGCTCTACATCCAATCGTATCGATACGTACGATTTGTACAGTAATAAATCGAGTTAAAAGCAGCGGCTAATAAAAGTTTGATTATGGAAATAAAATAAAGGCAAATCAGGTGTAAATTCTGAAACTTTACTGTCTAAAATGCAATCTATCACTTAAAAAGGCGCATACACGGCAGGGGGTGTTTGCGTACTAAGAATTTTAAATTCCATCCAACAATTCCACTACTCTCCACTACACAACCGCTCTTCTCCTCGTCTCGATGCTTCAGAAAAGGTACTTCGGTACTCAAAAAAAAGGGAAGGTTCTCTAAACTAAACTAATAAAAAATCCATTCTGTAAACATTGTTTCTTCGTATCTATCTAAGTATAAGCCGGATGGCGCAACTCGTAAGGCGCATGCGTACATATTTATATAAACACAACCGTTGCAGTGCGCGCAAACGAGAGTAAGTAAAGGTGGCTCAGTAAAATTGGTTCAGGCGGCATATTCTAAATATTGTGCATCCCTCAGCTGCACACACGATATAACAAAACTTTACCTATGTCAACAGTCACATCCGATGTGTTTAGTGCATGAAAAAGCAACAGGGGGGCGATGCGAAACCGGAGAACCTAAAGCGTTTAACTAACTTTTATGTTATAGAAAAATAATTATATAAATCCATCTCTCTATTTCTGTCGTTCCGATAATCGGGGTTCAATATAAACTATATACTACGGCAATCACATTCTTCTTTTGCTTACACAACATGTTCTTAAAGACCTAAAATGACTACAGAGACCAATGGGGGGCTGAGGTTTCAGAACCCGGCGGCGATTCCACCACTTCTTCTCACACGCACAATTACACATACATGCACGCGTTACAGGAGGTGCCGGATGGGTGGGTAAAAGCACTAGAGAACTTAAATACTAAAACAGTGTAATAATGTGTGTTTTTGTACACACACTCTAGTTTGTTTCCCCTTCAGCAACTCCTTTTCTATGTACCCCTAACAACTATCAGTGTTTTGGGGAGAAACCATTTGTTTAACACACGCTCACTCTGGATTTTCGCCGACATAATTCGGGGCCTATCTCTCTCCCTCACAACATTCATATTCATATCGCCCACTCTAAGCAACATTCTTCTTCCTTTCTTCATTATGCTTTATAGTTGTCTCCATTTAAATTGGATTACGATCCATTCGAGATTTTGTCCCAAGCCGGGAGAGTAATGTGCGGATCGTATGTCATACCGCGTACACTATACGATCGTTCTAAATCGGCCGTCTTTAATTCCGCGTGCCAATCATCTATCTTTTGTTCGAATTTTAATCTTGTAAACAACCCAACAGGACACCATTTTGCTTAGGTAAAAGAACTTACATTGGTCAATTTATGTGTCTGTATATGTGTGGCGTCTGATAAGATGCAAATACACTAGTTTTAATTCCACTCTCTCACTGTCTCTTGCAGCTAGCTGTAATTCATATCTCAAATAATTTTATTTTATCTATCCTGTCCATTATTAACTTATTATGGATCTGTTTTGCGTTGCGCGTGTGCATTAACCTTTCCTACGATGTAATTATGTTGCTCTTTGTATGAAACCAACGTGTGCAGAGTGTTGAAGCATTTACAAGCGACTACTAAACGTGTTCGCGCGCAATTTCTACTCGTTCTATTCTTGTGTTTTTTTTGTCTCATATTTGTTAGTTTGCTTACTTGCGCATGTCTTTTTGTGTCTCTCCTCGTTTGTTGATTTTTGTTTCTATCTCTCTCTACCCCAAATAGTTATGGCTGTTACATCGTTGATCAAACGCACACTACAAGTTGTTTTTGTTTCGCTTTCCGGGTTTTTACTCGTTTAGTACTTTGTCTTCGGGTTTCAAATTTAAGTGGCACTTTGAGAAATTGATCTATGTTTATTCCATTACGCTAATATTTGTTCTTTGTTTCTAAAACTTGTTCGCGTTTCTTTTCTTATCATTTTGGTAAAACTATCTCTCGCTGCTCGGGAGAAATCAGGAATCGATCAACGTTTCAAAACGGTTGAAGCAATCCCGCACACTTTCTGGAGGGGGAAGAAGCACGTACTAGACACACGCGTCCCCATTAAATATCAGGTGAAAATTTTTCGTCGGAGCACTAAAGCTTGTCTTTGTCGATGGTGGTCCTGGGGTGGGTCGTGTGTTTTCCACGGAAATCTGCCATTAATAAGGAGTGGAAATTTGTTTGTTTCCGTTTTCGCTCCATAGCAAGACGGTCATACTAATTGTTGGCTAAAACTTTGAACTACATTGGAAGCGTTTTTCATGTTTGTTCGCGCGTATGTGGTTTCCAGTTGGTCATCGTTGTACTGAATTATTAATCTCAACCATTTTCTTTATCTTTCATATGTCTCAAACTGCTGGTCTACATCTTGTGTGCATTAAAAACGGTTACATTTCGCTAAATTCAGTTTGCTGAATATTGGTTCTACCACTACGTCACCTGCACTCGATACCTTTCTCTTTTGCTATTTTAGAATGAAATTCTTAGCAGAATAAAGTGTCCGAAAAGATTCATATAAAGAAAAAAAAACTAAATACGATTTTCCCCTTTAAAAAAACGTCACAAAAAGGTGTGCAAATGTGCAGCAGCAAACGTTCATCACAAATATGCGTGTTCAGTGCCCGACAAAGGGCACGGGCATGCACAACAACGAGCAGGTTTCAACATCGTGTTTCTCTACTACTCTGGCAAAACTAGTGAAAATTGGTTTGTTTCCCTTGCGTTCGTTAGACAACTCTTCGCTTCAAAGTGTTTTACGGGTTCTGCCATTTCCACACTACAGTTCGACAAAACTTATTCGATTTTAGCAGGTCTTCTTTTTGTTTTCTTTGTTGAAATTTCACTAATAAGCCACATCTATGTATACATAATCACGGCACATACATTTCATCAATCGTTTCATTTCACATTTGAAAGGGGTTGTTTGTTTTTTATTTTCCGGCAAATTATCGCCACATTTTGTGGGTTTGTGCATTCTTTAATTCAACCCTTCAAACATTCTCACTTTGACCATTTCTAGGCAAAGTGACAACATATTATTGAATGTAAAGTGTTTTGTGTTGTTTATATCTGTGTTAGTGTGTAAATGGTTTCTAATCCTTCCTTATCTGTACAGTTGCGGAAAAGCGCAAACCAAATCCATAGACTGTATATTCATATATATATACCACCGCTAGAACACGGGACGACGAGTATTTTGTAAAAAGGACAACCATTAAGATTCGTTCACACAATACTTTCTTGTACCAACCAGCAGGTTTTGTGTTCCTTCTCTGCCCTATTTATTTTTTTCTTCTCAGCAGTTCAGGAACAGCTTAAACGTCATTCAAATACTTTGTGTAGGTGCGAATGTGTGTGTTATTGTTTTGCTTCTCTCCTCTTACATTGCACACAACAAACGTAGCAGTGTTTCATGATCATCAAAATTGACAACATTCGAAGGTGTGAGTATATAGCATCAGTGCGTGCAATCATAAACAACTGATAGCGCAGCAGCGTTTTTTTTTTTCTTAGGCAGGATGACTTCGTAACAACCATTTAGTCACAATACTATTAACCTTGGCGGCGGAGGTGGTCCATTATCTATACACTACTATCAATTCAGACACACTGCCGCTGCACGGTGTGTTTGTGTCACGGTTGTGACTCTAATCTGTGAGTTTAAAATATAGATCTAACACCAACTCCACTCAAACGTCCGGGTTTTTCTTTGATTCCTAGTATTAATTTAAATTCCTTCCCACCGTGCTTAGTTCTATTTGATCAAACGATCACCTATACGGCCGATACGGCAACAAGATCTTAAGTTATTCACAGATTACAACATGAGTCATGCCCATACATATATTTATGCGTCCGCCTTATATTGCACACCTAATAAATCGGCTCACCGTACTGGTTTAACATGTCGTTCAGTTCCTCCAACAGCTCGCTAAAGGTTATCCGCTCGTGCGGGTCTCGTTGAAAGCAGGGCCCCATTAGCTTATCGTACACGTCCGCAAACTGTTCCGGAAGCTGCAATCTGTGGAATAAAAACGAGTTAGAGAAATAGCATTCTTTTGCGCGTTACTCACGCTCGGTAGCACGTACATCTTTGTCTCAAGCTGTAACAGTTGATACAACTGGGCCGCACTCTTCACGTCCACGTGCGGATAGGGCGTTGCGCCGTACGTGAACATTTCGTACAGTGTCACCCCGAAGGACCAGACGTCCGATTGGAATGAATATTTCTGCGTTTCGAGCGTTTCCGGTGCGTACCAGCGGATCGGTAGCTCGCGGCTGTGTCGCGCTACATAGTAGTTGCTACCTTCGGTAACCTGTGCCAGACCGAAGTCCGATATCTTCACGCACTTCTTGCTCTCCACCAGAATGTTCCGTGCTGCTAGATCACGATGTACTATCTGCTTCTCGAAAAGATATTGCATGCCCTGTAGAAGAGATACAAATATGTTTGAATACATTCAAAAAGCATTGTGTTGTTCGAGAATGCTTCAAAAAATTACATTTGCAATATCCCGTGCCATCCGTAGTAAATCCTGCTCCATCAGATCGTACCGCTTGTACCCGAGGTACGCAAGCAGCGAACCCATCGGTACGTACTCCATCACCACCACCAGTTTGTCGTGCTCCTCGATGAAACAGATAAACTCCACAATGTTGGCGTGCTGCAAGCTTTTCATGATATCTACCTCGCGCCGAAAATCATCCTTCACGCGGCTCAGATCGGACCGATCGTCGTAGATTGTTTTCAACGCGACTTCCCTCGGCATCTGGTTGTCGCGTTCGAGCGTCCCGCGATACACCCGGCCGTAATTACCTTCGCCGAGCATATTGTGGAAGATGATACGCTCGCTGCTGCTCAGCTGTATGTAGTCGGAACAGTTGACGAACGTTTTCTCGTAGTAGGAATCGCCACTGAAATGGTTGATGTGGTTGGACAGCAGCGGAAGCGAGCTGCTACCACTTGACGCATTGCTACGCAGCTCACTGTCGCTTCCGTTGCTGACATACGACGAAGAGGTGCAATCGGTGCGTGATCGAACCAATGTGGAATCTACAAGACCAAAAAAAAATATATATTTGAAAAACTCTATCATATTATCAAACTCTTCCACACTCGTCTACTTACTGGTTTCCATCGAAAGTATACTATTCTTGAAGTCAGATCCATTCAACATGTTGCTGGTCGAGTGACCATTAACGTGCCCATTTCCTACCGTACAATAGCTACCGTTTAATTGACCTGAGATATGGAATGGATAGAGGGTAAATGGTAAGTTAGCAGATGAAACGTAACTAAACGATCAGACGCGAACACTCACGTGCGTGCACCAAAAGTCCAACGATCGTTTGAGGTGGTAAGCGTTTGTCCGGATCCGCATGCCAACCGCAGCTCAGACATTCGTAGATCTGCTTCGAATCCTTCAGCTCCGGTGGCATTGTCTGCAGCCATTTGCGGGAGGGTAAAAATTCCGTCGGTTTGTACACGTGCATCTTGATGCCACGGCTAAATATTTCCCACAGCGTTGAGGTGCAGGCCCACACATCCGTTGCCGGATCTTGGCGCAACCGGGCGACGCTCTGTTCGCTCAGATCCTGATACTCGTAGGGTATCCATAGCAGATCGTGCTTCGTCAGCAGCCGCAGTCCGTGCATGCCCGGATCGCCGAGCTTGGCCAGGACGCGCTGTTCCCCGTCATCGTACTGGGTGACCAACATGGACGAGCACCGAATGTTCCCGTGGACGATGCCGTGCTTCTGCAGGTAGTACAGTGCACGGGCGAGCGAGTGTCCTATCTCGATCAGCGCCGTTGGTCGTACCGTGGTGCGGCGCGCTCGTAAAAACTCGTCCAACCGCCCGTAACGCGGATATTCTAGCACCATCGTTATCGGCTTACACACGGTCATACCGTACAGCTTAATGATATCGATCGAATCGATCGTTGCCCACTGGCCGGCTACCTGCAAAAAGTCCTATTGGCGAAGAACCAAGGTATATGCCGAATGAAATTGTATGCAGATTGTGAAATTATTTGCTAGATAATATACCTTAAGATAATCGCCCTCCTTCTCGTTCTTGAGCAATTTCAGCGTAACCTCCATCTTGCTGTTGTTTGGAAGCAAAAAGTCCGCACGCGTACGCTTCGTGAAGCCATCGATTTCGTCCTCTACGGCATCTACGGTAAGCGAAGGGGCGGTAACAAAACAAAAGAAAGAGTCAACAATCAAACAAGCTACTCTCCTCCCCACATCACTTAGCAAAACATTTTCTGCTTATCATACGCACTGCGATTGATAACTAGTTCCTTGGCGGCATTTATGATACAGGCCCGCTTTTGTCCCAGTTCCTGCGTTCCGCCACGCAACAAATGCTTCGGGGAGGATTTTACCGTTGGCCGGCAGAGTAACAGGTTGGGCGCGGTGTCATTGTCCGACGGCGGCAATCGATAGACGCTCGTTATCTCAGGGTTGAGGCTCTTCAACGCCTCCGTCAGCTGGTTGTACCGGCATACCTGCTCCTCGTTCTCGTGCTGCACGTGCCACTGATCTTCGGCATGGATAAGCTTGTACGTTTTTATCAGTCCACTTTGGCAAAGTAAAAAATGTTGGTTAATTAATTTGAAACATTCGACATATACGGCATTGTGCCGTCATATACTAAAGCAAACAAATAATTTGGAATTTTAGCATTTTGGTAAATTATTTCCCCTTCCGAGTGGGAAGAGACTTGTTCTCCACATGCATACTTACTCGGTTTCAAGCATATCGACATAGAAGGTATCGTACTGCTCCTCGCACTGTCGTATAATGCACGCTCCGCAGCTACTGTTCTTTTCCCGAATTTTATCGGTGGAATATTTCCCTCTGTACCAGGAACGAAAAATATATGATGTTATAAATAGCATTATTACCTTCCAATTACTTGTAGTTAAATAAAAAATTAGAATATAAATTAATTCTTCCAATATTTTTTCAAATATTATACAACGATCAAACTAAAGAGCGCTAAAATACTACACAAGAGAATCGAGAATATCCTTAAGAAATTCTTTTAAACTTGTTTTGAGTTTAAATGGTAACATAATCTTTGGGCGTTGCAATCAGAAAATGTAGAGGCGTGCGTGCCTCAGTAGTTGGGCGAAATTTCCATGCATCTCGCCGGAACGCCGGCTTTGAAACGACACATCAGTTCTGGGTATTTACGGCAAACGATGTCTACCGTTCGCGCTGAACAAATTCCAACAAAGCAACAACTTCGGAAGGACTAAGACCTTTTTCCAAGATACGCTCGAGCCCGGTGCGTATGGGAAGGATACATATATTGGAAGAAACATTTGGTTTTATGAATGAAACCCTACACAGTCTCGATCATTTTACCAGAATCGATTCCCCTTGTCGTGCGACTTCACACTTACCCGATGGGCCCGTGGCACTTGAGTTCTCTCAGCAGGTTGAGCATCGGCGAGGAAAGATAGTCCTGACATAGATACACTGTCCATTTGCACATTAACCTGGCAAAAGACAGAAAACCATACATCAAAACCCAACCCCAAGAGGTGAAATTGTGAGCAGAATTTGGACATTCCCATACCTATAGTAACCGGCTAGACAGGTTACGAAAGAGTTCAATTCAGTCTGATCATGAAAGTCTATACAGTACGGTTCCGACTGGTCTTCCAGTGCGAGTTTCACTGTGAACTTTTCCACCAGTATGGTGAGTATTTCGTCGATGTTTGTCACATGTTGCCACTAAATGAAATTGGTAAGTAATTAAAGAATATTGCTTGAGAGTGCGAGAGCTAGTAGAATGAAACGCCTAACTTACCTTGCTGGCGTAAAACACCTTCAGTCCGGGTGTTGTCGTTGCATCCTCACGCTCCAAAGTTCGCTCCAGTCCACCACCGGTGGAGCTGTACTTGGCTGTGTCACGTGTGGTCGTCCCGTAGGGCTGAAACCTTAGCTTTACCGGACACTTGCCGGTTCGTGAACTGAACTCACCTCTCGGATACTGAATTTCGGCGGCATACTCCTCATACAGATACCCCGGTGCGATGTTATCGATATCGTTGATATAGACATTTTTCACGTAGCTGTTGAAGATAATGGGGTAAAATGGTATTAAAACCGTGTCGCAACGATACGAAAACATTATAAAGCTAAATCGAGCATTTGCCACTTACTTAACGTCATGATCTCGGTTCTGGATGGAGTTGAGTGAATCGAATATTTTTTTGTGGGCAACATTGAAGAAAAATACCGAATGTTGCTCGCTGATCTTGCGCGGGATGTACTTCTGGAAGTCGCGTTTCAGCTCGTTCAGGCCTACCTTGTCCTCGATCATCTTCCGGTACATATCGTTCACGACATAGCCGAGTATCTTGTTCTTGTACTTTGGGTAGTCGATCTCCGGGATGCGATTGTGCAGGAGGTCGTACCGTAGCTGGCTGTAGTAGTAGTTGAACAGCTCTAGATCGAGCGCTTTCAGGCAGGACAGATCGGGAACCTAGCCGAGGGAGGAAAGTTATTCGAATATGATGAAAACCAGATTGTCACAGTAAATTGAGACAAACTTTAATGGCCATGAGGGCTTTTGGCTTGCGTTGTTACACCTATCAACAGTGTTCCTGGTTTGAAATAACACAAGCGATCGCCAAGAGTCTCGGCGACTGAGAAGCCTCGAAGAGCCTCATGAAATCATCTAGTAAAGTAAGATATCAGAGACCTACTTCCTGAGTGGTTGGAATCTTCATCAAATATATTCGTCACTTAAGCCATGCCAATTCCCTCTCCCTAACAAGGATACTTCCGCCATATTGTGGAAAGTCAAATGTGGCTATTACTTTGGCCCAAACATTTATTAACCAGGGCCTACACAAGGCTCAATCCGTCCCTGGATTAACACCAGAACTACCGGTATTTGTTTCGAAATGACTATTGATTACTTAGTTAATATTTTTCAAATGTTCCTGTTATTTTCATTTTAGTTTTAGGTTTTGGACTTTGATAGATTTGATCGGCAACCATACTAACACGAATTACTCCAAGAATTTGCAGTCCCGTCGTACCATATCAAATCCAATTGGTGTGTGGTTCTGTTGCCCATCAGTGTCAAGTGGCAGATGAAAGTGGCTGATCAAACTGTAAAACATTTTTTCTTCTGTTATCTTTAAGTAGACGATATACTACGTCTGTAAATTGCTTCCGTGTTGGTTAGGTTCTAACTTACACGACTACTTTAATAATTTCACAAATAGGGATTGCGGGAATGACAAGTTTCCTTTTCGGGATTGCTCGGGATCGGGATTTATATTTAATACTAGAATATTCAACAACGTCTATTTGTGATAAACAAACACATTTTTTTATAAATATTTTGGGCAGAACCACGCTGTTTATTCAAGCTTGGATGTGTAAAATTCATGCATTAACATTTGTAGAATTGTTTACCGTTCAGGAATAAATGTGGTTAAAATACACCGGACCAGTCAAAATGACTAGTCCGGTAGTGCTAGTGTAAAGTTTCATAATATCTCGCTTGTACCATCCAGATATTATCACTAATAGATATTGTGATTTGATTAAAGATTATGACACCTGTGAAAAGAAAGCTTATTATCACTGAGAATTACATAATGATTTGAAGTGTACCACGGGACGCTTCAACAACACATACTCTCATTAGCAAAATAACGCTATAATACTGTCAACAGAACAGCTTGTCTAGACATCAAAATCAGGATGGTCAAGATAATAAACCGCCCATAGAAGCGTCAATGTTTGCCAACGACCGATAGATGACGTCGCGGCGTGTTGGTGGCTACTCGTATAAATAAGGCGATAAACTCAGCCTTTTCCCCCGAACCCAGACTACACCACCATCGATAAGCTACGCGAAAAGCTGGTCGTAGTGAGTGCTAGCGTGGAGCGGGTGGAGCAAATTGTTTAAAGTTTCATCATGCCCCTGCAGGCGCAATGTACAAATCTGGGAATGGGTAAATATTTTGCAATATCATCACTTTCGTTTATCTTGTCACAGCGCAAACAGAACTGCAAAAACAACAGTGTTTCTCTGCCGGGAGAGATGGCTCTTGCAGTAAAAGATGAATTTCCGGGTAAATGGCATACAGACAAATTCCACAAAATCACGTTCGTAGACAGAAGGTAGAGAGATAGTCGGGAAACGTAATGTGTAAACATCTGTTTGCTGTATTGTGAATGATTATGATATTGAGTTATATTTTTATACGAACAAGGAATACAATAATTTTCATCAGAACACCTTGTCCTACTCGAGTCTCCGCATAAGGTGCCATTATGATAAATGCACCAAATTAATTAAAATACAACAATGATAACAACTATCTATCAGAGATGTTATTGAACGTTCAGCTAATCTATTGGCTGTTCTTCGAAAATGGCTCACGCGACCAGTACAAAAACAAGAACAATTAATCAATTATGGATGCAACTCGGTAAGGAAAATAAATAGCTCGTTGAACCAGGAAGCACAACACTCTTCCATCGAACCAGCCATCTCCCCCCTATTAGTTATGCATGAGCTTATGTTTAATGTATTAATGTTTTACGTAGTATTTTCCCGTCTCTTGCGGTGGTGTTAGCTTCATACAAAATGAAATACACGCTTTACAATGGTGACACGGTGCACTGGCTACTGCTTCCGCACAAAACAAACCCAAACGCTAACACCGCGAAAGTCATTCATTATGAAAAGTTCTATTAATTCCATTTGAGACACTAGCCACTAACACTGCCGTGTGACGTTAACTAAATAGTGTAAATGGAGAGGTTAGCTAGCAACCTTCAATTGCAACTTTAAGATTTTTACGAGGGAATAGTTTGTCTTACCAATTAAAGATAAATTCATTAAATGTATTCTATCTGTAGAAGATTGTGCCCTGCTTGCTTGCTTTGTAACTGAGGTCTACACCTTGCCAATGACGGTGTTCTATTAGCGACGTACGTGACGCTCTTTCATCCTTTGATATAAGAGTAGTGCGGGTTGCCTAGTATCCAGACGACCTTTCAATCTCGATACTATCTATTCTATCTACACTCTACCTCTGATCCCGGGGCTGTCACGATAAAAAAGATCCTTCGAGTCCGATCTTCACAAGGCTGGACCGGGAATCGAATCTCATCCGAACCGTTCCCCCTTATTTAGGACTGACTATGCAACTGCACTTTTTTAACAGTAAATCTATCAAGATTTTAGTAATTTGTGTGCAATGCAAAAATTTAGAAAAAAGTAATTTGAAAATTCCCAACAAAAAGGCACCAAATCAACGTATGCAGTAATCAATTAAAATATGAAAACAATGCCATTTTGGTCCTTTCTGACGACAGACCTGGTACCAATATTCCATCCAGACTGATTCATCGTAGCAAGGACTCCAACATAAATCCTAAAATAAACTAAAAATTACAACATCCTAAATTAACTCAAATGGCAAGTTTAACCCAACCAGGACCTTTGATAACCACCTACCGTTAGAAGGTGTGTGAGGCCCTCAAACAAAGCGGACGGAGCCTCACCTCAATACAACATATTCTACATTTGGAATGTAGAAAATCAGTAACGTTGGCAAATTCCCCTCCTCAAGGCTACCGTTAAGATTCCAGATGTCTAAATTCGAAGGCGTGGGGCCTTCAAAATATCCTTAAAATCAAACTTCAACCGCAACTTACCTTGAATCGAAGTCGAAAATCGTACTTCTTGTTCGTCGACGGACGGCTGCACCCGGCCAGAAACCATTTTTCCCCATGGACTCGCAACCCGACGAGCGCGAATACCACCGGTTTAATTTTCAGCTGCCGGCAAACGCACCGGCAGACGTACTCGCACGTATTCTCCTCCTCGCGATCGGCAACCGGAACTTTGATGAAGCAGTCCGCCACATAGTTAAACACCTGATACGATGCTTCATCGGGCATAGCGAAAGGCATAAGCAACGGACTCGATCGCAAAACTATGGCAATGTGTCGAACTGTAGGGTTCACCACCTTAAACCTTGCACTCAACAAACAGGACGATTACACTTTATGGACGCAAACGCGATTAACAATACGATAGAAGTAACGAACACTATAACGACAGTGTGCCACGACCATATTTTCCAGCCTCACAAACGCACCATGCTTCGTCCCACCAGCTCTGTGTGCAACAATGTTTGCATTAGTTCCTCCTGGAGGATATATATAACTAAACACGAATCCCCGTTATCTACGGCTACTGTTTATCAAGAACAGTTTCTGCAACGTAAACTCATCCAGCGTTGGGCGAAGGCAGATTAGCTCCAGCGCGTACACATTAAAATGGGAAACCTTCTATTTTGTGTGACTTTCGAGCGGTGTATCGACGCACCTTCGTGGCGAATTCGAGGAAATCACCGACGCTAATCTACGCACTTTGAACATTTCACAATATCACAGATAAAATTCCACGATTTAATCTCACAGTAAACTTATCTAGACGCATAGGACACGCGCAGACGAGAGAAAACAAGAGTGTCTACACTTTGCGCTATACACTACGAGTTAGTAATATTTTATCTATCAACAAAATTTGGAGAACATATCCCGAAAGGGGTGTGTGTCGCTGGTTGATGCAGGTTCTTTTTGTTTCGATAAGACGCACAGTCATGAGGTTCCGGCACCACGACGCGTGATGTTGCTGGTCGTCGTAGGGATACGTCTTCACATTCGTTAACCTAGACACTAGACGACCGCTGATAACTTCCCCAGGATATGGGGAACTTCTGTTTAGGCTGCATTTATTTCGTAACTCCCGCTGTACGGTGCATCAGGACTTTTGTAGTTGATGAAAACGATGGTCTGAAACGATAGAGGAGCAAAAAAGGATACACATGAAACACATTTTACTGAAACATATTGATTGTACGGTGAAAGGCAAATGATAAAACATTCCTGCACAAATAAACCCAATCCTCCATATCCACTACGCTTATGAATGCTATTATTTGATTGATCTAGCGTTATACATAATGCGAGAGCGCGTTACGTGGAAGCTAAAAACCGGATGTAATCGGCACAGCTCATTATTAGGTGACTACATGCGTGCTTGACCACCAATTCCAACACCACAAATGAATGGTGTAAAAGCGGGCACTCCCAACATTACTGTTGCGATAACGAGAAGATGAGTTAATGCGTTACCACAATGCGGTCAGTGAACGTAAGGTATCAACACCGTGTGATAGATTGTAGGAAGCGATAGGAGAGAATAAAATGCTAACACCAGTAGGATGGTGGTGCTATAATGAATTGTTAATATTCGGAATAAAAATTGTACGTAGGATTACAGTAATGCAATCGCTCATGAACTTCGTGGTATTTTCAATTTTTAATCATTTAATGATTAAGTGCGTCCTTAAAGCCTGTTAGCTGTGATTCTAGTGATCAGCATTCGAAAGAAAGGAACGTATAATTGTTGGGTGAATCGATTTCAGATTCATGCAACTACAAATCGTGGAATCGAAGGAATCTTAACAATTGCATCATTTGTAGCATATTTTTTAGTTTCTGCAGTAAACTGTGACACATGTACCATTGTTGGCTAAACTAAGTTGGAATTTCGATTGTAGAGTTGCAAAAAAGAAAAGAATTTTACTAAACCGATCTTTGCCAGAGAAAATTACTTGGAAGAAGCTCAACATAAGTAATTGAAAATTCACAAATCGAAAGTCTTACGAAACTACTGAATATTCATTTGAACGAGTCTCCACGAAAGATTCATTATGAACCACACAAGAACTTAACAAGTCGGTTTAATGGTTTGGTTATGTCAAAGATGTCACAAAAAGGGCATTACAAATAAATGCAACATTTACTGAGGTAATGTTGATTATTATCATATTGGAAGATAGAAAGAGAATAACATATTTTTAATTTAACTTGAGACAATGAAGTGCAATAAATTGAGAAAACTCCCTGTGCATTATCAACATCCCATGCAAGTGACTTAAAAAAAGAAAAAAAATTGGTTTAGGAGTATGAACAAGGCTCTATGTAACCTATATCCTCGAAGTTTTCCTATATTCGATAAACCCAAATAAACTTCGTTCAGTCCGTCTGAAAAATTCCGCTCTCTGGGCCTTTCACTCCAACAAATATTCCATGATACATTCTGGTGTCTTACAGAAAATGTTGACACCAACTTTTGAATGTGATAAAGCGCATGTTCTGTTGAGATGGAGTTATCTAGAACTTATTATAAAATTGTTCATGAACTTGACCGAATTTTATAAATAATCCAAAACTGTTGTTTTCAACATATTTTTTCCTTGACTCTTCCTAGAATAAAGCTGTAATGCAATATTTTGTTTACAGAAACGAAAGCATCAGTCAAATTTTGTATTAAATTTAACCTATTAAAAGCCTTGTGAATGTAATTAGAGCGAAACAGCTTCCCCCATCAATCATCCGGAAAAGTCCACCAATGAGCCTTTTCGCAGTAAACATGGCCTGCCTGCCAGCGGGCTATCTGTTGCGTTCGGTATATATTTTCCCGGTTTACTGCAACTCGCCCAGCGCAATGTGCAAATAGGCTTGTGTTTTGGGAATGGAAGCATCAATCAAACTGAAACACTAACCGGAACAGACATTATTCCGTAAACCAACAAACGGCAGGCATTGCGAATGAACCATTTAAATACATAACCATCCGCTAACGTGTTCACCACACACTGACGAATGCGAGAGAGGCAAGTCAACTTTCGTGGAAAAATTAAAATTTTATCTATCCAAGGTCTTTTCGTGAGCAATAAAAATTTGGTAATAAAACGGGTCGAATGTATTGGAGATATAATAATCGAAATACATTCTTGCTCCGGTGTCATTGATGGCAATATTGTAATTGAATTTCGTTCCTGGTTTAGACGGACAAAAAAAAATGTAACTCATTTCTTTTAAAAAATCCAAATGCCCTAACCTAGTGTCGATAATGGTTATTGGAAACGCGTATTCGACGCGTTACGACCTGCGGATGAAAATGTCTGTCAGAAACCTTCGAATGTGTATGACGCGTTAATGACATTCGCCTGCACTACCGTCGGTCGCACACGCATCATCCTCGTGGAAAATGTATATTTTAAGATCGAAGAAAAAGCATCAGTCATAGCAGTATCTCGCACTGGTGTGTACCATTTTCCAACGCGTGCGTCCACTGAACACACATGGCTTAATGTGCTACACACAGCTCATCTCGTGTCTCAAACACCACAAATCAATCACACAGCGGAACACGAGGGACACGCGCGATTGGTGCTTGTATCGATTTTTCGTGATCAAAACCACCAACAACCAGAAGGGTGAAGGGTGTAAAAATAATATCTACACGTACACACACACAAAATTGCACTCGAAAAACTGCATCCTAACGAGGTAAACGGTTTGCGAATGCAATCCGGCTTCATACCGTCTCGTCCCCTGCTTTCGCACTTCCCCACCAGGGGGTTCTCCTCTTCGCTCTCCCTCAGTTAGATAATTAATGCACATTAAATGCACACTGCCACCCAAACACGCGAACACTGAGACGGATTAATTCTTCGGTTGAAGCGAAGCAACCGATCCGCAGTGCATCGTAATCCGCACTGTTACCTTTTAGCTCAGGTGCTCTGTTTGGTTGGAGGGTTGCGCCGGTAGGACTGGCTGACTGACGGCATTGAGCACCGTCGTCGTCACGCCATCTCGCATGACTTTTCGCCCAACGAAGAAGCACCCCTTACTCAAGCAGTGATGTTGGGGAGAGCCGTTGACAATAGGCGGGTCGGTCGTGATCTGCGTACAGCAATATAATAACACACACACACATACCCGAGCAAAGGCACACAAGTACCGCGCTGCACATCTAGTTTATACGGATGAATGCATTTTTGCTGATGCCCCTCGTGCTGCATATTGCAAAGTGAAGTGGAGAGAAGAGATTTGTTTTAATTATTTTCTTTCTTTCATGTTTTGGCTTTCCGCGTGGTGCGCTTCTTTCGACGCTTGACGATAAAACAATGGACGGCAACACCATATGGAAACTTTTCCCCCCCTGGAAAGCCTCCTCTTCGTCGCTTTGTAAATATGGCCTGACATTTTATGGTTCTGTTTGCGTTAGTTTAACGGATATCAGACCTAACCACCGTGGTGCACACATGAACGTGGTGTGTCGTTGGTCTGCCATTTACTAGGTGCTGCTAAATTGCTGACACACGCCTGCAATACTTTCTTCTACGTTTAATTTTATAGCTAAACGTTTTAGGTGACCTAAGCCGCATTCCGCCGGTGTTGCGGTGATTTGCAGGGTTATTTAATTACTTGTTTTATTTCACTTAAAGTGATTTGAAGTCTAATTGAAAATCATGTATTTTCTTTTTACACTTGTATCAAACACATAAAGATAATTAACATTTCTAAGTAATTTTCTTTTATTAAAATAATAAGACTCCGTCCAAATATACCAGAACCGGGAATCGAATCCCATCCGGACCGTTCCCCTGCAAACAGAACTGACTACTCCGTTACGGGTATATTTAAGTCACGGAATGCAATAAAAACAACCCAAAGATCTTTTGACGTTTTAGAGCCATGGAAGGAAATGTGTGGAATGCGGATTACGAACAATTTAAACTGCACACGAGATTTAAACATTTTCTCTTCATTAAACGAGTGGCTAGATGCTCCATTGAAAGAAATTGAGGAGTTGCACAAGAATATGAAGTTCATTAAATTATTACTGAGGAATGGAAGGCCGCATATGATAGCAAAACCAAGGCAAGCTTGTACGACGCAGTGCATAAAACCAACCAACCAACGTCGTATGTCAGGCGATGGTGGATAGAAACACTCTCAGGATCCTTTAATACCATCAAGAGTCTGGCCCACGAGTTGCTTGTCTATTCTACAACCTAGCGCTAGAGAAGGACATTCGAAGGTGATATGTCAATCCAGAGCTTGGCTTAGACGTAATCGGTTTACGGTTCTCCTAGTTTGCAGCTACGTTAAGTTGAAAGTCTGTTCTGACAATAGCACTGATGCTCAGAAAAGTGCTAGGGTATTGGCCGCCAATCGGTCATATTACTATCTGAGGATACTTTTCCACTCCAAGCACCTGTCGCGATGGCCTAAGAAAGGAGTGTATACAACCTCTATAGCCGTAGAACTATCACACGCTCCTGAGACTTGGACTCTGTTTAAAGGTGACGAAACCCTCTTAGCTAGATTGAGAACAAAATCATCACAACGACAATATCTATCTGTGATCATGTGAATGAGACTGGACGGCCTAGTTCATATAATAATTATAATAATATGATCATGAACAGAGAACCCGCGATGGATCCAAACTGAGTTGGAATTGAGACTTTCGCCAGAAAAAAACGGGATATTGGACTGATAGCAGCCGGAGCTCGACTTTTGCAGCAGGTCATGTAAGTAAAGTATATTTACAAAAAAAAATTACAATAATAATTACACAGAGCGCACAAAATACATCGAAACTAGAACAGTACGTCTTCAATCCATTGAACCAAAAAAACTGCAGTACACAGTGTTGAAAGTTTAAAAAAATGTCATCCAAGTATTCTAGAAATCGTACAAAACAAAAAACTTTCCACAACTTTTCAATACAAGAGAAATCATAAATTTATTTGATTAAACATACACCAAACCCCTGCCACCTGCGGTCCAAATCATGTGTTCTATGAAAATTAAATTTAAAGTAATCGTCGAGTATAACCGTCTGGTTTTTTTTTTCGTTCACGCTGTACAACATTTTGCAGTTTTCCTGGTGCATAAGTCAGGAGGCGGTGTTGATCATTTACAAAGTGATATGATTCAAACCCAAGTTTCCCTCATCGCAAACCAACCCCTGATGAGCAAATAAGAGTAACAAATTGCATATGCAATGCAGTTGCTATATAAAAAAGAGAGAAAGAGTGGGATAGTAATGCAACAGAGTGAACGGGAAAGGCAAATGAACTATCGCATTCTGACTGACATTGTGCATAAATTAATGAATTTTGCATTGTTTACACTTTCAATCCCAGCTCTAGGGGGTGTGTAAGTAAGCGGGTGGCGCGGAGGTTATCTTTAAGTTTGTGTCTATGTGGCCGTTTGTATGCAACCCCGCAACCGTATCGCTGTATAGATCGCTTTCTTCGATAATTGCACGTAGCAGCACCCCCAGAGCCCTTGTGGCCAGTAGAACGTGAGGGGAGAGGTCGAGTGGATGCTTGGAACGTGGTAGCGACCAAGTGCCGTTTTAACATCCTCGCGAGAAATCCGATGCATGCGCTCACACACCGATTATGCACATTTTACAACACGAATGAATGTGGTTGCACTTGGATACAGGTTCCCTCGTAACTTCCCTTTCTCTCCACCGCTAAATACATGCAATTGCATAGTTCTATTGTTTTTCTTTTCTTTTCTTTACTGCTGAGTTCTGAGCAAAGAAGGTTGGCGGGAATAAGCGGCTACTCCCTCTAGCACTTAACCCTCACTCTCTTCACATTACACTGCACTTGAACAGGGAGGATGGGGAGGCGTGAATGGGGAGTGAGGAGTGTTTTGCAATTCCGTTTGAGTTCGCCAACTAACAAAAAAAGGGAGTAAAACAAACATGCTGAAGGTGCGTTGTAAAATGGAGGAATTATTTCAACGAAAAATGAGAAAGGCCATCACACGGCGGGGAAGTCAAACCGAGAGTGGGGTGCGCTATGGGGAACTCATTAATTTCGCAGGAAAACAAAAAAAAACACACACACAGGAGCAGAGGTAGACTGGAAATGAACACCCGCTGCAGTATGTCATTGGGCGTTGAGAGGTTGGAAAATGGCGCACGCATAATTACTGCGAAAGGTATGCACTTCTCGCATCGTGTTGGGAAAGCATCGGTATGTAAATATCATCAATCGCAAATTTTTAATAACCATCTAAACTAACAGCGTTGGAAAGGAGAATTGCTGGAATGCCTGTACTGGATGGCGCTATTAGCATACTTGCATGCTGATTTCGGCGTGTTAATTAAAACATTCACTGCCGTTGAAATTTCCCTTTCGTCATACGTCAAACTGATGGATGGTGAACCGAACGTCGCCACACTGGTGATGGAGAAAATTACCACTCAGTAACGGGTTTTCAAAATCAGACTGAATGGTGAGTTGGTGGGTGAGCTACAAACGTTTTAAAATGTAATTTAATTTAAGTAAAATTTCGAAACGTTTTAGAGATAACTTCAACATAATTACGATTTCGCTGACTTTTAACTTACTCGTGAGTAAAATAACTCATTGATGATTTAATTCTCCGTGCCGACTTGCCACTCACTCACTCATTCGTTAGTTGAACTCATTATTGTGCTAAATATCATCACGAGGGAATGATTATTTTAGGATTAAAGATATAACTGAGTGACGAGTGAGTTAAAACAATGTGAGTGAGTTAAACCGTACTAAGTGAGTGGCTAGTCGACTAGGAGAATTAAATCGTCAATGAGTTATTTAACTGATGAGTAGAATAAAATTTAGAAGGTGAGTGGCTAATCGGCCCGGAGAGTTTAATCTGTGATGATTTAATCCCGTATATTCATTGCTCACGATTTAACTCACTCACTCATTTTAACTCAGTGTGCACATCACTAGTGAACACTAAAGTATATCCTTGTGGACTGTACCGTTCACGTAGGGTTATCGCCTTTTAACGCATACATAAGGGCGGGTAGGCAAAGTTAGCGCTAGTTTATTTTACGGCTTTTGCAGCCTAATAATACCTAATTGCGCGCCACATAATAGGGACGCGGACGCTCTGCTTCTGTAATTGATATTTTCCATTAGCGCTCTACCCCCGACGTCAGTGGTGATGGTGGCTGTGGTCGACGGAAGTGGTTTGAATTACAACGTTACACACATTGACTGGGTGTCCTCCGGCGATGCAACGTTGTGGAATGTTTGAAAGGGTAAATAATGCGCACTTTTGCCAACAGAACCCCGGTTTGCGAAGAAAATATTTGTTAACTAAAGGGGGAACCGTTGGGCATATGCAACTCCGAGGTGCATTCTACGCGCGCAAATGCGCTTACACATCACATTTTACAACACTGCACAACACTGCAAATTTAAGCTCAATTACACACCGGCGCTGTTTGGGTGAAAAATCAAGTTTCGAGAATGACGATTTGGTACATTTTCACCATTAATGCCAGAATGATGCGTAAATATGAAACCAGATAAGTGATTAGATTAATGTTTATCGTGATACAGTTACGCAGAAAAGGGGTCACAGCAGCTGGGGCGGCTTGATAAAACTGGAATTTTAGCATCTGATTCATAGCCGCATAGGTTGGGCTTATTTTAGTGGTATCGATGATTAAATGTTAATTACTATTGCAGTGGTCCAGTGCTTCTAAATCTGCATTTTACATTTGTTCAATATTGATTGATTGAATTCTTTTTAAATCAAATGCTAATGTAACGATGATTATCGGCCTTATTCCATTATTCGCGCATTCAAAGTTCTTTTAAACATCCCCTCAATGACCTCTAAATGTCAAGCGTACATTCACGTCTCCCCATTTAACCGCCTGCCTCCACTGAGTGGATGTGAAGTTAATTAAGGTAATTAAAGGACCACAGATTACTTCAATTTGCAACAAATTTAGTGCATCCCACCGGTATTAGGAACTATGAAATTATTTCACTCAATAACTTAAAGTAAGGGTGGAAACTGGTATTAAATCATTCATAGCATTAGCAGATATTATTCATCAGACAAGTAGGAGAAAATGGTATGAGACATTCTCCAACGTACAAGACAACGTATGAACCTGAATATCGCAAGGTTACAGTGTCGATAAGCCGGAGACATGGCTGTGTTTTACGCATGGGCCACAGCTAATCATGTTTCAACGTCTGATTTATAAATGGCTTGGATTGTAAAACCAACTAATCCATCAAGAAGGATGCGAGGAATAGAAAAAAAAATGGTACTTGATATAGTTCTTAAGCCGATTCGGATACTTTAGAGTGGAGCGATATGACTGTGATTTTTGCCTAGACCCAATCGGCCGGAAGTTCCCGAGGAGTTATACAGGTAGAGCTCAGATCTTACTTGCTAATTTCTAGAAGTTTTATTGCATCTTCGGGGCTCTCTTTTAACGTAAAATTAACCTCAATTCTACAATTTTGACCATCTTGTTAGCCTCGAAATCATCAATGCTACAGACTTGTAAGATCCTGTGGGTACCTGTAACCATGGAAGAAAGTGGTATTTTCAAGACCTTTCGGTCGAGGACGACATCAATACTTATTTATCCGGCGCTGCAATCACTTCGCGGTCTAGGACTGCTCCAGAAGTACTTTAAACCGCTCACGGAATAAGTCCTGATAGAAGTCATTTTCGGATTTGGCGAAAGAGAATGTCTCCCAGCCAATGTAAAATATGACCTCAAATCAATTCTAACTCCTTATTTATATTCAAAATTGTCTCTGTAATGCCAATAAGGTCTTCGTTTGGCACAAATAATACTACCACAAAATCTTTCTCCTGCTATGCGCATCGTTCGAACCATTCGAGCATGATTGATCACTCGTACGTACCGCCGAACAGCATAAACTTTAATCTTATCAATTTGGAAGTTTCAAAACAAACCCCACGCATAAAACAAAACGAACGAGTT
Organism: Anopheles minimus; assembly: GCA_000349025.1. NCBI lineage: Eukaryota > Metazoa > Arthropoda > Insecta > Diptera > Culicidae > Anopheles > Anopheles minimus. Next base: position 851,423 of record KB664255.1, on the reverse strand, counting down.
TGAGAGTTTTGGTATATCAACAAACTTACGGCTATCACATTACATTAGCGAAGCGTGGACAGAAAACAGAAAAAAAAAACAATCAGAAACGAACCTACAAAGCTTAAAATGCTAAAGGTCTTTCCCTTCCCGTGCTTGGACCTGAGAGGAAATGGAGGGAAACATGTTTCTTTAATTCGAAATTTAGTGAAATATATTCGCTCCATGTCGGGGAGACACAGCGCGGGCAAGTTAAAACCTCGTATTACGAACAGCGATCGAGGAAACGTATCAAAAGCGCAGCAACAGCACGGACACTTCTTCTGGATCGGCTTTTAGAGCGATGAGGAATTGGATTTGGGAAGGCACACACCCCCCATTGGGAAATGGGGTATGAGATGAGGTTTGGAACCCAAAACGGGAAAACATTTAAAATGTAGCAAAAATAGCCTTCGTACATATGCGCCCAATAAAAAAAAGATAGTGGAGGATCGTTTTGTTCTTATCCTTCGGGTACGAACCCTTGGTTTCGAAACCTTGTAGTATCTCTCGTGTCATTCAAAAGGCAATAGTGAGATCGTCAGAAAGACAACATCTTGCGTTTGCTGTTGCTGCCTCAAGATCCCGTGGCTTCGGGTGGTTGGGTGGATGATATTCTTCGATTAATCAAGCGTAGATTCGCTCAAGCGAAGGAGCATAACGAAAGAGAGAACGAGCTTATGCTCAGAAAGGCTGTCGGTGGCGTTGAAGCTGGCGGGATAGAAAGATCGAGCCAGAAGTCACACGAACCTAGGGAGAACCGAGAGCCCGGAGGGAGTATGCGAAGGAACGGACGCAGGAGACGCAACGGAGAAGAAAACGAAACCAGACACATAAATATCAACAACCGTGAAGTCAAAGTCGCAGGTCCCGTGTGTGCCCTACGAGGAGCAGAGTTCCAGGCACCGTCCAGGCAGAAACGGGTTGCGGTGCGCATGAGCAATTAAATGTGTGTGGCGTGTCGCTTTTTTTCTCTCTCCTTATGACCATTCCAACCAATTCACACACACACATGAAGAAAAGGGTAGCAGCATAAGAAGGCAATCAGAAGGCAGCATAAAAACCATCGTGTTCCCGAGACTGGGTGGCGGGAGGTTTGAGGGTGTGTGCGCTGTATTTAAGCAGCGATTATCAAGTCAGTCGCGTTGCGTCGTTTCTTCTGCTGTTGGCGAAGGTTTATGCTTCTTCTGGGTTTCTCGGCCGTTGCTCCATAGCACGCGTGTAACCCCCTCCTCATACTACCGTGTCTACCGTGACTCCTTGTTGAAGATATAGGTTGGGGCGAAGGGAATCGGTTTAAGTCGTCGGTTGTGTGAGCATGAGCATATGCACGACTGGAACCGGGACACAACAACACGGCAGGCAGCTATTGCAGCGCAGGAATGGTGCGCCCGGACATATATTGGAAGACCGTGGCGACCGTCCAGAAAAGGAATCCGTCAAGGCAAAATACCTGATGGAGATGAAGTAGACAGATCCGTGCTCGTTTGGTACGTTTGTAACGGAACTCGGGACTTGGGGCTGGTGAAAAAGAATGACATCTGGACAGTTGAAATGGGTTGGAAACGCTGTGTTCCAGACGTTCAAAATAGTTGGAAATAGTAGCAAAGACATCACAAAGAAAACAGACACAATCCCGCAAACTGTATGGACACGTTAAAATGATAATTTCTACATTTAACGTCAATCTCTGTAACGGAAAACAAATTGTGCTATTTCATTTTGCACCATATATAGCTCAAGGTCCCGCAACTTCGGCTTAACAGTGCGACCCTTTCGGCGCGTAGTATATTGAAAACTTTGATTGTAACCCTTTTTTCTCATGTTGATAAGACAGATGTTATGCGTGCGGTAAAGACAAGACTTACTTTCACAAATGCCGTCCTAGAGCAACACATTACTCGCGCGATTTATAATGCTGTTATTGTTCGTTTGATTTTCGGTTCACATATTTTGGATTGATAATCGGTGCCGACGGTAAACAACCCATCCATCAATGCCTAGGCGAAGCCAAATCGTTTTCGGACCGAACGCTTTAGAAAAGGAATGGATGTAGAAGTCTACATTATCATGTTAATGTATTGAAAACCCTCAGCAGCTTTGCAAACTGCTTCGAATCCATTAACAGTCAAAATGTCTTCTTATAAATTTATTCTACTCGATAACTGTTATCATACATTAAGGCCGGATTTGCCTAACCCCCTAATGGCTTATAGGGCTGGTTAGTTTTGTAGTCTTATCTTATAACTGACTAGGCAAGTCCTTTGTATTTTCGACATTTCCGTCGACTTAGATCAGTGGTCGGCAAAGTACGGCTCACGTGCTATGTGCGACACTTTGCTAAATTGAATTTGACCCTGCTAATGTTACTGAAATGTTGCGACAAACAGCTACAGATTTATGAGAATATCAAGAGAAATTGTAAATGTCGCTATCATTTTTTTTCTTACAGCTAAGTATTCTTCTAACTCCGATGTGATCTACATACTGCCTCGGTTACTTTAGACTTCTTGAGTCATATTTGAAGTTTGGTAAAATACGAGCAGAGGTAAAACTAATTCTAAGCATTCATTCATAGTACCATTAATCTATGAACAATCCAAGAACTATAACTCTGAATAGCTTTTACCAAAAGATGAGAGGGATACATATTTGCACTTTATAATCAAATGGGAACTTAGCATTCAGCTTAGTTTTATAATTGGGCTCTTTCCAATTCCATATCCAGTGTGTTTTAAAAATATTAATCTGGCCCAAGAAGTTTGCCGACCACTGAGCTAGGTGTTATGGTGTGTTGGGATAGAATTAGCAAAAATAATCATTTTTCGAATCGTATTTTTAGAAATGGTCTGGCTAGGCATAAATGAATAAAAACAACATCACGATAAAATACTGTGTGTGGATTGAATATATTAAGCGAGATCTCTAAAACAACAAACCAATCATGTACTACTGTTTCGTGAGGTCCAAGGTCCTAATTGCAAAAACGAAATATACAAACAAAATTTAGGACCATTGACCATTGGATTCATTAACCGGCGCATTGTTGACCAATTAATGCAAGCTCCGTGTGTGTCTGTTGTTCAATCATTATCATAACTCAAACCAACCCAAAACTCCGGTCAAATTGGTCCTCTTTCCTCCAGCCTAGTGCTCATCAACATTCCAACCGCCTAACCTTCGAACCATGTCATGTAGAAATACACAAATGGAACCGCCAAACATGAAAATCAATTAGCCAAAGTCGCACGGGCACCATCATTCGCAATATGTCCACCGCGTGTCATTCCGCCTTAAAGGGATGTCGGCCGTTGGTTGTACCATCCCCATTAAACCGAACCTAGGCATATGGGAGGAGATCGGTACCTGGGAAGGCAGCAAAAAAAAACAACAAAACAATAACGTGCGCACACGCACACTTGTAATGAAGTACCGTCTGGTGAATTAATTCAAGACCGGCGACACCGCACATAAATATATCCTGACCGAAACCAAGCCTCAACAATGGTGGACCGTCGTTCATCAAACATACATTAATGCCACATTCAGGCCAGAAAGCGGGTATGTCCATTGTGCGATTCTCTCCAGCAGGCTTGAAGGAAGCAATATCTTTTACCAAACTGCCAAATTAAAATCCCTTCATGCCAAATATTCTACCATCCGAATGTGGATGCCTCCATAAGCGCGACAAGCGCCACGACACTCGGTCAAAACAGCAAAAAAAAAAAAGAACCAATGCCATTCTCCCTCTGTTTTATTGTTTTTTGTATGTTCGCGTTTGATCGGCATAATGGTAATGTACTATATTATGGTCCCGTTGGGAAGAAGGAACGGCGGGATAGAATACCACACAGAAAAGCGCGGCCTGTTCATAAATTCATCACCACACGCATCATTCGTGCATTTATGCGCGGAGGAACGCAGCTTATGGGTATGAATGCTCAATGAGCTCCAACGCTGCAAGAAGGAGGATTACACAAACAACATAACCAATTCGTTTTTGGGAACATTTCGGGACACAGGGCGGAAGCATGAGAATGAGGAGCCGTTGTTTGAGATTCACGGTGAACCAACACCACAAAACCATCGTCAGAAGTTGTGTGTGTGTGTCTTGTGGGGAGTGTGTTTCGTCTTCAAAGGTTTTATTTTTCTGTTGTTGCTTCAACTCTCCGGGACGCATTCGATATTCTCCAAAAACCTTCCTCCACCTTAGTATCCCCCCAACCGGTCACGAAAGAAACAAGAACGACCAAAATGGGAGATTTTACTTCGCCAGATCGACCACTCTCTCTCCTCTGAACAACCTCCCGCTTTCTGTCAAACGGTATAGGAAACACAAACAAGCATCTTTTCCATCCTTGTGGATACATCATATAAAACCCTGCCGGCCCATACCTATTCGCTGTAGCTACTCTTTTCGCCGCCTGTGAAGCAAAACTTCTACCCTATAAATATGCTGTGGGGTGTTCAACAGAAACACAGCGATGATCGGCAATGAACAACTTCTTTTGAAAGCTTCTGATCCCGGGGCCCCTAAACTTTTTCAGCCTCTATGCTGATGTTCTTACACACATCCCCCAACAGTCGCTTTCTCTCCCCCGGTTATCGTTTTAGGTTAGGTGCGTTTTCTGTTTTGTGGCGCGCCGTAGACCATTTACCAAAAACGTGCCTAATGCTCTTCGAACAAGACAAACACATGCACACACCTGTTACTGCTTTTAGCCTCATGCTACCTATTTTGTTTTTTGTTCACCTTCCCCACCCAAATAACCGCCACGTTGCGTGAGATTGTCGGCTAACATTGACATCTATGAAGCGCGATGAAGCTTGGAGAGAGGAGGTCTCTCGGTCTGCTTCTGCTATCTGGCACACTGGAACGCTAATTCACTTGAAGCGATTTCTGGGCTGATCTCGAAAGCTTTTCTTGCTGGAAAAACGAAAACCGATGTGTATCTTCTCCACTTTAGCGAAGTAAAAATAGCGTCTAAATTCAGAAACTAGATTACTCTATCGGGCGCAAAAACGAATAGCATGTCACCAGAAAAGGCAATCACGTCTAAAACACGCGAAAGAACAACCAACCTGACACTTTCTTTTTCTGACAGGAGCAGAAGGTCACCGTTGAAGCGTTTAGCGAATGTCGTTCCAAATATTGGATGAAACCCAATCAAACAAAATGACTTGATGCAGCCGTGGCAAATGCTGGAATTCAAAAACTGAGCCCAATAACCCAATAAAAGGGAGAAAGATTTTGTCGAAGATTGCATCAATAGATATTCATACGAATATCAATGCAATTCTTCGTATTATAAAAGTATCTCCTTACCATGTATAATTTCACATCTGAGCTCTGAGCATCGAGAACTGGTAGCAAAGATGACCGGTACTCACTTGAGCGGTCACGGTGGCCCAGGCGATAACGGCGGTCGTATCACACGGCAAGACCGGGGTTCAAATCCCATCCGGGGACCGTTCCTAACTTACGTGGAAATAAGAAATCTCGTAAACCAGAAATAGCAGGCATATTACCGCGAGTAGGTCGTTACGCCAAAGAAGAAGCAGATGTCCGGAACTTTCAAGGTCCTTACGAAGTCTACTTGAATTTTTGGAAAGTTGCAGCTAGAGATGATTGTTGCATTAGCTGCAGTAGCTCGAAGGATCAATGTCACAAAAAAAGAAGATAAGAACCCAGATCACCCAGCTTGAGCAAGCTAATTCATACTAACCATAGCCTGAAGCAAATTCAGGTGAGTTTATTCACAAACTTACATTAGCCAAGGATGAGATGCCGGGGGTCAGAACTTCGTCAGAACTTCCACGATTGCTTTACTGCCTAAAGCACCCGTGGCACCTGTACCTCCTCCTAACGTTCAACTATATAATAGTCCACTATGTTCTGCTACTAATTAAATTCATAACCCAATTACCGATAATGACAATAATCAAGAGAAAACATTTTGCATTGCAGGCGATTGATTTCTATTAATCCTTCGCAATCGGATTAGAGCAGGTCCGGGAAAATTCTCGGAGAGCCCGGAGTTCCGGGGAAATTTTAAATTTTCTCGGCCTCCCCTCTCCCTCTCTCACCCAACACAACGGCCAAAAGCGCATTTGCATTCTCGGTTGTTGCCTTTGACGGCAAGTCAAAGTACGACGAATTATTGTGTTGTATCGGTTTCCCGATTTCCTGGCGCTTGGATGTCACAAAAGAGGAGAGGTGTGGGTTTACTAAAATCGTTTTTCCCCGGATGTTTTCCGACATGGGAGTGTGCAAACAATACACATCCCGGGCCTTGAAGAGGATGAATGTGTGTGTGGGTGTGCATGTATTTTGGGGAGGGAAAAAAACACAGCTCTTGCTCCCTTGCTAACTTTGTCCTACGGCAGTAGAGTGGAAGAGAGCGAGAGTAGCAAAAAAGAAATGGGACAACCTGTCTTTAGAGTGACCGTTTTCTACGAAACATGAAGTCCACGCCGGATACCCGGAATCGCGCGTCATCATGTGGCGTGGCAAGTCGCGTGGAATCAAAACAAGACTTTTCGCCACCGCTTTACTTGTGCTTCCCGAACCCGTATAGTTTATTCTACGAATGGTTTTCCTTTTTTTGTAAATTGCCCCGGGATAACCTGTGAACGTGGGTGTGGGTGTGTTTGCGTGAGGGCGTGAGCGTACTTTCAACAAAAAGAAAAGGACTTCACTTCCAAACACTTTCTTTGTATTTTTCCACTTTATAGTACATATCATTCAAATCGAAGATAAAATCGAAAAACATTGCTCGCTATTTAGTGTTTGATCATTTCTCGCTAACTGCCCAAGTACATCGGTACAAATCGGATACCGTGATCGATTCGTGTTGGAACACACACAAGGGATACGGAAAGGAATCTAGCTAGCTGGAAATCCATGCTCCGTATTTTATACTCTCCTTGTTTTTCTTATCTCTCTCTCTCATTATGTTCACCAACCTGATGCTTCTTACAGTTACAGATTTATGCTATACACTAGGGAAGGATGTTGGATGTAGGTCCTTTTGGGTGTTTTTGTAATTCCTTGTGCAGTGCAGATGCAACTACATCTCTTGTATTTGGGGATGGCAGCAAAATGGCTTATAAAGTTATGAAATCCGATTCAAGGATGTGATCTAGCACCTGGGTTGAACCATTACTCCACCTTTGCGAGGGTTTTTTTTCTTCATTTTCCACTGCACATTTTATGAGTGTTCCATCTCTTACCATCCAATTGGATGCTTTCTCTCGCCCTCTCTCTCTCTCTATTTATCTCTCCCAACCTTGTAACTCTCGCACAACAATGTGCAAAAAAAAAGGTAGGTTGATAGGAAAGTAACGTTCTACGGCGACGGCGCACCCGGAAAATCGTACCAACTGGATGACCCAACCGACGACGACAATTTTCCGGTCCTCGACAGTAAGGACCTCGGGACCTTCGATAAAATATATGGGGCCTTCTATTTCTCCCTTTTTTTCCCAGCACTATATTACTTTCCCCCGGTGGACGATTGTTGTTGGATGTCGGCAGGGAGGGGAGGGGTGTTTAAAGGAAAAAAAACAAGGGAGTGAGGGGGGGGGGTGAGAGAAACATACATTCTCACATTTACAAACACACACACAAACGCCGTTTGCGCACGCGATGTCCAATAGGGAATGGAAACCCCATATTCCCGGAACCCGAAATGTTTACGTGCAGTTCAAGGAAAATGTCCAACCTTTTGCTACCCCACGGATGGGATTTCGGGGCGGCGCGTGCCCGGCTGTTTCTTAGCTAGCACAATACACACACACAGGCACAGAACAAATTAATAACTTTGCTGAAATGCACTTTTTACCAAAGGAGGGACTCACCTGCACAGTTTAATGGTGTAACAAATGTGGTTGACGTGACGAATTCGATGTTATCATGGCTTACTACGACACCTACATCAAGGCTTTTCTTTTCCTGTGCATAATTAATTCCACAGCATATACTTTTCACTTTTGACGGTTGTATCTTCACACGGGGATTTTCTTCATCAAAACACTTTTTCCTTTACATTCACACAGGCACACTGCATACATTCACAAATGCACAACACAGAGGCGCACCAAACAAACAAAAATAACACACACGAACACACTGCATCCGTGGACGGAAGGCGGAAGGATAGGGCGGGCGGGCGTGTTTCTATGTTTTATGCTGTAAGCTTGATTCTTGCTGCACCGCACACCACACATCCACGCCGGCCAACCAACGTACACGTACGTGATCGAAGGGCCCTTCCCGATTTACTATTGCTTCCGGATCCAGGAAGAAGCCCCAGCGTGCCGTACCGTAAACCTCCACTATTCCCTACTGCGTCGTTTCCAGCCGCAGCGACCTTTTTGAAAACAATTTCGACCTGCCTTGCGAGTGCCTGGGGGTTTGTGCAGCGTAGGTGAAAAAAGGATTCCGAAACACACCACCACGCGCACGCACACATCAGCAGCTTACCGCACTGTACCACAAGGCAATCGTCATGCTCTTATGGTTGCATTTTCAAAAACAAAAAAACCCAAAAAGGACGTTCGCACACACATACATGGAGCAAAACACACATGTACGCCACAGTGCACGACGCGACGCGCATTCACAAGAAAAACCGGAATTCTAATGTTCAACAATACACTCCACACAAATTGCAGTTTTCCTTCAGTTGTTTCTACCTTCCGGCAATTGTTTGCTGCATTGCCGATCGTTCACTTTCCTCCCGGATGGACGATGGGTGAGAGGAAAATGTATGGAAATTTTTCAAACAAGCACGAGCGAAAGAAAACACAACTGCGTCCGCTTGTGGTAATTCTGGTTGTCAGCGATGCTTGTTTTGGTTCTCGCACTGACAGCATCAGCACTCGACCCGGGCGCGATGTAAACGCGTTTGCCGAAGGTGAGCCGACAGTTGTCGAACACTGCCGAAGCTTTCGAACATGAATTAGTTTCGAAACTATTCTACAGAGCCCAATCGACAAAGCTATCTATTTATGGAAATGTTAACAAGCTATTAAAAATGTTGTGAATAAATTTGTAAAAACATAAATTAATCATTTTATTTTAACCTTTCGTTATCGAAGCGGTAATTCTTTCGCATATTATTCGCAGAAACGTATGCTGAGCTTGTTGGTATGATCGTTGTCGAACAACAAACCTCGAACTTCGAAGTCTGTTTTATCGATGAAAAAATCCTTTCAAGCACATACATGTAAGCTTCTAGAAAGCTCACCGAAAGCTAACGGAACGAGGTTGATATCCTGTGCTTTTGAAGCTTATCATCGAGGCGAAAAGAAATGCAATAACTAAATCATTTTTTTTTGTATGACGGCCTGACCGTATTAGATTAATTTTACCACGTAGCAGGGTAGTCAATCACTGCTACGGGGGAGCGGTCCGGATGGGATTTTGATCTCGGTCTGTTTTGTGAGAGAGCAATGTCGATACCACTACCCCACCATATTACTAAATTTCAATATTACTAAATTTGGATATTTTAATTGTTTCAACATGTAAAAAAATGCAGTTTTTACCGTGTGGCCACTGTCACAGCTTCTGTGGGACTTTGCATACGACATTATCCGTTTCTGGGTGATACACCTAGGCGATAACCATAGACATTGCTTAAATTAAACAGAAATCAAACTGTAAAAATATGTTGCTTATAATGAATTATTCGGGAAATTATTATTTTAAAGTTAAAATCTCTTTTAAGTCAAAGAATAGAAGGGATGAAAAAAATCCAAATAAAACATTATTCGGACAAACAAAATTAGGAAACTAGAAAAAAAAACAGTGAGTTCTGTAAATCTACGTAGTTACAACCGATCTCGTACAGCGATTTGCAGTACACATGGTTGGCATTTTCCGCTTGTGCTACGACAGTTATGCGGTGGCATTTAACTACTGCATTATGCATATCAATTTTTAAATGAAAGAATTTCAAAAATGTATAGCGCTCCTTTGTTTATTCGGACCGGCACGTGGAACGAAAATGAAATCGAAAACGTGAAACTCTCGTATGAAAGTTTATGTTGCGTTCAATATTTTATGAACAAAATGAACCTGCCAACGGGTTGTAAGGCAAAATGTTAGAAAAAAAATGGCAGCAAACACGAAAAATACAACTCGCCTACAAGGATGAGCTTTTGTTTCTAACATTTTACGACCCATAAGTATCTGGCGTTTTACGACTTTAAGCATAATGAAGGAATGTGATGGGAGATTTTTTTTTTGCCATGTCCCAATCCACCAATTGCACTCGGGCGATAGCTACATACGAGGGGTTATTTTTTGTTTAACTTAAAGTCCACCCTACATCCTATGCGGCGAGTGAATCCTTCCGTTTGCATAGGGAGCGTTGCACCACCCTTTGGCGTGGATGGGAGGAGAGCCATATGTATACACATTGTAGCCAATGTAGCATTGAAAATTCAAGCAAACCACTCCAATGGCACTCGGCCCGAAGACGAGAGTGCAACGTAGCGTTCGTCGGGAATTATCGTACCAACTGGTGGTTTTCGTGAACGGGAAGGAACGTTTGGAGACGGACAATATTCTTCATCATATTTTATGACCACTTCAGCGTCATAAAGCACGCTTGCATAGCTTGTCGCCGTTCCCGTCATCATTTGCCAGCGTGGGATGGAAGGGGCTAACATTTTAAGATTGATGGTTGAGTCCACGCGACCCAACGCTTCGGGTGGGGAAAAATAAATGGAAATTTGATAGACTTCAATATTTCGGGCTGCTCGGTATGTTTGCGCTTTGTGTCGGTGCAATACTTGACGAATGTTTACGACGTCCCGTTACGGGTGGATTAAAATGTATTTTCTTTCAAAGCGAGCGCTTTGCTGGATGTTAGACGAAATCTATAATAATCATAAAATTAAATAAGGGTAACCAATCATCAATAAATCACAGCAGAGTTAAAAAAGGCGTAAAACTAATTCATAAATTTACACAAAAAATATATTTTTCTAAGAAGAACAAACAAAAGCAATTTAAATCAACCTAAATGAGTCAACTAAAGAAAACGCCTGAAAGTATGCAATTTATGAAATCACATAATTTTTGATATCTTGTCTTGCGAAACAGGAATTATTTATTTCATTTTTTGTAGAAACCAAATGAAAAGGAAGTGTTCTTGTGGTTGACGAAGTCTGTTACAAAAACATCGTAAATCCAATCAATTCAACCCTAAGCAATCAGTGCATTTTACATATAAACGGTGGTGAAGGTGTTTACGAGTTTCGTTGCAATCAACTTTTCCGCGCGAATTGCATTACTACTTTCATTTTATTGTATTTGATTCCTGCTTACGGTTTATGTACAGTCACCGAACTCCTCTCAATAATCCCCGCAGTAAACGTATTTTCTTCACCTTGCTTTTTTTTTGTTCCTCCAAAAGGCAATTGTAACCATAAAACCACCAACACGAGTTAGTAAAGGTTGGCACGAGGGATAAGATGCGCTAAAGTACCCCAGAACCATGTATGCGAACACAGTTTCCCCTAGCAGTGTGTTTTCATCCGTTCTGCTGTTATTTAAAGAATTGCTTTATCTGGAGGTTCCCTGAACACGGTTATATCTCAGGTAACCGCTCGTGTATCGCCAAACGAGGGGAGTTGGAAACCTCGGGTAAGTAATGGCCAATCCACTTGTTTTCCGGATGGAAGCGATTGGGTGAAACAGGGGCAAATCACGGTTAGGCTCAAATCTCAAGAACAACGGTAGCATAAGGTAAAGAAGCAAACGAAAAAAAAAAATATCTAAAAAGCCACCACCAATCGTCGCATTTGGTGAAGGGTTCCAGCTATTCCTGGTTAGCTGAGGAAAAAAAGATCCCCCTCCAAATTTCTCCGTTTGTAACATCGCTAAGAAAGTTTAGTTTTATTTCCTTTTTCCTCCCCCAGTTCGGGATTTCAGGCGAGAATGGTTCAACACCTCAAACGAAAACGGTTACGATTGCAGCAAAAATTGGTTGGCCATGGCCGGAAGTGGCTCAAAGTAAAATAGATGGTGTGAACTTGAAGCGGTTCTCGTCCGTTTTTCCCCCTGTTTTCCATGCTGGTTGCCCTCACAGTTTCCCTCACTTTACTTTTTGGGACTGGAAGAATGGTAGGTGGTAAGCTCGTTATGGGTTTCTGCTTCTTCGCTTAAGTTCCCGCCCAGAAGAACTGCCGACTTCCTTTGGGGAAGACTCCCAACGTACTGCGCTACTCACTGCGGAGGCTGCGATTTTCATAAGTGATTTGTGGGATGCGGACGAAACGTGCGAAAGTGCGTTGTTTTGGATATTGCTTCGGAGAGAGAGAACAAAAAAAAACACAAACAATCTTCAGCGCTAAAAAAAGGGACCAAAAAACCACCCAAAACCCAGGAATGGAAAATCCTGGAAGAAAGTCTTCCCGCTAGGCGCGAAAGAGCAACAACAGAGACGTTCATCCAAATTTATTTACGTTGAGATTAGAAAAATTATTTATTTATTTATTCATGCAACAAGAAGTTTCACTTTCAATGGGAGCGGTTCCGTTCGCTTTCCTGTGTTGGTGTACTTTTTTCTGCCTTTTGTTTCCGTTTGTAATAAACGGAAGAAGCACGTGACAAACGCTTCTTCAGCCGATAATCGGAGGATCCGGCGCGGGAGGAGATGATTTCTTTATCCATATTTAATATTGTAATGGGATTTTAAGAAACGGTTTATTACCTTCTGGATGCTCTCTTGGTTTTGTCTCCCTTTCTTCTACTAGACATGTCGGTCATGGGGTTTTACCGGTACACCGGTAGGGCAATCTGTTTTGACTGCTGCTTCCTGCTATCAGGATCCGGTTCCGGTGTCATGGAAGCATGGCGAAGGTCGAAGGCGAATGGGTTAATTGTTGAAACATGCATCCGGTTCGGTTTAGAGAGGTGTTGACCCGTTTGATGATCCGGACGATGAAGCGGTGGGATGCAAATATTAATGAGGGAAATAATTGAACCTTTATGAGAGGAAAACATAAACATAATTCACGAACAAGTAAAGGGTAAATAGTGCATGGAGAATGATTTTTCACATTGTTTTAGGAATTCAAATTGTGCATGATATTTACGTGTTTGAGAATTTTTTAAACATTTATTTATGAAATTATCGGAATTATCATTTAAAATTTTTTACCTCCAGAGTTATTTTGCAAATCAAAAGTAATGAAAATTGTCATTTCTTTAATATTTATTTTATTTATGTGGAAACAACCTATCAAACTCGTTCGGTGGAAAATTAATACTCTTGATTTATGGCTTTGAACATATTGGAAATTGATTGAAAACGCTACGAATTTTCATATTTAACTTATCACCAAATTCTCGCCATTCCTTCCATGTGTGTGAATATGTTCCTAATGAATATGAACATAAAGTTTCTAATAATTAGAGATACTCCCTAGCCGTTCTTTAGGAGTAAAAAACTCTGTTAATGTTTGGTGGTTTGAAAAATAGAAACACATTTTAACAATTTTTTTTTTTGGTATTTATTCTACCACTACAACATCAAAACTTGATATCCAATAATTAATATAATGAATTATAAATAATTAATGAAAACATAAATATAGAATTATTCTAGAATTTGTACGAGGAAATACCGATGACGTTAGGACTGAAATATAGAAATAATCGTTAGAGTTCAAAGTTACTCAAGGAAAATTATTTAAAAACGTTGCATTAATTTAAAAACAAATATGGAGCAAAAAAATAAAAATATACTTTTTGAAGTAACTTAGAAAGCCAGTATTAAAACTAAGCACAAAACAAGAAAAAATGATAAAATGGCAATTATGATAAGCTACGTAGAATTTAAATGGAATTGAAGGAAAGTGAATTTAGGAATAAACACTACAAATAGTTAAATATACGAAAGTTTGAACTAATTTGGATCTAAATAAATATATTGTTTGTACTGTAATAAAAGAAGTACAATATAATGACACGCTTCAATGTTTATAAACTATCCCATTTTCATGGTTGTGCCAATGGTTGAAAGTGATCCGCTTAAATAGCTTTATTACTGTGTACGAAACCCATCGACGTACGTGCCAGAACAGCAACCAAACTTTTGTAGCGATTTTTTTTTACAAAATAGCAGCACAAAATAAAATGTCACACTTTATTGTGGCTTTGTAGCACGCACCTGATCATGATATTGGTGATAATGATGTCCATACGGTTAAACTCTTCGTTTTTTTTCGAAATGATGTTTTCTAGTTGAACCAATTGTATTCGAATTTTTATTGACGTTGACAATATGGATTTTTTCTTTAATATTGTTCACTTGTTACAATAATCAGAAAATTAACTAATAAAATATGTAAAAAGCTCATCTCCCAGTACTAAGAATTTATATAAAGAACACCACTTTGCCTGCTTGCCTCACTCTTTTTATCTGGAATTCCGAGGTGGCCGAAAAATTGGACACATGAATATCATCCAACATTTTCCGTGCCCAAACACTCTCACACACACCCCCTGGGAAGGGTCACATGTTCGCCCATCAGGCGATGTTCGTTAAAGGATTGTTTCCGCTAGAACGACACGGCACAATTGGCTCCATAATCTTATCGGATGTCAGTCAGCGCAAGTCGGCAGAATGGCAGCCAAGCTTTTTTTTTTTGTTGGCCGAATTCATCCCGTAAAGGAAACTTTTTGAAATTCATACATGAATGAAACATTCCACCGAGGCGGCGTAATGTGCTATCATATGCCCAACGAAACAGGACAATGCACATGTATGAAACGGGAAGTATTCGTCTTTTTTTTCTCGTATTGTTTGTTGTTTCGATGCATATCTTACGCCAGAATGGCCTGCTGACATATGTTGGTGGTCGAAAGACTCGTTTTTTCGCTCTTTTTTTGTTGGCATGGAAGGATGCTCTCTGACCTCGCGCGATTTCTATCTAACTGAGTGAATCGCCACCACGTCTGGAGTGGTTTGAGATGATTCCTGCCTAATCCCTCGTCATCTACCCATGACAGACAGACGGGTATTGTTCGTTGTCGTGCTGCTTGGAGGAGAGAAAATAAAAAAAAACCCTGGAAGCTACCACTAACTCGCTGGCACAGCTTACCGAACGTGCAGCCGAGTGATTCGATGTTAAGGAAGAATGGCTATTTTTCGTTGAAAAATGCACAAAAAGGCAACCACGCGAATTGGCGCGCGGTTTTCCACATACAGTTATGGGCCACAGGAATGGTGGATGGTTTTCCAGTCCGGCACCGGATGATGCGGGCCGGTGTGCCAGATTCGAGGTAGGACGTGCAGGACAAAAAGGGGCGAAAAGGCAGAGAGTGAAACTACCGATGAAATCATCCAAACGAACATGTTCACACAAGCCAGTGCGGTCATTCTTTTGCCCCGTGGTGCTTGCAAGGGTGGAAAAACATGTGTCCAATTGCGAGAGCACTATTGTTATTGGGGAATTTCAGAACGTTTGCCAGCTCTGTGAGGAGTAGACGATACAGGCGAGCAGTCGTTTATGAATAATTTCATCAGTTTTGATAGATTTTACAACATCCACGAGGTAAATAGTTTTATGAGGTGAAATAATATTCACTCACATGCGTTTGCTCTGCCACGTTCTTCTGATACCACATTTATAAGTTTTATTTGTACTTTAAGTATAATAATATTATTGAAACATGCTATATGAAACATAAGTGGATTTCCAAACAACTACATATCTGAAAAAAAAAAAATTGAAAAAATAATAAAACATAAAGTAGCAGAGGCAGAGAAATAATAAAACATAAAGCAGAAACATAAATGAGAGAAGCCAAAATTAAAGCCTAACTTAATAAATTATAGTGCTAAAAATTATATTTTTTCTCAAAGATTTAACTGTACAACAGATTGTCTCAGTGGCTGTTGGAGGCTCTAAACGTAATGAATATGTGGATCCATAATAAACTAGACAGTAATAATAAGACATTTCTATCTTGAAAAACTAAACTAAACAAATTAAGATAAGAATCTTAGGTTTACTTATACGGGAAAAACACATCAAGAATCTTATATTGAAGAATCTAGACCTGCTTTGGCAGGTAGAGCCCATAAGTAACCAGTTGGTATCACGTGGAATTGACTAAATGAAAGTTCTAGAGGTCTCTTGACAGGTTATGAAATAGTCCCAATGATTGGTTCTTGGAGGCCTAAATAAGGAATACCTTGGAATGTCTTTGAGATGAAATGATCATTATTTTATTCGTCGGAATTTTGTTGGACATCGCAGAAGCGCTTAAAATGAATACAATTCCATCCTTCTCAAACCTTTGCTAGGGTAAGAAGTGAGACTCATCATTATCAATAATTAAAAAATCAGAAACATGTTTGTCAAATAGAACATTCCAAACAACAACTGCGTTTTTGAAATACAGCAAACATATTAACTAAATTGTTTGACTTTAATTTCGCAAGCACAAAAAACAATGTGAATGTGGATTCATTTGTTTTTCATACCCACAATCTTTTCCAGCTTACTCAGCAAACTCAATCTACCCCTTTATCAACCGTGTATTTTACCACAACTTTATTTTTTGGCAACATATCTAAATCAAAATAAATCCATCCAATAAAAGGAAGGACGTTATCAGTTGCCAACCAAATTTGCCAAACAATAATCGATGGATTTTCAGAGGCACAGGTTTTTCACGATATACCGTGCTCGGTATGTGTTCTCCCCACCCTTTGGCAAATGACATTTATTGGACGCGAGCGAGTGAAAATCACTGATGTACCCTGCGGGCTCTAAAATAAACCCGAACAGCAACACACGAGCACACAAACAGCGACCAGTGGGGAGTAGATTTTCGATGGCGTTTTTTGTGGTGGCTTTCTACATCCGTTTACCACGTAATAGAGTTAGATAACGTCACTCAGCGCGAAGCGGTAGTGCTAATTGTGCAACTGTCCATTAAACCATTCGAGATCGTACGGGATGTGAGTCGGAGTGTGCTCTAGATAATCGTATAATTTGGCAGCAGTTTGTTGACCATTTTGGTATAGTTAGAATGTTGGCGAATTGTGTTAAAGGAATCAAATTGAAGTTGTTAGAACAAATTCTATTGGTGAATATTTATGTTCCTTCAATACATTTGACAAGCATCTTGAGTGTGCACGAGGGAAATAAGGAAATTCCGTTACAAAAATTTTCAAGAAGAATATTCGATTTCAAAGTTACACAGCATTGTCAATGCAGTCATGTACAAGCGCACGAAGCTGGTTAAACATATTGTTTTATTTTCGCCGATCGGTACGTGCCTTCAAATGTATGTCGTGTCGGTGAATTACGTTGCGTTGGCTGAATAAGAAACCAAAGGTTGTGCGGAATACTAAACTGCACCTTCGCTATACTCACACACTGAGATAAAAGACCACATTTACTAGCAGTTCATGCATAAAAAAGGAGATACTTGTCGGTGGGTGGGGAAAACTCTCACTGTACTAACGGCATTGATAAGAATTTGGGAAATCGTACGAAGCCATGCGCATGGAAAAACTGAATTAAAGACACTCGCTTCAATACAGTCCCCAGAACGGGGAGAAAACAACGTTGGAAAAATAGTTTTCTTCTATCGAAAATTTCCGTTTTGTTCCACGAAGCTCGTTTCATGGTTCATCCAGCATTCTGGTCGAGTGAGAGGGAGTATGGGGTTTATTTTCGTTGAAATTTCGACACCCCACGCCCGGATATGGGTGGGATGGTTACGTTAACAATGGCATTGACGATCAGCGAACAGGAATCGAATTAAGTGGTAAAGTTTTCCCATTAATATTACACACTTTGCCCCCTTGCGAAATAGAGATGCAGCACGGTTGTGCACGATTGGGGGGGGGGTGTAACGGATGGAGGAGGGAACTGGTATGCATTGATGGTGTCGCACCATTCACATTAAAGGCGGCACACTTCAATTGACGACTCAACACAATTGGCCCGATGCCATCGCATGCCACCACCGAAGCAAAGTACTGGGCGTCTCCATTTTGCTGGAAGCTTTTCCCGCCAACTTGCGTTTGCCGTGGTTTTGAAATCCGATCCGCCCGTGCCACCCGGATGAAGACAAATTTTACGCCTCACTCGTCGCTCAAGTGGTGAAAGTTTTTCCCATTTTTGTTTTTTTATTTTGCGCAGTATGTTCACACGAATGTCTCGCGCGAGTCTGTATGGGGATGGGTTTTTTTTCTGGGGGTAGATTTTTTTTTAGTTGTTGGAAACGTTTGATGGAATCGCGCTAGTGCTGTGATTTCCACCATCAGTGGAGTGTTAACATGGGAGTTGCAACGAGAGCGAGAAAGCTGCTGTGAGATGAACGGATACATAAATTATTCCTGTAGTCTGTTGGAACTGTTTACATCTTTGGCTTGAAAATGCTGTCCGTAATGGTAGTAGAAGAAAAGTTTTCCCCCACAATTGGTCTAGGAATCGATGAGGCGAAACTCTGAATAAGCCAATCATCCAGCAAAAAGTTGGGAAAACATTGTGAACCGGTTACATTAAATGTTTTTCCTTTTGTATGGTTTATTGTGTATTTCCCATTGTTAGTTTTTTTTTTAACAAAAGTCATTTGTAACAAATTTTAAATTTGCAATTTCAGATTATTAATTGAAATTTGTTTTTTTCCTTAATATTTTTCTATTTCAGCATTTTTCCCCGTTCTGTTCTTTCCATGAACACAATAAAGGAAATCATTAATTATGACAAACCGTTTCATCAGTATTTAATTTCAATCATCACGTCAACGTTCATTTGCCAGGCAGTGTTCAACCCATCGCCAGCGTTTCCTCCTCAAATTTGTCGAACTGTTCATTTCGTATGATGCTGCTCATTAATTTTCCTTCAGCAAAGCTTCAGTTTTCCGGCTGTACATAAAACACCTGTACTCGCTCACCGTTCCCGATGGGTGAGGTGAACGTAAAAGACTAGCTCCAGCAGCAAGTAATTCAATTATGCACGTTCAATTTGTTGCCGGGCAGTTTTGTAAAATAATTAATCTTTTGCGCCTTACGATGGAAAAGCCACCGAAGTGGGCAGGGACGGAAGAGAGCGTTCTTCAAGAAAGTGGTGGTACTTTTCGTTTGTTGGATAACAATTTTCCGCTACCCGGTTGTAAGTTCACCTTCCTCATTGTGATGGAAAAGTCCGATTTCCATCGGTTGTTTGTCTGCCATTTTATTGTTCTTTTCTGCGGCCGCCAGTGCCGAACGAACCACTGGCACTGGAGCTTCGCGTAACGGCGGGCGGAAGCACGGACGATTTACAAAACTGTCTGTCTAAAAAGTTCTTATCCGTTTGTTTCGCCCGTCTGGAGCGGTTTCTCTGCGCCCACTTTATGCTACCTTGCAATTCGCTCAAGAGTTTCTCGCAGTTTATTTCAGCACTTTGGTTTACGCGCTTTACGCTTTAATGGACCGTTTGAAGAAGAATGAAGTGATTTGAGGGCGAGATTTCCGCGTCAACCGGGGGCGGGCGGTCTGAAAAGGCGTAAATTTTCCCTGGCTTAAACAGCTCGTTGTTATCAAAGGCAGGATAAGGTGGATAGGCTTTGTTGTTGTGCGGCATTCTGAAGCAGCATTTTTTTCCCCCGCTGCTACTTGGGCAATTTACTACCGTTATAAACATCGCATCCGAAATTCCGGGGAGATTCAATAGGTAATTCGCGTTTTTCAAAAGTTTAATCGAACGGCTAAGCCAACGTGGTGCGAAGGAAGGGGATAAAGGAAGCGGGATGGGATGAAGGGTCGCCGAGATTGTGAAGCGAAATATTCAAATCGTTATCGCACCGCTCCCATCATCATTTATATGAAAATCTTTAAATTTATAGCTTCATCGATTTTTTTGTTCCGTAGTAGGCGTCTCGGTAGGCCCGGCCTTCTTCGATTGCTGCTGCGCGTGTTTGCTACTGTCTTGCGGATGGGTACGACAGATCGACCGGTTTGGAAAGTTTATCCCGACAAACGGTCGGCTGGTGGCATGATGTGCTTAAAGGTGGTGCCAGCGGTGGTGAGGAAATGCACCGGAGCGACCGAGATTTCCAACCGCTCACCAACCAGCCCGGCCGAAGAGATTGGTAATCGATAGCGAAAATGCCCCGAAGACGTAGGAAACGAAATCGAATCCAATCAATTGTCATTTTGCCTACGCCAGAAGCTGCCGTCGCTTCTGGATGCGGACGGTCGGTGCGGGTTTGAGAGTTTGTGTGAATTGTGGTACACTATGAACATGGGATGCGTTTCAGGTGGTCAAAATAAGGCAAAAGAACTTAATCCGTATCCAATCAGGACACAAGTTTAGTGGACTGTTTTTTAAACGGGTATCGCCTAAAAGTATGCAATTAAGCACAAAATCATGTTTTTCGAATGATAGTATTCATTTTTCGGATATCTTTGATGATACGGAACTTTGATGGCGTTAAGTGAGGAAGTTAGAATTTTAAAAAGATATTCGTGATTTATTCTGTTTCAAGCTTTTCAACCGTAGAAGTAATAAATGAGGTAAAATGTCACAAAAATAAAAGATGTATTCTTTAATTAACGCAGTGATTTTTCGTACATTTTTTGTAATATTAAGTAGCAAATAAAATTCTAAAATAATTGAGGTATATTTTATTCACTTGCTCATTACTACTACCCATTAGTTACTATGGAAATCTATGAGTTTGTAGGCCAGCGAACATCAAATCAAAAACAACAGGTGATAGAAATGTAAAGTAATATCATTTACATACTTTTAGGCGCACATATCTGAAATCTAGTTGTGCGTTGTTTCGATGATATTCTTTTATGCCGTTTTGGGATTTAAAGTTTACCTTACTTTACATATTCGTCAACTATTTAAGAAAGAGTTTCACAAAGATTCGATGGTAAACTGCATATTATTAGTGATTAAATTTTTCTACTACAATTTTTTTACCGATAAATTCTTCAACTCCACTGTGCCTAATGCTAAAAGCTGCACGGTACAGCCGGGCAGCCAAATGATTGCTGTCGCTTTTGCATAGGCCAAACAATCGACAAGAAGACAACCTACAAAAACAGAGTCCCGTATCGCTCTGCGCGCTAGGAAGGGGCGGACAGAAAAAAAGAAGGGAAAATCGAAGAATTACCATATTTCAGCAACAGCATCCTCACGTAGTTTTGATATACAGCCGAGATAAACGAGGAATACATAAAAAAGCGAAACATTTTCCTTTCCATCTTTCACTCTTCGGTAGCGACCGTTTCCGGATTCGGCACCACGGTGGCAGCAGGTTCCGTCTGCCGTTGTTTTTATCTTCTTCGCCGTGCGGATCAACTTGATTTCTTTCGGCAAGAGATGGGGCAGGTTTACCATTACCGTGAATTGAACTGCCTTTCAAAAGGCTCCCCCATCAAGGGTAGATGTGTATGCAAGAAAAGGTAACTGGAACCGGAAAAGGAAAACCGGTACAGTTTATTGGGGGGGCAACCGACCGCTGGTAGCGTAGGAAGAACTTTCGAATTGCTTCATTTTTTTCCGTTTGGCGGGACTTGTTTCTAAGATCGTATTTTAGCTTTGGCTCTAGCCATGTAGCCGAAATCGTAAAACCAAAAAAACAGTGAACAAGAAAGTGTCCTTTTTGGTTGGACAGGAATATTTCAAATGAAATTAACCGATAAATTGGAGCGTTGTTCTACGGTGAAGAAAACGAAATGAATACCGGTCAGTATATTGTAGCGAAACACGGGTTCTATCCGGCAGCGATGACGACGCTAGTTTGAAACCGTAAAAAGTGACGCTCACGCCGATGGGGAAACAACCGAAGCCACATTCTTCACAGATAATTAAACAAATTTAACATTCATCCGGACGACGGTATTCTGCTGCAGGAGAGCGTTCTAAGTCCGTACCCGTCTTTTGCACGGCCAGGCGACATCTTCCTCACTGTGAAGGTGTATTGTTTGAACTATCTTACTAGGGAGTTACATTGTGGAGGGAAAATACATCGACGAATGGCGCGCTTCCGTGAGGTGCGGTTTGCGTCTGGTAAACGGTGGACTGGAAGCCTGCGAAAACCGCTCAAGTCGAATGCAAATAGCACCAATGAAATTCTCATTTAAATACAGATTTCGGTTACAGCTCAAATACAGCCCTCTGCACAACCTAGAACGTCCGCAAAAACATCCACCACAAAACTGGTGGAATCTGGCAGTGGGAATATCTCTTACGGGCGATGGTTTCGAATTCGCTTAGGTTCGTAGCTCGGGCAGCAGCCTTCCGGTAGGCAGAAGCCTGCGGAACATTGAGCTACCGCCGAAGGAACTGTGTGAAGATGTAACGTTAGTAACTCCCGGTGCCGGGAATGATGAACTGAGCTGCAAATTTGAAGCACTATCGACAATGGTGTCGGTGTGTTAGTCGTTGTTCTTGACGTTATCGCTCTGATCGTACTTTGTTACGGTGCGGAGATCTTCACGGTTTGAGGTTCGTCCGTACACGGTACGCTCGGTACAGGAGATAATTTAAATTACATTTCAAATATTTGCCATTGGGAACGAGTTCGCTTCCGAGTCGATTCGGATAGCGATTGTTAGCGGATTTAGTGGGAAAATTTTTGGATCAACATTTGCCTTGCTGAAAGCGATGAGGGAACAGGGACACGGTTCGGGAAAAGGGCCAGCAAGCAGGAGAGCGTGGTAATGGGATTAATCGTGAATCGTTTGTGGGATGTAATAAATCGTGCTGTTTCTGGTATTTTAACGTACTTTAATTTTGGTTTTGATTGGAATATTTACATAATCCTTTTAATTATTGAAGGAATTTAAACTAGTGTAACACTAGATTTTATATAAAATAGCCACTACTATATCAAGTCAAGATGTTACACACTCTAGCCAGACGATCAAAGTCCCGCTGAAACTCCCACCGGGTGGGTTATACATCGAGTCAATGGATGACTTTGGAGCAAAACCACAAACCACAGCTTTGCCGTTGTTATCCTGCCCCCCTTATCATCCCGCTCCACGGGTGGATAGCTTTAACTCATCCCTAAACCAATCCTTTAGTGTGGTTTATTTCTATTTATAATCCCTTTTTGCATTGACTGCACCACCAACCAGCCGTACAGGCCATAATGGTGAAAGCTTCCGGCTTGGGGAGTAGTATAATACTTTCCGAATGAACCTTGAACCACGATGGATGCACTCAGCCACAGCAGCACGCAACCGGATGTGGATACGAGTACCGAGACCTCAACGAAACAATATCCGGTAATTAGTGGATAGGGTTTAGAGGTTAGACTTTACACCGTAACCCAATATCCCTCGGCTCGTCTAGTGTACCTCATTAGGGTTGCATTCAATGCGCAATCGAGGCCTCCCATGGTAAGCGGACCACTGTTGACGCCATTGTTTAGAAGTTTTGATATAATGTTTCTCCGATTAGCAGATGGTATATTCAAGCGACAATATTCTTTGCCGTGGTACCGGAAGGGGATGGCAGGGGAGGGAGTGAAGCGAAAGATGGAAAGCTTTGTGTTGTTGAAGTTTATAATTGTCTGAACGGCGTCCCGGCTCTGGTGGCAAATTAGTGGTAATAAATGTGTAGTACCATATTGGTCGACAGTTTCCGTTCGAGAGTAGACAATATGGAGGAGTTATGTATGGATTAATGTTTCAAGTACTGATTTACTATCCGCAGAAGGTTTTTTTCTACATGCTGCTGTAATTGAACAAATCCAAATAGAACAATCTGCTTTGATAAAAGGTTAACACCTTCTTTGGAAAGTCGAAGCGCCTAAAGTTATGCTAATCGTATACAAATAACTGTTATTTAACACCCCGCTGATGTAGGTATTTTTATCATTTGTTTAAAAGTATTTTCAGGGTCTCTGATTATATATTTTGATATTGAGCCCAATTAAAATAACAAATAGTGTAATTTAAGGCGTTATAACTGTAGATATATTATTCCTCCTGGATAACTAAATCAATTTCTATCCTCCATTCTTTTTCCCTACTTTGAGACAATAAACCACAACCAAAAGCTTAACGCTCTATCCGTAAACAATCCATATTCGACTCTGTAGCTACTCGAGAAACAATCAAACCGATTGCCAGGTTTCCCCCGTTCGGTTGCAAAGTGATTTCCCAGCCCGGTGGGAGACCGCAAGCAATTTGATGCTTCACCACTGGAGTTTCGAAAAGATGGACACAGTTCCTGGGAAACAACCGTGGTCACCGGGCCGTAGTGCTCTTAGAACTCAGTTAACCCAGAATGTAGCCTCAAATGTGGCCAATCTACGAAACCATTTATGATTGCGGTTAAGGGTTTTGGGTTTAAGTGATCTGCAACGGTCCAGTACCGGTACGTACAGACAAAAGGGCTCGAGATTAAAAATTCCCTCCCGGAAAATGGAACCTTGTTAACCGATTCCTACCTTGGATCACCGGCTGAAAGGTGCATGATGAGTTTACTGTCTGGAATTTTGGCTTCATCTGGAAATGTCTTCAGGAGGTACGAAATTTGCACTAAAACGGAGCACTTGTGGTGGGCAGTATGGTGATGTGATAGTCGGTACATCAATCACTTCGTACCGTCTAACAGTCAGCTAAAACATTCCGATGTGCGTTGAATGGTGAGGCACGGTGGGATTCGGAAGGTATCTACCAATTGTTTCGAAACCGGGTAATGAAGGGATTCATTCTTGGAATTTTCTTATAAACGTGAAGTGAAGCTCCATCGTTCTCCTGCTGGTTCATGCAGCTGTGCAAGCAGTACCTCAGTGAAAAGGTAAACTAAACCAGTAAGCATTCTAATTCGTGCCAGAAAGATGCCGAAGATGCTTCCAACAGATTGTAGGAAGGAAGTGAAATATTTCAATATGAAAATACTTCGGATCGCTGTCCATGACCGCCATTGCTTCCGTTTAAATTGTGGAAGGATGACGAATGGAATCATATCTCCGTGGCTCCTTATAGCTTAGGAACCTTCCACCTTTGTTATGATAAGTGTGAAATGTGACTGTTTAATTAAATTAGAACCATTGAAAGGATATTAGAAAATTTGCATACAGATTTAACAGATCTATGGCCTACATTCTATACGATGCTTTATCAAAAGTTTCGTTCCGTGGTATGAATATGGCTACCATTACGTTGTATGAACATGGGTTTTTTCCCCGTTCGGATTTTAATCCTTTGTGCTGGTTTAGTAGCACAATGCACTGATCGCGGTTGCACTGAAACAGAAGAAATGAAACAACCACCAACAAACTGGCCTGCATGATAACTTTCATTCTCCACCACAAGAAGAAACAAAAAAGTGCATTGCAGATTTGTCTGATAGATGCTTGCCACGTATCAGCAAACAACGGCGTATGCTGCGTTTCGTTTGAAGTATTACGGAACTGTGCTCGTGTGGTTTAGCTGGGAAAATGAAAAGTTTTCCTTTCTCAAGCATCAAACCACCCGGACGGGTATCATTTCACTGTGTGCCAAGCAAAAACCGAACTTTCTTGCAGTTTTGTCACCGTGGGCATTAAAAACTGTGCTGCGGATCACTTTTGTTGCAGCGTGCTCACATTTTTGTAATCATTGATGAAAATGAAACTTGCTCTCTTTGATGCGCATGGTGGTTCGGTCGATGCACCATGCATTATGAGAAAGATTTTTTTTTGAGTGGTATTATGTACCGTATTCTTTGAGCTCTGTTTAAACTTTTATCTGGAAGCACAAACAAAAGTGTGTTTGTACGATTGTTTGGGCGGTGTAGATAATACGAACCACCCAAAAGAGGTCACGAAAGTGATAAAGATACGTTTGACATTGTGAATTTTTTTTTATTTGTAAAATCTGCTGTAAATGCATAATATACATCAGGTAAAAAACAATTATTTTTAAACTCATGAAAGTAGGCAATTTAAAAAAAACTTAAACTATTTTTGTATTCAGTATTTGTATCAGCAGTACGTTCGAAAAAGTAAACAATATTTTGGAAAGTTTTGAAAATGTTCCCTTCATTTCTGAAGAAATTTAAATGTTTCTTTCTGCTCAAACCATAAAGTTCCAACAAAACGCCAAAATGTATGCAAATATAGTGCATTTTGTAGCATTAGCGGTAAGCAACGAAATGTTCATTTTGCAACCAAGCTAAAATCATAATTTTTCTATGGTTACGCATTAAGGCATAACTAGAACAATGTAAAAAATCGAATAATATTACAATTTTCTGTAACTCTCCCACCCAACGGCTTAGCTCCGATTGAGAACGATAGTAAAACAGTCCCTAGTTGACCTAGTTGGAATACGCGCAATTATTTAATTTCTAAGCCTTACCGGAAACCTCCGACCCCGTGCCTAGGCCACTTTTAATCCCCATTAATTAGGACGCAAAGAATGAGCGCCATTTGGGATATCTTTTTTCAGGCCACTTTCTGGCAATCGTTCAATTATCGTGCCGACCCTTCAGCTGCAGTTCGCCGGACCAGCTTTAAAGGGCGCCATCTAATGGAGCGAAGTGTAGGAGCTAAACTGTCCGTTGCTAATTTTTGTCATCATCGTCAAACTTTTCAACCACCGGGGGGGCGTGATGACGAGGAGAAGGATTTTCGAAAAGGAATCCTTGCAAGTATCACTCTGGTAAATGATGCCTTCCGCCCATCGTTCGCTGAGTTAGAGCGTCCATGTTTGTGTAAAGGCTTGGTGCTAGGTACTGGTGGGGTTTCGTCGTTGTCCGAGCAACTGATTAATACTGTCCCACGGAGGAGCTATAACTCATTCGCTCGGTATGAAACCCTGTTCGAGCGGGCATTCATTTTCAGCCTCGTACCATCACGGCAAGGCCTTCGGTAATGAAAGGAATGCAGGCGGTTTTTTCTTCCCTGTCTTTCTCTTTTTCTTTCAGCCGGGTTGGAAGAAAAAGTATGATAAAACTCTCATCCTTTTTGCAGTGGGAATAATCCCGTTGCGATGTAAAAAAGTCGGACCCTTTGAGCCGTAATTTTCAACCTCGCCGTGATAATGTTATCAGCTGCAATGAAGTTGCTTGGCTGGGTGGCGATTAATTTGTCAATCGTTGACAACGGTTATTAGAAGCGACGAAAAACGGGAAGGAGTGCAACGTAAGAGGAGAGTGAAGATATTACACGATGTTTGCTGTCATGCTTTTGAAAGTGAACTGTTTTTTGCTTGCTATTTAAAAGGGGATGGTTTTTATATTACGCTCATTAAAATAAAGCTTAATAAGGAATAATTCAAAAGAAAGGAACTTCTGACCGTTGGACGTCCCGCTGTGCAGCTGGGAGAGAATAATTCATTTTTAAATTATGCTCACATTGATCATCGTCGTAATGTGCACACTGTTCAAACTCATTACCGTACGAGACACGGCTTAATTCCTCTCGGGAGCTTACTGCACACGTGTGGACACATGGACACGTCGAACGCCCAACGCGAAAGACTGCTGGTTTTGTGAGTGCTTTTTTTGCAGTTTTGTTCGTTAAATTTACCATTCCACTTCATTATCATAAATTATAATTTCATACGTGCAAACAGGGTTATTGAATTATCGTTTTGTCACTTGTTTGTGCCTACCCGCTGTTACCACACGGTCGATCATCACCGTGCTATGTTGATAGGCTGTACCGTTTTGACGGGAGCTGAGCTATTTCCTTTGCCCTGCATAAATATTAAGGTCGAACGGAATGGTCGCCCGGGCGAAGCCGAAGGATGGAATGAGCAAACCCGTAGCGTCTCCCACTGCCTGACGCGGATGGAAAATGTCGCTGAATATGTAGCGTACTTGACGGGTAGCATATGAATTGTGCATGAATTTTGATGGCTGTTTGCTAGTGCGTGGAAGGATGAGCGTTTTACGGTGGGACACATAAAAGAACTTCGCTTGATCTATACTCCACTGCAGCTTGCGACGGTATTGTAGTGGGGGAGCGGTTTGATACTTAATGTATGCCAGTAAAATGGCACTCGCAAATGGTGCGCGTTGTGTGGAACGTTGAAATGAAAATCACGGACGACACGCTAACCTATTCAAGTGTAACGAGATGGGTTTTAGTTACGCCGGAACAAAAAACAAAAAAAAGGTCAATGATGGTTATGCAAAAACAGAGCTGCAGGTAGAAAATATGCACCCAGCGAGTTCGTTGAGGATATGGAGAAGATGCGGCAATTGTTTTACATGTTTTCTAGGAGGAATTCATCTTTAAGAAACATATTAAGAGAAATTCTTAATATCTTACTATTTTTTGTGTTATTGTATATTTTCGGACGCTGTGAAATTTAATCTTAAATATTAAGAATAATTTCTACCATGAAAAACCTGAAATTTAGATGTGTCCGCTTCCGTTCCGCCTGAATGTAAACTACAAGTTTAAAAAAAGGATAATAATAGAAAAATTGCCTACATTTAGGCGCTCCTGTTATTGATTTATGCGATTGTTCTTCATGCACTAAAGATTTTAACATAAGGAGTATTCTTACAATAAATTCTACTGATTGCAATGTTATAAATTAACCAAAGAAACACTGCAATGGAATAAATCTGACACTCCATCCTTGAACGCCTTTCCTTGGTTTATACCTACTGTTTTATGGCAGAGAAGCTTCGCTTGCGATAGCAATAAAATGAGCAAATGAAATCAATGAAAAGTATAGCCGAGAAAGGATAATTCCGCACGATCGAAAGCAAAATGTATGCTTGCGGTGTCGAGCATGAGAAACCTTTCTCGTCAATTGCTTGAGGCAGTGTAATGTCTGCGACATTTGCAACGAACCACGAGTATTTACAGTCGGGCTCTTCGTTTCCTAGGGTGAGCTCAAATCATTAGCCTAATTACGTACACTAAGTGGACTCGGGTGACGATCATCTTTTACTTCGTCAGTGGTTGGAACTCGAAACGAAACGAAACAAAAATGGCTCGAAATTCATTCAATGACTGCGGTTGGGTTTCGCAGCAGTGAAATATGTGGTTTAGCAATTACGGCTGCCATTTTTGTTTTCTTTGCTATTCCGGTAAGTGGACTCATAACTAACGCTCTCGTTCTTGTGTGAAAAAAAATACGACCGTAGAAAAGCAGTTCGGTTTAGTTTTTTCGTGTACGGGAGAAAAACGTTTTCAGATTTCTATCAATCGTAATGAATGCAACCGGCATGTCGTGTCGTGAGGGTGGTCCGTCTTTCGGGGTTCCTGTCTCAGCAGGTCAGCTGCACAAATGATTGATGCCTGAGTGAGCGTGAGCCTCCAATTGCCACCGCAAGGCGACGAGCAAACATGCAAACAACGAATCGATCTGGCAATGATTCCGAACCCGGCCGTGTGGTCCGGTGCATAAATCTTGCTTCTCTGTTTTGCTTCCTTCCCAATCACAATGATGCATGACCTGATGTAAAACCTACACACGGAGCTGCATTTGCGTGGTTTCTAATTTCGTGTTCTGTTTTGTTTGGTTTCTTCTGTTGCTGTTGCTAAAACATGCCTGTTGTGCATGCCTGGCTGGCTGCATCGTCACACGCAAACCATTCATTAAAGATGATGGATAGTTTGGCGAGAAATTTGTGAAAGCATAAGGAAATGGATACAGCGTGTAGCTTTCACCTGTTTGGTCGCTATTAATGTCCCGCAGCCATTGCGGGTTTGCGAAGAATTTGTGTTACGCTTTAATTATGCTGTGGAAACTATGGCAGTTTCGTTACGCCTATTGGTTGAAACGGACACTGTGCTTGTTTTATGTTTATGGGGTGGCTTCTCGATAGGAATTTAAATTGAAATACCTTCACTATGTGATTCCTGTAAAATATTCGATTGGAGCTTCTGCACACATTAAAGAGACAATTGAATGATTAAAATTTTGTACAAAGATTTTCGCCTAAATCTATGCAATAAGCGAAGTAAAAGTTGACAAATTTCAATATGACAATCTAATACCATAAAGATGTTTGATATTGTGAGTTTTTCCACATTTATTCTAAATTTCTATTATGCTCTAGCTCATAACATAATTTAGCTAATTAAACGGCGTGGCTTATTGGCTAAGATGAAATTGAATCAATGAATTTAAGTCAATTCGCGAGTAATTATGTACAATTCAGGAAGACAGATTTTGGGTTATGAAATGTAAGCCCAAATGTATGCAATAGGCAAGACAAAAGTAATTATTTTTCCTTGTAGTAGTACAAACCGCTAAAGTTTCTACAATGACAATCAGACATAAATTGTCTGTTAAGAAAATGAATAATATGTATATGATATGTTATAACTTTCTCAAAAATACTAAATTCCTTCATTCTCTCGCTCATAAAACCGATTATAATATTAAGCTTCAATTGATCTGGTGCAAATGAAAAGAAATATAATCCAAATGGACCATTCGAGAGGATCGTTGTCATTTAAATAATTTATTGAGCAACCGTTTAGTCGGACGCTCACGGTCTATACCACCCCAATGGATCATTATTTACTATAGAACGTTTTATGCTGTTTACACAGTTTTTCGATGCCGGATGAGCCTTCCTCCCGGGGATTGCTCCCCATTCGCAGTGCTCCCCGCTTTGTCGTTTTAAGTAGATGTTTGCACCCCTTATTGCAGCTGCTACCAGGAAACGAGCTGGAAACCGTGTCCGGCAGGAACGGCACATAAAAGCACAAACTTGTACAGTTCGATTTCGATGCTAGAGAAATGGGACGGAAGCAAAAGTCCGATGGTGCCGATCGAATCCGAAATGTCAGCACTTGCCAGCGGACGGTGCGGGCAGTTGTATAAAATCAGTGTTTTATTGGTCTTGTATTGGAGTTTTCCGTTCGGGTGGCCGGTGTTCCGAATGCTGGGGCAGGCGTAATAAAAGTGAGTTTTGTTTTCACTTTTTATTTATCAATCATTTGATGGCTTACGGTGTGGCGCTTTGCGAAGGATGTTACGTTTAGCTAGGAATCTTAACAGGAAGGGTGTTTTTTTACGACCACACACCATCCCCCAATAGCAGACAACCAAACAAAAAAAAAGGCGTAGGGGAATTCGGCTTAAGTAGTGGCCCCCCGGGGAAGATTGTTCCGTTAAACCGGCTTAATAAGTCGTGAAAACTCCGTTCCGGCAAGCTAGAGGGGGTTCTTCTTCCATCTCGCAACAAGGCAGCTCACTTTCGGAAGCCTCCTAATCGCTCGATAAAGCGACCAAGAGAGCAAGTTTTTATACCATCTCGCCATATGGGCAAATGGCAGCTTGGCAATGGAAAATCCTTCCCCAGCATTTGGCGATGCTGGGAAACATTTTCCGTCCCTGTTAATGCAACGTGTTTGGGCAGATAGAAAGGAGGGCGGAAAAAAACCCAGCCAAATGTGTTGCCTCGCCGTAAAAGGCGGCGCTGGAAATAAATCAAAATGTAATAAAATACGCAATTTACGCTAGACTACTGTCAGCTGCGATTCGCGTAAATCACACCGACGGTAGGAAAGTTTTTGATCCCCCGCCCGGTACGCTAGTGTTGCGTTGTCACTTGCATTGGAATGGTACAGCTTACAGCAGGATGAGTGTTATGATGCTGTTAATTAATTTAGGAACTTTCACCTTCCGAGCAGATGTTTCGGGTACACCCGAGGGTAAGTGGTACCTCCTTTGGTGGTCTTTGAGCTGGGAAAAAAATGTGACAAGACAGAGGACATCAAGAGTCGAACGATTTCGTTCGGTTTTGTTGGCAATTTATCATCGTTTATTAATTTTGAGTTAGTTTTAGTCGTGTGAAAAACGTGGACTTGACATTTGTTTCGCGAATGATAACTCAGAAATATACTGCCGAACCCATTTTCTCACAAAGTTGATAAAAATATGTACATAATTAAATTATTCCTTAAAACGCCTAAAAGTAGGCTATATTGTGTTTTTTATGTTATTATTTTCATTTTGAGTAATTAGTCATGTCATATCTAACTTTAAGCATTTGGAAACATTAGTTTCCTTTGTTTTAATTATATTATTTAATGTTTTGAATTGATGTAAAATATTATTAACAAAATCTTTTCTTTTTCAACTGATGTGTGATCTTCATTAGCATTGCGATGCAATATATCTTTATGCTTGATGTCTAAATAAATTACCTAATTCCCTGAAGGGAAAAGCAACAGAAAACTTTTCCAGTGTAAGAATTGTTTTTATCATTCTTAATCACTTGAATAATAAAATACAGATAGGGATGGAAAGAGAATAAAAATTGACCTCCCATCTCACTTCAGTGAACGATGAAATGGTAAGTTTTCCCACCTAAAGCGTAGGCTATAATCGTGCCATTCAAAAAACAAAAAGTTTTCATTTTCACTCGATGCAAATGTTTTCTTTCCGTGTTATTTATATCTTGTAAGTGGGACGAACAGGAAAAAAAAACTTGTTGACGAAGGTAGCATCCAGAACGATGGGAAGGGTCGTCTTCCCGCAGGATGAGGCGTTCAGCTTAGATGGGCATGAAAGCAAAGGACGAAAAAACAAAAATTAAGTAGCTATTACGGCGTTTAAAGGTATGATAATGTTTGATAAGTGGAATGCCCGACATGGGACAAGCGTGAGTGTTTGTGGCGCTTTTTTTCCTAACCTTCTACTCACCGGCTCACAGTTAGACCATGCTGTTGGATAACGTTGGTCATTTCGGGTTCAGGATACCATCCAAAAGCAGCACGGAACGAAGGGAGAACGATGGCAGCAATATTATTTGCATAAAATTGAAATGAAAATATTAATAAAACCGTGCATTTGGCTGCTGGCACATAATTGTTTCTGATAGACGCAACCAGAGCCGGGACCGGCTGGACATGTACCATGCCATTTGGTGCAGGACGATGAGCAAAAGTTTTAGCAGAATAATAATAATAGTATAGTAACAAAAAAAAAGTTGTCTTCCTTCAAGGCGCAGTCCAACAATTGAATGGGCGGATCCACCTAAGGGCACGGCGAAGGATAGCGGTGGCCCGTTGCTTTTACGAGCCTCATCATCATAAAAAAGCATTCATTTATGCGCACCATCGAGCAGGAAGAAGTTGGCTGCTTGACTTCACTCTCGAGCTCCTCCCTATAGACGTTTTTTCTTCTTCTTCTTGTGCATCGGCAGCAGCCGGCACAGGACACAGCCGACTGGCAGAACGTTCCCCAACATGATGGGAACAATTGTTATTAACGACCGTTGTTTACACTTCTATGAATCTCAAAGGTGCCACTTAAAGAGTCGACAGCCCACACTCTTTGGGTACCGCCGTAGTGGCGAATGGTGAACGCAAGGGTGGAAAGGAAGGTGTAGGTAAATCTTGGCCCACATTCTGTTACAATTCTTTCTTGCGTGTAAATGAAACTGAATAGGGGAGCATGAGTGTTAACGGTGAAAGGTGACAATGCACGGGCGAAAGTGGGCGAAATAATGCTCATGAAAAGTACATCCCATAGAACCACTTAGCTGCAAGTGTTGCCATTAGTGAGATTGTTCAACAGTAAGTGAGGTCTCCATTTTTCGCTAAAACACTAGTGCTCTAAGAAAAGAGAGCAAAACGCCTAAAGGTATGCAATAGAATGGAGTTTTCTGCTTAAACAACTTTACAGTTCGAAAAAGTATTATTAAAATAGTAAAATGGGCGATATGAAGCAGAAAAAAACTGAACAAATGAAAATTAAATGCAATATCAACCATCAACTGCCATAAATCAAGTTCTTACTGACGTTTGGGAAACATTCTGCTGCAAAATACACATGCCACGAGTGGTTATAAAACCCCTCTTCCAAACTGGTGGCTCATTGCAGTAGCGTTGCACTTATCTGCAATATTCACGAGCAGCAGCTAACCACCGTGTGACTTACAGCGTTGCATATTCATCACTGCACGACCGTGTTTGCAGTTTCCTCCCGAAGCGTAAGAAGCAACGGAGCTGTTCAGGTGAGAAAATAATAAACAAATATACTGTGCTACCCTGGAACGCACTGCAAGGGCTCCGTTTTCCGAAACGTTGGTTGTGGTGGCCTAAAAACACACACATCTATACACACAGGCACAATCACCGTGACGCAAGCGGTGGAAAGATTTATTCTGAGAGTGAAGCTGCACTTCCAAGCGTTATCCTTAAGCTACTGGGGTATGTTGTTGCATTCCAGCTAAGAGGATACGCTTGCAGAATAAACAGTTTTCCAGCGAGGGAATGTTTCATCCCCAAAAAACCGCAGCACACCATTCGGGCTGGGGTTGGGCAATGGAGTCGAGAGTCGGTGGTTAAGCTTTCCTGCTGCATTGGTAGCTCTTGCGTATCTATAATGCACAAAAAGCGAACCTTTTGCAATAAATTTTACAGCTCAAACATCCTCTGTGACAGATTTCTAAGGAAAGGTAAAGATGCTTACAAAATTCCAGTGTTAAACATGGAAAGCCATTGGAAGAAGCAGAACAAGTCTCACTTACTACGCGTAGTGGTATGATAAAATATTCACTGGTAACGTTTGCCTACTATAGGTACTTCACGCTTAGGTACGCATCAAACAACACTAAAGATTCCACAAATCCACAACATATAGAAAAATACTTGCCCGATGCGAAGTGACGTAAAACAATCCTCAATTATGTTATCCACTTTCCACTTACTTGTGGTCTCCCAATCATAACCAAACAAATTGAATCAGAAAGTTTTTTCTGCCGCTTCACTCGGTGCTGATCCGTTTTTAGTTGGCGAAGAGATAAACACCGGAAGCCAAGGATGCCCATCCCAATTATATCAATCATCTGGATGGTGGAGCTAGCCTCCATTTTCTTGCTTCTCTTTCGCTTGTTAAATGCTAGAAAGATGAGAAATAAACCTCTGAAATGGATTGCGTAGTGAAGAAAACGCATCACAAATAGCATAGCTTTAGGAGTTTTTAAAGAGCCTGAATGTATGCAATTTGTATTAAAATAATACTTTTTAATTGAAAAATCTCATTTCATGTCAAACAGAAGTTTTTTGATACATTTTTTTGTATTTTTAAAATGATTTCCATTTTGTTTCAGTCACGCTCATGGGAGAATTGAACTTTTATGCGTTGGAAAGTACACTTTGTCTCAACTATGTATATCGGAGCATGAAATATACAATATTTTCATTCAATCAACTACCCATTCATCCTTTCCATTTGCAATCCAGCGAGTGGTTGGTACTTGGTGATAAAGAATGCGAAAGTGGATGGCAAAACCATTCCCCCACCCCACCTTCTAGCTGCGGTGTCCCTTAGATGACTTTCCGCCGTTCGGTCTGGGCGGGATTGTCGTGGTCCGAGTGAAACGTGCTTCACGCTCGTCCGGCAAAATGGAAGTGAAAAAAAATGTATCTAACAACTAACAGAGCCACCACTCCGACGGCGTAGTTTTGTTTGATATTGGTTAGCTTCCAGCCGGCTAGTGTACTTGGCAGGAAGAAAAAGTTGATAAATTTAATTTACGAAACCATTGCTGTGCCATCGGGAGGCTGTTACTGTACACAGCGGGCACAATATGACGTGGCATAGAGTTTTTGCGGTTGTTTGAACTTTTTTTCCCATGTTTCTGTGTGCGAATGCTACTTCTTGTTCACTGCTCATCACTCAGCCATGCGGTGGACGTAGGGAAACAGTTGGGTTTCAGATTGATTAATTAAATTATAATATTCCGAGCAAGTAAAGTCCATTGATGAGCTTCCCGCTACAGCAGAAGGCAAAAAGCTCGTTAGTGAGAGGTCATTCGGGTCAGCACGAACTTCTTTTCCTGGCACAAAGATTAGACGAAGGTTTATTAATGAAGCAACCAGGGCTAATTTCTTTTGGTGAGCTTCACTGGTACGCCACCGGTGGAGCGTATGACAAGATCGGCCTTGAAGCGCACTTGATCGATGGACTCGCCGGGCAGGATTCGGTAGCTGGCGAGCAGCTTTACGATGGTAACTTTCATCTCCAACAGTGCGTACTTCTGTCCGATACAGTTTCGTGAGCCCGCACTGAACGGGATGTAGTCGTAAGGTCCTCGCTTGATTTCATTCTCGTCCGAAAAGCGCTCCGGGATGAACTTTTCCGGCTCGGGGAAGATTTCTGGGTTGCGGTGAAGGCAAAAGATGTTGAGCGAAACAGTAGTGCCTGCGGGAATTATAGTGCCATCTGGAGTTCGAAAAAATTAAAGCCATTATTAACCTCAAGTCAGATCCCAACTGTGGAAGGGGCTCATACTTAGTTCCATATCCTCCATAAGCTTGCGTCCAATGAAGGGAACCGGAGGTATCAAGCGCAACGACTCCTTGATAACCAGATCGAGATACTTTAGTTCCTGCAGTGAAGAATTGGTAAGCACAACCGATCTTGCATCCTCTCCCAGCACAGTATCGATCTCCTCGTACAACTTCTGCTGAATATCCTGATGTTTAGCGAGTTGGAGAATTGTGAAAGAAATGCCGGAAGTTGTCGTGTCGTGACCTTCGAACATAAACGTATCCACTTCTTCGCGAATGTCGGCCGTGCTGAGTGGTCTGCCATCGATCTTCACCTTCAACAACTGATCGAGGAATGTATCCCGGTGTTTCGTGTAATCATCTTCCTGCAGGGTTTGCTGTTGCTGATCCAGTTGTTTTCTACGGGTTTCAATGACGGAGTTGGTAAAATCATGCAACCGCTTTATAACTCTACCCTGATCGCGAGCGTAAGAGTAGAGCACGAAAAGAGCCGGGAACTGCCGAAGTACACTAAAGATGCGACGAAAAACATACTCGGACACCTTCTTCACACCTTGAGCATATTCATTGTTGGGATCTTCCTGTGCATTGATGTGAACTCCCATCGAAGTCGCTAAGTAATGGGCATGGAAGATAAGCGTTAATCACAGAACGGTAACACATTAACACTTTTGATACCTACCACATATGCTATCCAGCGCGTAGAGTGTAATGTAATCGTAGATATCGAACTCTTTCTGATTCACGTGCCGTTCCAGCTTGGTGACGAGTGTGTCCGCCTCCTTGTTGAACACATCCATAAACTGATCGAGTATTTTGAAATGAAACGATGGTGTGATGATCTTCCGACGCTGGAACCACTTTTCACCGAACGACAGCAGCAAACCGGTACCGAGCCAAGGTTCAAGAAAGTCGTACTGGTACGATTTCTTCGTCGTTTTCGCTAGCAGCACCTTCTCTATATTACGGGCGGAGGCGATTTCTAGTTCCATCTCGTTGAACGCTCCAATAAGGCAGATGTCTTTCCCATACAGGCGATGGGAATCAACAATTATGTCAAATATTTCTAACAGAAGAGAATAAATCAGTTTTATTGCTTTACGTTAGAGTTTCTGCTTAATAAAAATATGTCTTACCGGTAATGGTTTTATCCTTAAACATGTTGGTGCAGCCAAGAAAATACTCCGGTTGTGGGCCATTGAAGTAGGGCAATACTTTTAGCACTTCCTGCCGTTTCCGATGGTATTTTAGCAATGCATAGGAAAGATACACAACCAAAAGCGCAATCAAAACAAACATGCTTACGGCCGAAATGCAAACTCGCGCGTTATCGAACGTTTATCCACAACTAATACCAGTCAATGGTCCAGGCCAAGGTTTATATAGCGAATGTCTTATCACGCCAACACGATCAGCCGATTTCTTATCACGCAAAATGAGTGACAAGGCATGGTTACGCTTGTCTGTTGTGAGTTGGAAGTAGACGGTACGGTCAGAAAAAGGCCGGTCATCTTGGAGGAAGACGTTAGATTTAACAATGAATTTGCTATTATTTTCTCAGCTAGTTTTATCTGAATTAAATGGGTTGAGTCAGTCAGATTTGGGCGTGGTTTACATATCAATTTGACATTTCAAAATTGACCTGTGGCATTAAAAAATATAAAATTTATTATATTGACCTGTCAATAGCTCTATAATCCAACGCTTTGAAGTAAAACAGGCGGTAAAGGGCCTGTTAGAAGCTTCTTAAAAAAGTGAATTACAAAAAAACTCTTATCCCTTTTGCTTTAACGCAAACAAACCGTACCGGATAAGAAATCGTTGGCCTGGGCAGAACTGTCCAATGTGGAACTGTTTTGATTGGAATACGGCAAGCACTTTGACCCGTGTGCGAGATCGAGATTTGCCGACTGTGACCGGAACGTGACAAACCAAATCCTAACGTAATCCTTTTTTGTCTTTCGAAACCATGTACCCATCCCCGGGCGCTACGGTCGATGGAGTACGGCAAGACTATCCGGTCTCGAAGTACCGAAAGCTTACGATTTAGTCCTTTAGACGTCCAAATTCGGACGACTTGAAGGGAGATGCTCGTGGGCCACTCGAGATAACGATACGGATCTCAAACCCACGGGGTGATGTTGCAAAACTGTCCAGATTTGGACAACGCAGCATCATGTAACATGCTACCAAGAGCAGAGGACGTTAGAGCTAGCGAGCGAGAGAGGGCAAAAAAAGGCAAAAAGCAGCCAAACAGCTCAGCAACTTAACGATGTTTTTAATGTGATTTCGTTAGGATTTTATTTCTGTACCGTTCGCACCGTGACAAACCGCCCGGTGCTGAAATGGTCTTGTTTAGCTGCGAATGTCGTAATTCGCATGTGTACAACGTGCCGGTCGGTAGATCGGTTTACACCATTGTTTACCACAGCCATTTCCCGTAGAATTACCTTAGGAACACTTTTAATTCACGGCGTTCCGTCGTTGCTGGGAGCGCTTTGTGAATGTTTAGCAGCAGCGGGGTTGGAGAGAAAAAACGGGAGGATTGGACGCAATAAAAGCATCTTCAAAACCATTCACCAAACCATGTCCCCTTTATCGGTGGTATGTATCGGAAATGGTTAAACGTTTCATTACGTCCTTACGAACGGGACGCTTCATGTTTGTGCAAGGAAACGGTGTTGTGTGTGTGTGTTGTGTTAGCTTTTCCCCGGAACCGTTGAGGGTGAGATTTTTCGTTCCAACAACTGTCGCATCTTGGTGGATGGAGAGGATGATTCGTTTGCGACAATCCAGAACCGGATGTTCGTGCGCGTTGGGTAAATCTGGTACGGATTAGCTGTGGTGACCGTTTGGAGAGTGTTGCGTTTAACAGTTGCTGAAAGCATAAATAAACGTGCAGATAAGATGGAGGAATCTATTTTAATTTTATAGGTTTCAGGGTTGTGTTCTACATTGCTAATGGTAGCGAGATGTGCTCCAAACGGATGGTGGAATAGAATGGCCGTAGCCGCAATAATGCAGGAAGGTTTGAATGGCACGCTACTAAACGGATGTCCACTAAGTGCTAATGCGTGAGTGTGATGACGGTTTTAGAGGGAGTATGAACAGAAATAAAGATGCTTTAAGATCCTGTTGCTTCAGCAGTGAATGAATTGAAACCTCCTCAATGATGCGGAAAATTAAAATGTTTTTGTAAGGCGTATTGCATACCTTTAGGCGAAATTTGTGAACAATTTTTAATTCAGAAAATATAGATATACTTACAATCTTTTATAATTTAAAATTTTCTACCTTCAGTAGCAAACTTTAACAGATCCAACACAGTTTATTTGTTGCTACAATTTTTCTTTGTTCTAGAGCATCGCATACCCAAACAGCGCCATCCAAGTTAATCTAACCATACTCCAAAGAAAGCACAACAATATGTCCCCATGTCTTCCCAATAACCGATTCTCGTTTCCGGGTGTGAGAATAAACATGCTCCAATCTCGGCTGACCTAATAATAAAACACCAGCGCACTTGCAAGAGCACAATCGAGAGGACCTATTATCGTAATCACATTCTTTCCGCTAATCTAATTTCAATCGAGATCAATCTTGATGACATGACTCGGACAACCGTGCCAGCGACTGTGGTGTACGTTCCGAGGACAAAGCAAAACGAAGAAAAAGGGCTAGCTAAATGTTGAATCTGTAAGCAATCCGTGTGTCAATCGATCGCATCTCTATTGGACAGTCGGTTCGATTTCTGCGTCGCCCGGACCATCATTTATCTTTCATGACCAGCTGCGCCGGGGAATCGATTCCTTGGATACCGAGCGTCCGAAGTCGTAGAAGCTGTGTGCCGAAAAGAAAGCGCAGCAGCAGAAACAAACGGA
The DNA here is from genome assembly GCA_000349025.1 of Anopheles minimus. Lineage (NCBI taxonomy): Eukaryota > Metazoa > Arthropoda > Insecta > Diptera > Culicidae > Anopheles > Anopheles minimus. The sequence continues at coordinate 811,319 of KB664255.1, read as the reverse complement.
AGCGTGCGTAGAAAAAAAAGGAGAAAGTTTCTCTTAATTACTATCCTCGCCACATTGATCACAACTAATGTGAGTGAAATAACGTTTGCGAAATTAGATCCTATTTGATTATATGGCCCTGTTCGAATGGATGAGCGTTGGAGAACGGGAAGCGGGAAAGCTTTTCCGGTCAGGAAGAACTTGCGACAGGAGCTTTAATTGCTTTCGTGAAGGGAATCGATTGGTTTCCTTTGTCGTTGGGTATGGGATGCGCTTTAGCAATCGATCCTGGTCTGTGGCGTTTATGGTAATGGAGCACTAAAGCACTTGTGAACGGAAAATGCTGCGAGTAAAAGTTGAAGAAATTTCAAACATAATTCGACGTCTAGAAACGACTCATAACATTGAGCTTGGGAGAATTATGTTACCAAGCAGAACCAGCAGTTTGTTCCAAACATGAGCAATTGTACCTTTCATCCTACGGCAACCATCAAATACCAGCATCACCAGGACTAAGACTAAACAAACAACAACCATCCCATCCCATTACGCTGTCCCTATTCAGCCTGATGCTGGATACCGTTTACTCCCAAAAAATCCTGAGGGAGTTTTGAAAGTTTTCCTACCGAGGGCAATACAATTTCGGCAGTAGCATGGCATGAAACAGCACCGTGAGATGGAGTACCCGGAACATAAAACCATTACTATTATGATTATTAGCATTCGCATTATGCTGGTATAACTTTATCCTGTACAGCCTGGAGGCTAAAATCCGAAAACCGGTCGGTTCATTCTGGAGCAATATGTTCTTCAAGGGCGGGAGAGACAGGAGTTTCGTGTGGTCTTTTTTCTGTTTTGCTGTTTCGGTAGGATGACAATAAAACGTAATAACAGGTGACCTGGGGTGGGTTTGGGATTTGGGAATGGGTTTGTGCATATTTCTTGGTCATTTAGTAACCTTAACATTTACATTGGATTTGTTTAAGGATAAGAGGCTGGAAGAGAGGTATTGATAGTTTATTGTTCAAGGTAGAACAACATTAAGCTATTCTATTTCTCTTCTGAATGACCTTAAGCCGAAAGTCGCTCAACTCTATTGTAATGGCCATAAAGTGTGTTCATTACTCATTTCCCTGGATTTTGGAAACCGTACGTTAGTGCATGTCCCTTTAGGCGATGTGTACACCTTATATACCTCTGTGTGGGATCACTTTACGATACGGAAATGAGTCATCGGGGAGTTGCTTATTTGGGGCTCTCTACAACGGTTGCATATCTTTAGTATGGTACGATACCTAAGCCTCAAACTGTTTTTAGATGAAAAGTCAAGTCTTTCTTACGGAGAAGCTCCACGATCAGGTTGAGATTCGAACCTTAAGGAGGTTCCTTGGGGACCTCCTCTGGAAGTATTTATTACAGAGGATTAGCTTTCCAATCTTGTAGTTTGAATGCCAAAATGGCTAACTTCGTGATGTATGCAGTAAGTGGAGAATAAAAGAACATATTCAAAAGAAACATATTAATACTATATTTACTAAGATTTAATGTACTTCACGAAGGATTCGTTACACTCTAAACATCCTAATGGTACATCATTAAAGCAACCTACTTCCATGAAACACGGCGCTAATTACTGACTGACTAACCTGCCTTACTTGGAACATTGTAACAAATTGTTATTTTAAGAAACTTGAACCCCCATTTCCTGTGTTGCTTGAACTCCATTCCCGCGAACCCTTTTCCCACCTATTACTATGGTGAACATCTTGGGTAAAGGATTCATTTCATCCTGACCAAACACAATGGTCCGTTCCCCTTAGCGGTTCCCGCACGGAGTCGTGGTAGAGCTTAACATTTAATTCCGTCATAATTACATCCCTACCTGATTCGTTACTTCCGTCATCTTCGTACACCTTCCTTTACGCGGGCACCACCCTCAAGAAGGTGTCCGGAAAGAGCAAAAAACACACATACCGATGCAGAACGAACGCTTCTGGGCACCATGAAAAGTCAACGCACTTTGATAACTTCACAAATCTAGGTCAACCCTTTGGATAGGAAGAAGCTGGGAATGTTTGAACGTTTTTTGAAGGAATGTTTTGTAGGAATGAAATTGTTAATAAAACCCGGTGTAACCCTAGCTGGCGCTTTGTTTCGGTATTTGTTCATGGTGATTGAGGTTTTTTTTCTTCCCCCTATCATCCTTTTGGGCAAATGCCCTAGAGCGACCTTTTACGGTTGACTGCCAGGTGACGTGGAGCTTTGGTTTACCACTCACCCTATCCTTGGAGTTTGCATGCGTTTAAGAAAATAGGAAAAGAAAGATAAAGCCACCCGGTCGGAATTTCCATCGGCAGGTGGATTTGGAACGGGAAGGCGGAAAAGTTTTTACGGCTGCCTTTTTTCCAGGTCAAATCGAAGCTGCATGTGAACGGTGGGAAATCTGGGCGGGAGCAGGTGTTTGCCATTGCCGGAATAGAATTACTATCGGCTACGTTCGGTCGATGTTGATGAACCTTTTTTTTTCGTGTACACGATGGGAGAGTGATAGTGAAAGGGCGGAAAATCACGTGCATCGTTAATGACGCTAATGGGGCTTGAAATGAAGAAGGTAGAGTACGGCGAATGTACCGCCTCTGTCAGGATAGGATAAAAGCTCAATCAGGGATTTGAGTGCTTATCTGGAGCATGCAGGCAAAAAGTGCACTGCAGTCATGACTAACTTTAAGCGTCTTACTTACCAAACAGATAAACATTTCTTTCGCTCTTCATGCAAAGTAAGCAGCTCCAAAAGGCGGTGGTGTTTTTATAAAATTATTTTCTATTTTCTGTAGATTATTCTTCACCCGCGGGGTTTTTTTCTTTTTCGCTTTTCGAGTATTCATAAAAGCAGTAGTAAAAGATTATACAATAACGTTTCGTACAATAGCTTTCGCATTAATTACAATTTTAGTGATCGGTTCCAGCTGTGTGGCTTTTCCCGGAAGCGCGCACACTCCTTTAGTAGAATCATGATGAATTTAGGGAATAGCTAGCGAAGATTTTGAAATCAAAGCAGCCGAACGCTTACGAGCGCCATGTTGCGATGTGTTGGGCCTGGGGTAAATGGGACGACACTAACGATCTTTCCAGTCTATCGTTGTTGTAAAAATGTTCTAAAATTCTGTACCTGTATTTGGAACCGGACAAACCACTTGTAGAGCCCTGTAATACGCACGATGCATCTAGTTGAGTGGAGCTTTACACTGTAGTGGTTTCTGAAATGGTTTCACTTCTACTGTTTGTTTCTTCGTTGGCATTTTTAAAATGTTTTCCCTTTGTTACACTATCAAGTTCGATTCTGTTGAAAATTAATAGTAAAATGAGTGGCCAATGTAACAGTTTGAAATAGAAGCTTATTTACTTAATTTGTCCACTAACTCCATTTGACAGCTCTTGACACAGTAGTATGCAAGATTTCCAAAAATAGTTGGTATAAAAATTATAATAAAAAAAATAGTTATAAGTATTCTCAGAAGGTTTTTCGTTTGCAATGTTGAAGAATCCAACTCTAGGATTTTAAACAAATGGCGGTGTTCTTGTGTTGATACTTAGGTAAATGACATTTACAGTTGATTGGATGCATATTCGCAAAAATCATATTGGTCTTTCTTTTTCTCTCGTTCTCCCATACTCTCTCCCTCTCTCGTTCTCTCTTTCTCTTTGTTTCGAATGAATTATTTATTTTAGCGTGTATTTATTTTATTTCGCTACTTAAGAACGCGCGAACACAAATCGGATATCTAACCGTGCCCATTACCATGGTGATAATCGCATACGTAATTGCCAGCATTGTTCGATCGGTTGCGAACAAAGACCCATTGGTCAAAATGGCTCCACACACTCGCTCACTTCCGCTCTTCGTTCGTTGTTTTCCCGTCCTTTCTCTGAATGATTTAATAACAGATTGTACACAAACAGTTTTTTTTTTCCTGTGTGTTTCGATGTTTTGTTTTTACACGTGTATTTGCAACAAAGCCCGTCCTGTACAGATTTCAATACAGCGAATCGAATTGTTGTTTTCCGATACTGGTGGGAGATAATTATCGCACAAATCAATTCAATTGCCCCCTTAGTGTAGCAGCAGGCAGATATGGAGGCTCGTGAAGCTTAATTTGCGAACGTAATTAGCTCCGTGCAAGCGGCATTTAGCGGCTGACAGCGACATTTTATTGGACAAATTTTGGCAAACGTAGTTCCGTATGTAGTTTAATGGCGGATGAAATAGTTTAAAAAAAAGGTTCAGCACGGAGGATTTTTTCCTCGACTATGTTTGAGTTTCAAATTCAATTTTAATAATCATGTTAAAACCAGTCTGTACAATGCTTTTGTCATTATTATGAGATTAGAGAGATTAGGAAGCATAAGCAGGAAGCTTTTCGTACTGAAAGCCTCTGTAACATGTTTTGACGTTAAATGATAGGTTGATAACATTTTGATAACAGTACAATTATCCAACAGTGACAGAAGCATGGCGTAACGATTAGGAATAATTTTCTCTTTTAGATAGTGTTTAAAGAGAGAGAGAGAGAGAGAGAGAGAGAGGGAGTAAGAGAGGGAGAGATGTAGAAAGAGAGAGGCAGCAGATAAGAGAAAGTACAAAAAATAAAACAAGTTAAGAAAATCAATAAGGCCATAATAACCTCAATAACAAGGAATAGGCTCATTGTACCAATATGAAGCACCAGCTAGGTTTTGGGTGTTCCGAATTCTATCCCGTCCTAAGATTTACGTTCCGTTCAGCGTTGCATGAAGCGACCGAATTAAGTAACTTCCTCTTATTGTCAGCAGTTAGGCGATTCTGAATGCAGGCTTCACATATACACATCAAAAACAACCCGACACGACACCGATAGCAGCCATGCGCGGTCACGACGATAACGGATAAAATTAGCTAAAGCACATCGAACGTTCAGCGAAACCTTCGCGTTCTAGAAGTCACTGATTTCACCCTCCGTGTCCGGGTACGTGCAGTTGAACGGGTTCCGTAACCAGTGGCAGAGCGATTTGTTGTCGGCACGGTTACGCTTTTTCCCGCTCGCACCGGTCGACTTCTGGTGCGCTCGGGACGCCGCCGATCCAAAGCTCGACTCATCGCTGTCACGTACCGTGCCGACGCTGTGGTACCCACTCTCGGCACGTCTCGAGATGCCCGAATGTTTGGAGGTGCGGGGCGTCGAATCGTGCCCACTGTCGTACGCTTCCGGGGTGGAGAGAGGTAGCAGCGGAAGGGTGGGAAGATTCTGGGGAGGGAGAAGGCTCGAACTTGGTCCCTTGAGTTGACCATCATCGTCCTCACTCTGGCAGAGTAGCTCGGAGAGGGGGTTTTCGCGGATGTGCGTGAGCGGTTCGTCCGCGTCCATCATCAGATCGTCGGAAGATTTCTCCAACTTTGGTAGGTTTGGGTCGGAGGCACCGTCCGGGTGGCGTAGCGAGGCATACTGCTCCATGCCCGCGATCGCTACAATCCCTGTCAGACTCGGCAAGGAACTTTGGCTTGGTGTGCGGGACATGGTCATCGACTGTCTACAGTCACGACAGCGAGGACTCGGTGGACGGTAGGCCGGTTCGCTACAGACACTCCCCGGGCCAGCATTGAACCGGTAGGCAGGCTCACTGTACACGCTGTTAGTGTCCCCAAGCCGGAAGGAAGGTGTCACCTCGGCCATCGCTAGTTGGGAGGTGAAGATTTCGCGGAGTCGCGCGAGTTGGTCAAATTGGCTCCTGAGAAATAGAGGCATTAGCGAGAGTGAGCTCAAAACTCATGATACATTCGATCGTCTAGAAAAGGTAGTGAAACTCTACATGCATAATGAATTAGTAAGGTCCATTTCTTACCTCATATTATCGCCGATAACACAATCACTAAAGACATCTCCACCAACATTGAAGCTCGATACGATGGACAGCTCTCCATGACTCAAGGCGCTCAGTGGATGTTCTCTGTGGGAAGATCAAGCACCACTATGAAGTATTTCCATCACAAAGTCCATCAACCCATGTGGGCAACTTACCCTTTCATGGCCTTCGCGATTTCGTCCTCCGTCACCTGCAGCCCACAGTCCATCATGCCAATGTTGTGACTGTTGTGGCTGTGTACACTCATAGCGTCATCTCTGGAGGCATGTCTGGAACACAGCATGTGTATGCTTTCGTGGGAGATTTCCCGTGAACCTAGCGGATCCATCAGTGGTAAAGCTGGAGGTACCTCCGAAGGTCCACTGTCTTGGTCCTCTTCTTCCTGGGTGGTACCATCCGTTTGCTGTTGTTGCGTGTGCGATGCTCTATCACTTGCCTGGGACGTTGCACGCGAACGTTCCGAGTGATTGTCGTGAAGCGAGCTCGCGGATGTCATCGTCGTAGCTGCGGCCACATTCGACATCTTAGACGCAGGAGTGATGGAAGCGTACAGTGGTTGAGTCTGTTGCTGGTGATGATGGAGTGCTGGTTGAGTGGCTGTATTGGACATTGTTGGCACTGACATCTGCTCTGCATCGAGACTGTAGCCCTGTTTCAGCCCTGTGCGTACGTGACTTTCCGAACTGTTGGCAGCAACGGTTGTGGCCGCTGCAAAGCCTCTCATTGCGATCGGATTAACTAACTCATCACCACCACCTCCGCCACGATCGAGCTCGAGGGTCAGGAATCCATCCTCATCCGATCGGCTCGGTTTAAACTTTGGTAGACTGTAGGTGGTATGGTGCTTTGTGTGCATCGGTGAGTTATTAGCTGACATGGACTGTTGTAGTAGCTGGATGGATTGGTTTTCCACCCACTGGCGGATCATGTTCTTCTTGTGCGTATCCATAAATCCATATCCACCGGCAATGTTCATGGCGGCGGCAATCCCCGCTGCACTAGCTGCTGGAGTTTGCGAATGACTCGCGTGTGCTTGTGCGCTGTGTGTCCGCGGACCATCGACCCACGTTTCGCACTTCTTGACGTGGTTGATCTCCCGCAGTAAGTGACGCGCCTCGTGTACCTTCGATTTCGATACCCGAGGACCATCGATCCACTTCTCTTCGCTGATCTGTCTCGATGGACTGTCACGGTTGGCGGACGTACCAACGGTCGTAACGGACGGGCCCGCAGCTGGACGTCTCATGGGCGAACCCTTTGGCGTTGGGATGTTGGAGCCTTTACTGACGCCAGACACATGCTTAAAGGCTCCCGCTATCACTTTGGGAGAGGCATGCTGGGACGCTATCTGTATAGCGTTCGAGACGAGGTCCACTCCTTGGACTTGCTGATGTGCGTACTGATGCTGGTTGCGCTTTAGACTATCAGTACGTCCAGGAACTGCGGTGGCCAGACTACTTGTGACGGGAGCACTCGTTGGTTGAGCTGTTTTTTTAAAAAGCATCCAAACACAGCGTGTCGATAGTTATTTTTAGCTGGGGATATATTAAATAAACTAACACCACCTACCTTTGGAAGCATTAGTCGTTGCGATTTTTTTCTTCGGCGAAGGTGTCGCCGTACAGGGCCCCTTCTCTGCCACCGAACCCTTCAATGCCTTGTTCATGGCGCACCGGTTGTCGCCCGAGTTTAGGCTAGGAAGATACACGGGCGGATGCTCACCGTCCGTTGGATCGTCGCAGGGTCCCATGTAGATGACGGTGTCCTGCGAAAAGTCCGAACTGGAAGGGTCTGGACCCTCGGACGAACCGCCCGACTGATGGCCGGAGGATCCGTTGTTCAGTCCTTTGTCTCCTAGCAGATGATTCCGGGGTCGGAGTCTTCGTCGCATCCGATGGATGCGTGAGGCAAGCTGAATGGTTGTCAGTGTGTCCGTATGTGTCTGTTTTTATTGGAGAAAGTGACCGTGAAGCTTAAAACCCTAGGTAGGAGAATAGGTTCAGCAGACGTACCTGAGTGTGAGCTACATGTGCTACAACGGCCACATGACAGGTGATAGGTGCAAGGCAGTCTCGTAGTAAAGGTGTCAGTGGATGATCCCTGTTTGGTGGATGCTTTTGGCCACTCAGTATCGCCAGCAGTACGTTTCCAATCCCCGACAGTGGTAGACCTCCGTTTCGATTAGCACAGCCACCCAGATCGATCAGATGTAGACGGCTTCGTCCTCCTTCAACTAAATAAATTGACGGGAATCGAATTAAATTTTCCGAAGCAATTTCCTCCAAAACATGGACACTTACCACCTCGCTTTCCCGACAAGCTGTACTGGTAGACGTGCAGCGTGTAGATTAAGGCCGGTTCGAAATTGCACTGTGATCGTCCCGATAACGCCAGATCGAGGAAGAGTGCCGCACGTTCCGCCGTAGGCGCCCGTAGTTCCGTCGGTCGGCCGAGAAAATCTCCCCTTAAGTACATCCCGGGTGAATCGTCCGATTCTAGATGGGAATGCATAAAGGAAAGGATTTGCTTAATAAATCGCTGTTTGGGAAATCGTTTGTTCTTTCCCTTTTCTTATCGCATTAATTTTGATAAACGGATCAAACTTTATCGTAATCGATTTATGACGAAATTGAAACTTGTTTTCGTAGATTGCCGAAAAACTGCATATGAGCTTCCCTCAGAACACCGAAAGGACTATTGATTAGAGCACATGTGTGATTGGGAAAACTCTTTCTCTTTCTTGTTCAAGGTTTCGTTCCAAACCTGTGCCCAGCATCATCACGTGCAGGACATTTGTCTCGTAAGGGGTGCGTCGGAAAAACCTGTGCCATCATCCTTTCCCCGATACCCTCGGTTCCCCTTTGCGTCACATCTTGCCATCGACCATAAATAAAATGAACCTTATCAAAATTCCAAACACTCACACGTGGGGGGGATTTTCTTTCTGATTATTTCTTTGGGTTGACAATGCCCCATAAACCCAGCTGTGCCTGTTTTTAAAGGCCTGTTGTTTGGGAGTAGAAAAAAAAGGAAATGGGAATGTTTTTTTTCCTCCCTTTTTGAACGAGAACCCACCCAGAAGGTGGCAGGTGAGTAAAATGTTGCGAAAATCGATTGCCGGCGACGAGCCGGGACATTCCGGGACCTTAAATAACACATCCGTACGGCACCAGGTGGAAGCGGATGATTTACAGTTTCCAATGCCCAATGGTATGAGATTTCTAGCAATGCTACCAATTACATAGACTCAGCATAGAAAAAACACACCTCCCAAACAGCTGGAACCTAGAATTAGTCGTCAGTCAACCAGAGTTCGTTAAAGTTGTGTGTGTCAAACTGCACGTCCGGTTTTGGGAGTAGCAAAAGAAAAATGGACGTTGATAAAGAAAAGGGATACTCATCCTGTTCGATTCGAGACAAACGAAAAAGCGAACGAGGGAGAGAAAGAGTAAATCGTTTGACGATTATGAGGGTTCTAACGAGGGTCTTGTGCTCCATGACAGGTCGGCGAGGGAGAGGCTTCCTTTTTTTGTGTGTCTTCCTTCCTTCCAACACACAACTGGACATTTATAAATGATTTGATTGAAAGGCAACTGGGCTGGATTTTAGGTTAGACAACGTTCCAGATTTTCCAGACATTCCATATTGTGGGGCCGGTTTCTGATGTATTTTTTCCTTCACTTCTATGCTCTTGTAGGATGTGTATCCTTTTTCGCTGGATGTCATCCCGGTTTCGGACGAGCTATTGGGCAGATTGAGCTGTTTGTTTGTTTGATTGATGATGATGGTCACAATGATGATGATGGTGGTGGCAATGCAGACGATGCAATGGAAACGTACAACCAGAAGTAATCGGTTTCTTACTAGCAAATGGAGTCAACATGTAACCATCTGTCCGGGACATTGTGTCCGGTAGCACATTTCTACTTTGTTAGTTTAAACCATTAAATCAATTGACAGTTGCAGCATTGCAGCAATTTGATCAGATAATGGAAAATTAAGTTGTTGAATCGGGCGTTTTCGCTCGAATGTCGCTTTTGCAAATGGAAGTTGTTAAAAATCAATCAGAAATGTGGTTCATTTCTCGATTGGGGAAAAGAAACGCGAAAATGGAACAATAATAGCAACTCCCCATGCCATAAAGTCATGAAAACGATTGTCGACTCTATTGAACGGCCATCAAAAAGCGTCTATTAACCGCGTATCGGTACACTGGCATCGATCAGCCCATTAGCAAATCAAAAAGATATAAATCTTTATTCTTTTCGTTCGCCGTTTGCTACTCCCGCCTGTTTGGAATGGTTCGTTCGTCTTCTCGAAATGCCACAAAAACGATCTTTTTCCCTTTATTTTCGGTTTGAGATTGATTTTTTCCGCTTCGAACGATGGACTGTTTTTTTTCTATTTGCTTCTCCAATGAAGAAACCTTCGCTCGAAGCAAAGAGGTGACGCAAATTTCCACCTTGCTTGTTTGGCGCTTACGTTTTCGGGATGGTTGATGGTTTGGCCAATTTGAACGCTATCACAAACGGTCATTACGGGGTTTGTTTGGCGTGCTTGAACCCGTTCTAAAGAAAAGGGAAGGAAACATTCAAGAAGGGATACAAATGATAATGGGCAAATCATTACGGTAATGAGCTGAAGTGAACCAATTTATCGCGCTCGAGCCGCGCACTAGCTTTTGCGAAGTTGTTTTGCATAATAGGAGTTAAGTGATTGATATTTACTGCGAAGCGATTTGACGGAAAAGAATACCCGGTCGGGTAATTGGTGCAAATTAAATACCACACCTTCATTGAAGTACCTCACTCCAGCGCGAGCGCTTGTTCGATTGCTGTTTTCCGCATCGAACGATTTTGAAGGCTGATCGGGATCATGTACAAGCAGCGTTTTTCCGCGGTTGATTTCCGCCTTCCGCCGTGGCCGGTGGACAGCAAAAAGGCCGGCACCCGAAAAACCGATGTCAACAGTAATGAAATCAAATAAATACAATAATTGTTCAAGCGTCCTGATTGCCGCCATTAGGGCGCACACGGTATCCGGACCAGCACCAGCAGAAACAGCGTGCACGTCAAGTGCTTTATTTACGGTTCACCGTTCCGCGAGTGGCAGGATGATGTTCGTAACGCACCCGGACACGGACATCGAACGGTTTGTTTGGAATTATGTTTCCCCAGTTTCGGTCGGTGGCAAATGAACATTCTCTCCGGATTTTGGAAAGTGCACTGAGAGGTGGAAGCAAACCGCCACGGGATGGTGTTTTCCAGCCCGGACATGATTATTGTCGTCTGGACTGATATCGAACGTTTCGGACACATGGGACGTTAAGGGCAACCACAGCATAACCGACGTTGGAAATGATAAATGTTGATGCTATTAGTGAATTATTAAACAATTAATTTATACTCCCTAATCTGGGTTGGGTACCGGGTGGGTGGTTGACTCTGACTCGTATGCATATGCTGCGTGGTACAGCTTATCTGATCTGAGCTAATGCAATGTGCGGGCTAATCCCGGCTGCAGTGGAGTAGTTGATGTTTAAGCTTACTTGAGCCGTTCATGACAGGTCGATGGGTGAGAGGTCACATCGAGGATGCTACGAATGTGTGTAGTTGAGTTTGGTAATTTTGTGCTCAATTCGCGTAGAAAGAATGCTATACACAGTGGGATGCTGTAGTAAACGGATATGGACAAAAAGTTGTTTTTTTTTTTTATTCAGAAATAGATAAAATGCCTTAACATAAATCAATCAATTATGATTGAGTTTTGCTAGTTAATAATTTATAAATAGAATTCAAGACATTTTTTTCATGTTACATAGTGTAGGTTATACAGCAAGAAGCAAATCGAATAAAACGCCTAAAAGTATGCAATTGACACTAATATTTGTTCATTAAAACTTTGTACTAGTTTCCATGGGCTTTTATTTATATTTAGACTACATTTGTGCTATGTTGATTTTGAATACAAAATTTTTTGTGTAAATGAAATAAAAATTTTAATAAGTATAATTCAAATGGAATAATCAATGTTCACCAAAATGAGTGAGAACAATATTTTGATTTAAAGAAAATTATTTGTAATAGCATGATGTGAATTTGCATGGATTGCCACAAGCAGCCAAAATTCTATTGTACAAATTTCAACCCACACATGAAAAACATCCCTGCTCCACCAGGTGAGCGGGCCAGGCAAAAACGTCCTGCTCTTCCGGTGGAACGATTTTAATTGGAATTTTGCCATCATCGCACTCATTTTGATCACTGCCACGGATGCAGGAATGTCAATTATCTACGTACCGCTGTCCGGTGCGAATAATTGTCAAATATTTATCCCGTCTTCTCTGTTCCCCCGCTTCCCGCCATCGCTTGCCTCAGGGCGAGCAGATCTTAACGTCGAGAGGGACGAAATGAGATTTTCTACCCCGCACAATGTACGATTGTTCGGAAGAGGAATTTTTGTTGCGATTTAGTAGTCAATAGGAAAGAGTTACTGAAAAGGGGAAATCTGATAAAGCGGCTGTGCTGTTAAAGATTTGTGCGGGTTGTGATTTGAATTTCATTTGCATGACTGCACTAATGAGTGCAAAACTGATCATTGTATTTTAGTGGTAATTTATTTTCGAAAAATCACACACACATTTTTCATAAAGCACCCTATTATCAAGAAATACTTAACTGCACGATAATCGGTGCACGAAATTTCGTGTAACACGAATTAAAATCACATATAAAAAATTGTGGACAAAAAAAACCCTCAATTCATTTTACGATCCGCCCGCATGATTCCCTCGACGTATAACAACAGGCGAAAACAAAGCGAACTGCAATAATATTTTATTATCCTCATGAATTCATTATTATTATCTTTTCACCGTTCAGCATTTACGTAAGCGAGCTGCACGGCAGGAACCGTTTACCTTTTCTGCAAACCACGAAACCATTCTTCTTTTACCGGTGTGTGTTCCTCTTGAAAAAAAAAACAGAACGGAAAAGCGGTTCGTCGGTGGCTTACGAAGGCATCGGGGAGTTTCTGTAGCGAGTTTTCCGAAAATTGGCTTCCGATGCCGGTACGGTGTGGTGTAACAGCCAGCCCTTAATCATTCACTGTGAGGGTTTTAATTCTTTCGGTACACTTTTCCGGTTGTACCTAACCAAATTGGCAACCGGATGCGTGCTGCAGAGTTTATTGCTACTTTACCAGGATAAGGTTTGCGTTAGATGATTTGTTTTGCGGACTTTTTGTTTTGTTTTCGTGAGTTCTACACATGCGGATGTAAAATAGCAACATGAATATAATATGCATATGAATTTGAGTGAATTTTTAATTACTACAAACTGTCTGTTTAAATAATTAGCGGTCAGTCAAGTAGAATTGGGCTTACTTTTCAAATTAACATCATTCAAAAACCTTTTTAATCCTAGAGCTAGTCATTTATGTTAAAATAAAAGGACGTATCCCGTAAAAGTTTATTCTGCAGTACTGCTTAAAATCATTGCACACAATAAACAAAGCTTTTAAGGTACACAAATTCAGCTTAAAATCTATGTCTGTTTGGGTAGTAAAACGCTTACTTTATTTTCGCACGGAAGTCATCACTGTTTGGCGGTCTTTGAAATGAGCAGCCATAATTTTCGTTTGCTATAAAACGAGGGCCACACGATTGGATCATTAGTTTTGATCTGCACACTGCCAGAAAAAAGCGCAAAGTGAAACCGCATATCGACAATTGAGTGAACGGGGAACGCAAATGACAGAACACTCGTAAAAATGGCAATCGTAAAACTGATATTCATAAACTTTATGCCACTCGATACGGGTTGAACCACGAAACCACGGGGTAGTTAGTGGGCGAAAGAGTATCAACCAGTCCATCATTAGCAGGATAATGTTTTATGGAGTTTTAATCTGTTTTTCGCTATTCGGGTGTCGGGGTTCCTTTTCTCTGCCAGCGTAAGACACAACTAGCTTTAGGGCAACAGTTATATTAGCTTGAGTTTTGTGTCTGAAAAAAAGAGTAACAGCAGACTAAATTATTTTGCAGACCCGATTGAAACGCACCGTTGATTGACTGTTTTCCGGGACTCCGCCTTGTTCCGGTAGGAGGAAGCAAAAGGAACGATCCGCATCTTTTTGTTGCCTTTATAATTCGCTAACATTGTGGCGAAAAAATAAAAACAGAAAGGAGAAAAGGATTTCGCCGAAAGGATTTATTTAAATAGGCGGAAAGTAGTAAAAATTTAAGCAGTAAAAAAGGAAGTACCAAGCTCTTGCTGTCCTCGGGGCAATGAATGCAAAAGGGAAACGCATTTTTCATACGTATTTGTGCTGTAGCGCCGCAATTAATTGGAACCCGATGAACCTGAGTGTGAGCGTTTGCTTCGAGTCGTTTCCGAAGGCTCCAAGAGTTCTAATAGACCACCGCGTCACTTGGGAAGTTTGTTCGTGCATTGTTCGTAGCCCCTCTGGGGGAAAAATCCAGGACTCAACATTTTTGAGCTGTTTGAGTGAGTGTGGCACAGAAGGGATTTGGTTTCGTGAAACAAAAGGAAAAACACCAACACCGTTGGCAGGATGTGAAGAAACCGTAGGCAAATTGAAGCGCAATAGCACTAGTGAAAAGCTAATCGACTGATAATACCTGAAGGATTGGATATAAGTAAGGTGTGGAGGAGCAGGAAAAACTAGGACATCGAGGAGGAAAAGGAAAAAGAGACGGAGAAAACCTAAGTCGTAGGATGCATAAATGAATAGGTAAGGGATTATCATTGGTAGCGTAATGTTCATTGTTCGGAGCTAAGTACCGAAACTGGAAGGAACGTTTTCAAGAGTGGGCAACTGATGGTAAAGAACACGCCCGATGGGTGTGGTAATGAAATAAAATGTTGGTTTTTATTCACTTTTCCTACCACAACACTGTGTGGGGTGTTATGGGGTTTTGGGGGTTGAAAGTACCATGGGAATTAATGAATAATGGCTGCACTACCATAGGATGTAGAATGATTGGAATGGAGCAGATTTCTATGTCTGTCAGCGTTTAAGAATGCTTCAATGGATAAGGTTTCAAAGAAATTCTCTCTGAAAAACAAGAAATAAATCAATTCTATGAATCTAATTGTCTACTAACACCAATTAGTAGCGCCCTCTGTTGTAAAATTGGTGAATTGAATATTACCTTAATTTGAATTTTATTCTCCTCTTTATTATTGGAAAAATTTGAGGAAAGTTTTAGATTTTTGTGAGCAGTTTACTAAATAAAAAAAATATTTAAGAGAATTGGATTCAATTAACCTGAATTGTTTACTCTTTAAAATACTCCACCATTTCCTTGAAGACGTCCCGCCCGTGTTTGTTCGTAAAGTGGGAGGAAAATTTAATTTCCACACAAACAGAAACTAAATCATGTACTTCAATTGTGCTGCTACCACTAATGAGCTGCAGCCCCGGCGATTCCAACCCAAGCTTAGCAGTAACACCGATAGAGCCACGCACGGAATGGAAAAGCTGTTTACTGCATCCGGCAGTGCAGCCAACCGGTCAGCTTAAAGTATTTAGTCTTAGGAGAAACGAAACTAATTGAAAATAACGAAACTTTTTTCCCTTCTCTCCCCCTCCCCCCATGCCTCGACAGTGTGTCCGACAGCCACCCGTAACACCGCAAGGTTGGCTAGTACTGCGAAGCAGGGAAAAACAAGGCTTTGGAATTAAAAACTTTTAATCTTCGGTCGGGCATATTGCGACTGAAGCTGGTGCTTTCTTGCTCGGTTTTTACTCCATCGTGCACTACTCCCGTATGCATTAGTTCACGGATGCAGCATTCCATTTGCCCGTGCCAGGTGGAGCGTTTTCTAACACCGTTTTCGGAGGAAATAGTAATTCGTGGAAAAGTTCCGGCATGTTCGCACAATAGGATTGCCCTTTTTCTCTCTGAAGCAGAAGCATTTTGATGCTTTTTTATAAAGTAGGTAAAAGGTGGATGCTGCATATTTTGCATGATATTTCTTATTCATATTTTAATCGCCTGTAAGTTTCATGGTTATGGAAATAGTGCAGGCAAAATAATTTTTTCCTTATTTGGTTCGAAAATAGAATAAGTTCCACTGTATCTCTGGGTCACATTCTAGTCATCTTTAAAGTCAAACACTCTCCTACAACGACATATAATTGAAGGATTTAAAATATAGGGGAAAATCCTCCATTTCCATTCCATCCTCACTCGGCATGCTTTCTATGCTATTCCAGCCACTGAGTGTGGGCTAAAAAAAGAGGCGAAGGAAATTCCCGAAAAACCCCTCGGTATGATTAACAGGATACATGAAAATTCACTTTTATCTAGCCACTTCTTGTGCACTCACAGGAAGCGAATGTTGTCACTAATCCAATGAGTGGTTGACTCCGGTTGGTGGTTTTAGTTGGTATCCCTCACTCACACACTCACTCCCAGTATGGTTGTTTTATCGATGCGAGATGATGTCGTGCGAGGCCATACACTTTCCTTCAATTACTTCCAATGCCATTCGAGTGCGAGACGTGCGTTCCCCGTCAGGTACCGTCAGTCAGCAAACGAATAGGGAAGGACATGTTATTCTCGACTGCATGACTGTGACGACACAGATAAAAACCGGACAGCAGGAAGGTAACAAACGACACCCGACCGTGTGTGACAGTTTGCCCGGGAACATGAACCCATGCAGCTGTTTTCCTTTTTCGACAACCTACCTAGCCATACGGACCCTGGTTCATTGTGTTGGATCGTCATATTTTTGATGTTCGCATTTTCGGTGCGTTCCGACGATGGGAACGAATGACGGCCGAAATATTGACGAACGTAGCTCGAGACCCGGCAGCGAAGTGGTGAAGCGATAGTAAACCGCTCGGCTCATCAGCTGCATCGGTTTACACAGCGGGTTGTGTTTTTCTTTTACGCAGCAAAAGGGTAGTGAATATATAAAATTTAACTACATACATAGAAAACAAAAACAAGCACCCGGAACACGGGGCTATTGGACGGTTCGTTCATCGCAGCAAGTTTCCGGTTACAAGGGAACATTGTTACAGAAATTGTAGCTTGTTGTTCTTCCTTTTTTATTTTGGCACATTTGTTCGAAGGTACAGAACGCG
This sequence comes from Anopheles minimus, assembly GCA_000349025.1. Lineage (NCBI taxonomy): Eukaryota > Metazoa > Arthropoda > Insecta > Diptera > Culicidae > Anopheles > Anopheles minimus. Next base: position 794,321 of record KB664255.1, on the reverse strand, counting down.
TTGGAGGAGCTTTCGGGGAAGAAGGGAAAGACACAGAGCTAACAATTTGTCAACGGTTTAGCACGAGCTGTCGTGCATTCCGGTGTCGCATTTCAGACAAATGCAAAATTGTGTACATGCCACAGAAATGTAATATGTTATTGGCATTCTGCAAAAAGGCAGTGGGGTTTATTTCGGCGTGGGTTCACTTCCTTGCCATTTGAGAACGGTGGGCAGAGTAGTAGTTTTTATCCACTTTTATTGACTACATATGGAGAGGTGGATGTGGAGCAACTTGGTAGAAATAGTTCTCTTTATTCTCTGGAGTACTATTTATGGAGCACTTGATGAGGCATGTCCTCGGTCAAGATCGCATGTTGGATGTTTTTGAATCTATATAAAAAGCTTGTCCGCCAGCATTCCCGTTGGATGGTATGGACAACTCTACCTATCGCTTATTATCTTGATTGGCTTTTGATGACGTTAGGTCACATGTGCATAAGAGGATTACAGCACAAACTGTGGTACAATATTGATAAACTCCCAGAAGCTCCATTAAAAGCGGCACGATTGGACAGGTACAACGGTTGTGTCATCCTACCGGAAATGGTTGGAGTAGAATTTTATTATGACAAGCCTGTCAGTGACACTGCAAATCCATCACCGCCCCATCCTCACTACGAATCGTCGATGAATAAATTAACCATCAAAGGACGATTATTACGAGCAATTTGTACGGGAGGCGATAATAAATGTAAAACAAGTATGCAACTGTTTGCACTGGGTGATGAACAGTGGTTTGATCTGCACGGCCCTGTGGGTGTGTTATGGGATTTTTTACACCCACTATAGGAGATTCACCGTCTGTTTGATGAAGCACGTGTCGGCAAATATGAAAAATAACCTTAGTGGATGAGTAGCGCGCATGCAAACTCTACCCACTATCCCTGAGCAGATGGGTTTACGTACAGGAGTTGACACATCGGAAGGGAATACTCCCGTTTTGCAAGCATTCATCCCATCCACTCCATTTTGTCCGGATAAAGGGATCCCTTCCGGGTGGAATAAGTGATTAATTACCTGTCGCATGTCCGGCTAGCAGATCCCTCGAGGATGAGCCCGGTTTCGTTGCGTTCACGCCGAGTGCACTGACACGCACGGAAAACCGGGCGCCCGATTTTTGACGTTTCTCATTAATACCCTTGTACAGCCACGAGATGGCGCACGGTATCGCGCCGAGATCTCCCGGTGGAGACGTCACCTTGCCGAACATGGTGCGTGATTGACCTGGAACAAAGGCAAATGGAATATGGATTATTGTGATTACTGTTTGTGAATTCGGTGCACGCTTAGATCTATGTTATTTGTATAAGTGGAATGAAATGTTTTTGCACACAGATGGCGCTGTAAAATTAGGGCAAACTGTCATTAGTTAATACTTAAAGAAATTAAAATGTCTCTTTAATAATATGAATTTTATTATTCTCTTACTTTATTCTTCTCTATTTTTATATATTTTTTCAAAGTATCCAGCAATTTTAATCATATCTTTACCAAATAAAACCGAAATCAGAACAAAGATACAAACCTCTAGTCCAGAGGCGTACTCGCAATTCGAAAGCATGTCTGGTGACAAATCTAAAGAAACGTGCAAACGAATGGGATTTTTTTTTAATGCAAAACGAAAAGAAAAACACTCTCCAAACATTGTACACAAAATTCCACACCCGTAGGACCTGCTTTTGTGGAGAAATCCTATTCCACCGCACTCAGCAACACACAGATTTCGAAACAAAAACTTGCAAATGCAATAAAAACGGACAAACAACATTTCTCCATCGCTTGGATAGACGTTTGAACATCGATCTATTGGGCGATGTACTGTGTTTTTTTTCTCGTTCCATCCGTACGCCGGAAGCTAGATATTGACATCCCTTTTAAATTTAGCCTACTCCTGTCCGCCGGGCACGTTATTATGCCGGCTGGTTTTGGTGTCGTTTGGGAGTTTTTTTTTGCTTTCATGCGCCTATCAACGCAGCGCCCTCACGAGTGCTTTCACTGGAATGAGATGCTGCAAGCGATTTATCTTGCAGTGAAAGTGGAATAAATTTCTACCGCCCACCATGCGCCTCCATCGCGTGGGGTTCGTAGCGGAAAAATACTTTTCCGTGTCTGTCGTGCTAGCAGTACAAGTGTAACGGCAGCTGTGACAAAACTTCCGAATTAAAAAGAGAAACAAGCGGCTGTAGGAAAAAAAACAGTTGTACAAAAGAAACGCCCAGCGAACGGCTCGTGCAAAACTTTGGAGGACAGGGTTTTTGCATGTTGCATACAGCGCGCTCACGGACGGTGCCATTTTCGATTGCCTTCAGGGCGCAAAAGGGTCGTTTGTGGTCCGGTTTCGAAGAAACACGCGTCTCGGTGGTACGGTAGGGTGGTGAACGTTTGACGAAACTTTGCGATTAAACTTTGTCCACTTTGGAACAATCCGGTCCAACACATTGGAGGTGTAAGGAATGGGACAAATTGGATGTGGAGTGGGGAAAAGGTATAATCATAACAGCATGCAGGGAGACACCGTTGCGCAAAGTGTCAACAGTGACGCAGTTGAAGCAGGAGTACTCCTTGTGTTCCTTTTACTGCAGCAGTGGGATTTTTTTTCTATGTCTTGTCTACCGTGCATCTGTGCGTGGTAAAGATTTGAGCTGTACAGGACCACGATGCACCTGCAAGCCCGGTAAGCTCAGGTTGTAAGGGATTGGATGGACAATCTTGACAGAGAACGTTTCCCGGAATGGATTGGAGCAGCAGATGTTGTATTACTTTGTTATGAAATTGTTAAGCCGTTTACACGTCCACAGTTCAGACAAGTTTTAAGTAGTTTGGGTTGAAAGGTAAACGGTCGTAAGGGAGGATTATCGACGACTCTTTACATTTGGTTAGGTGGGACAGACACGTTTCCATGATGGATCGTGAAAGTAGAAGCGTTTTAACACTAAAATTATATAAATAAAAGCAAAAAAGCAGGAAAAGAAAATACAAGATAGAGTTCTAGTTAAATGCACATTGAACACACCTGCACCCGGGTATCCCAGTGATAGGAGACAACCGTCTGATCCTTCCAGTACGGCCGGTATCACCTCCGACAGAGCCGTCCCGCAGATGTCTTGCTGTAAGTAGACGGGAGAGTGAAAGTGATGGTTAAAAGCAATGTAATACGTCTGCGAGCTTTACAGTACAGTGCATCACTATCAGCAATCGGTCGGATTATAGCTTTCACTTTAATCCCTGAAATATTACTAATGCCAAACTGTGCTGAAGCTGTTCAATATTCCTACCACCACGCTATCGCGCTGCAATCGGAAGGAAAGTTTGCACCGACACCTGCGCTGCCTACGTTAAATTAACACCGTTATACACCGATTCCAGGCATCACCGTTGGACGAAGGTGGGTCGGTTTTACACCAACCAGGCAGACTAGCGTCTAGCGAGCCTGGTGATGATTTTGTATTAAGATCACGTTTTTCATTAGCCAACTTTTTGTCACCTTGGCCGTTATTATCATATTTCGTGCCAGTGTGGTTGGGCAGACGATGATAAAGATGATGGCGGTCGTATCGTGCCGAGCAGGTCTGGCAGATGGTAACGACGATATGGCGATATGGGTGCCTTTTTCCTTAAGCGGAAGGAGTGAACCGGATTTTCTAAGGTGCTAAAGAAGGTGACAATCTTTTTAAAATAGGAAAATTGAGCAGATGACAAGGTAACGAGAAGATTATTTTGTATGTTAGATAACATGTGACAGGTTGCAGATTGCTAGGCTACTTTAGCAAACTCACGTACAAAAGTATGCAATCTGCATTTTATATTCGCCTTTGGTTATGCAAAACGCATGGAAAATAGCCTTCAAACAGTTTTTCGATTATTTCTAATACAGAACTACTCCTGCGAAGTAAACAAAACCTTTCGCAGATTTATTATATTTTGAAAATCGTTTAAGTACCCTTTATAACGTATTTTCTTCAGACTGCTATAAAAATTCTACTTCAAAAAACATGACTTTTCGATTAAAGAAATTCCCTGACATGAACAAATCACGGAACCATTATTGATGTGAAACCATCTACCAAAAGGAATCGATGTACAAGCTGAACTGTTTTGACAGTGTTAATGGACGGTAACGGCAGCAGCGTGTGCCCGATTTCAAACATGGCACGAATATTTTATGGCCCGCACTCGATTACGCTTTAAATAATATCTCAAATTCGTACGTCCCATCTCGCCCAACCGATGCCTCCTGGTCAGTTTGTGAGGGGTTGTTTTACTACCCTCGAAAAAAAAGGTTCTAGCCTTCCTGAATCCGAAGCATCCGAATAGTCCGAACTGTGTGGGGGAAAGTTTCGTTCCATTTCGAACGGCAGCAAGGGTAGAGTTGAACCAGTTTCCTGGGTTTGTGCAGTTTACAGCCCATTAACTTTGCCGAGGTGTGATCAGTGGGCACATCAATTATGCACCATAAGTAAACTGGCGCTGTGGTCATGGACATATTCGCAGGCACATCCTTGTTGGGTCGGCTGACTTGATTGAATATCGTTAAGCGCTGGTAAGAACATTAGAGGTGGTGCGGTTTGGTAGCGGAACTCAAATGAGCTGGAAGGGAACAAGCTGTGCTGGATGTTGTCGCGTAAACAGTGCCACACTGGTGTTCGTGATGTTGGCAGCAGGTTTACAGCCAACTTTGATGGGCAACAGCTTAATAACGAGAAGTTGTATGAAATTTGCCTACATTTAGGCGAATATTTTAACGAATTTAAAGCTAACTTTTTGTTTTTTTAAGAAAGCATATAATGTACATTATATAATTGAATTGAAGGCGATTGATAAAAAACTCGTACTGCAAATATGTTAATAGATTGCATACATTTAGGGTGTCTAGACCTAGAAAACCTCTTCTTGACCAGCAACGTTTGCTCTCTTCTTGTACGGCAGTGTTCAAACCCTTCCCTAGATACGATTCAAATAGCACTGCTTGATTAGTTGATTAGATTGCCACTGCCCGTACTGATGGACTGCACTGATACGGGCAAACATCACCATTTGCCGACTATCGGGACGTACATACCTGCGAGTCCTCGGTCGTAAATAATGCATCGAATGCAAACATTTTCGGTGCGGACACCATTGGGCCACGCTCGGATGGGGCCATCGTTACGTTGCTTTGCGTCTCGGTCAGCGTCACCTGACGCTTCTTTTTGTCCACGGTTAGGTAGGTGGGTGCCGGCGTTGTCGAGGTGGATCCAGGCGCCGACTGGTCCTGCTGTTCGCCGGTAGACGCTTGCCTCGGAGGGTCATCGGACACCCGGAGCATGACTTTGACCTGCGAAAAAGAGCAAAAACAGACAAATGGAGGTGAAAATGTTGCTAGGGAGAAAACCCCGATTTCTACTGCGTTTGAGTGGGACTAGGATTAGGCCTTACAGCAGAACACATTGTTAACGAAGGGGAATCTTCTGTTGAGAGTGAAAGGTTGCCTTCGGGTAGGGAAGGTTTTTGGCGAAACTCACAAAGAGTTGGGGTGTTCTACATTCGGATCAAGTAGCGGGAAACCGTACCAGTGTCGACTCCCTGCCTGCATGTGAGCTAACGAATTAAAATGTTATACGATTAATGTCACCTACGAGAATTGGGGATGGGTACTCGGCTCACACCCAAAAAAGCAGCGGTACAATTGGTGACAGTTTATTTATTTAGAACCATCAGAAAGACCCTTCCGAAATGCTAACGTCCAGACGGGTAGACCAGCGGTCAACCGGTCAAGGAGCGGATGGTCAACCGTTGCCGATTGCTTTCTGGGAAATGATTTTACGTGTATTACCCGAAAGCAAAAAGGGAACTCCGTAGAAAAGGGCGGTTGCTGGACGACAACACACTCCGCTGCAGTGGTTTGGTAATGAAAAATAACCACTTTAGTCGATATTTATGGCCGTGACTGGGTAACCGGTTTTACACCCGCTAAAGAGATAATGTATTTGTCGACGCGGGAAAACTGTCTGAGTGCTGATATAGGGTGGAAACATTTACTTTTCTGTGGTTCTAGGATGAAAGTGTTTGTGAAAGTGAAAATAAATGTTGTAATTGTGCTGGTTGTTGGTTGAAAAATAATTTGTGATAAAATAAAATTATTAAAACAAGCATTCAAGCTTCAAAGTCATAAAATGTTTATAGCAAATATAAGCAAATGCCGCTTAACATAACTACCTGTACTTGTTATCAGATTATCATCACCCGATGCTCAACAAGCGTACCGTTAATTAACAACAGTCAAAATACACGAAACCGGCTCTTCCATCATCATACTTACGATCCCTTAATATCTCCCGGCCAATTTTTTTCCACGCTTTTTATCGCAAAATAAATCAGCTGTCTGAGTTGCAATAAAATGTTCCCCGCTCATGGCGTGATCGGCGTAATTATGCATATGCTTTATGATTATGATTTTATAAATACCACCTGAATGATTGTACTTCGGTACTGCCAGGCGTGTGCCATCCTAATGAACACAGTACAGCATGGCGTGAGTTTTTTTTTTCCTCCTTCTATTCTGCGCACCTTTCGAGGTTAACGAAGGTGCCTTGTGCGAGAAAGTCCTATTAAATCTTCTTTATTCCCGTTTATTAGCGGGAAAAGCCGTGCATGAACTGTGGGATTTTATTTTACTGTAATGTCATGCTAAAGTCAGGTTACAGGTTAGGGAGAGGGCGAAAAGAAAAATGTGGAAAAGCCTGATCAACTGGCGCCATTGTTAATGTTCGAAAGCAATCGTACCGACCATGTTATAGCTCTTTGTTTACGGTCGTGTTTATGGTCGTTACTTTTACGGGAGAGTGTTTACATATGAATGGCTATAATTTAATGTCACTCTCTCATGGACGTTGATGATGGGTGGATGTATGTTTGTGTGATACAGGTGTTTGGAAAGGACGAAGAAAATACTGACCCTATGGAAAATCCTAAAGCATGGCTGGATCGATATTTTATTTCTCCATTTCTCAATGCCAAAAGCTTGGAACCAGTCCAACAACTCAAGAATTGAGAGCAGACCTTCTTCTGAAAGAATCATTTCACCAACACCATTTAAGCAGCACGTCTCAATGGGCTCCACAACGGAACTTATAAGGACGTTTAAATGAAAACGAGCGTTACAAGCGCAAACCGTTGTATCTTAATAAGATAACTAGCACTTTCCGTTTCGCTTTTGCAGACATTGTGGTTTACAGGGATGTGGTCGACAAGTGACAACGACAATTGATTTAGCGAACCGTAAAAACCGTATCACCCAGGCAAGAATTGCCATTGCTTTATCGGCCGGCATTTTTCTTGTCATTTCCTTTTGCCATCGATTGTTTCGAAAGGTCGCAAACTACTTTCCGAAGGGTGGGCTATAATCTACGTCAGCAAAGTCTGTTTCTGTCTGGGTCTAAATAGCCGGAAAGATAATTTTCCTTGAGGTTTGAAACAGTCCCATTGGAAAATATTACCCCAACACATATCGAAAGGGTGTACTGTAAAAGGTACATGTATTATCGGATGAAATGAACAATGCTGCGCCCTGCAAGCAAGGAACGCCATTGGATTGGTTTTCCGAAATAGATTGATTTGTCCACACATAATTAACTTAATTCAATTAACTTTGTGGGTTTTCTTTGGAAAGCAAGGGACGTGTTTATTCCCGAAGCCCCATTTCGATCAATCTTTGAGTATTGAAACCTTCCCGTTGAACCGGGGAGGGGATGTTATTCGGCTAATAAATGCACTCTCGAAGAAATCTTCCTTTCAAGACGACCCTTCTCATCTGGGTACTTTAGCCCAATGTGCCACCCCTCGGTTTGTGAGCTATTCAAGCAAGCCTCGGTCATTAGGATTTTCCCCTATTTTTGTTTGTTGCTTCCATTACAGAGTGCTGTTCGAACAAACTCTCCGGAGGTTTCCTCACCACCCTGGAATGCATTTTTCAATGAGGTCATCAATACCTTCAAGTATGCCTTCAGGGGTGAAAAACATCGATAGTAGACATGGTTCGTGATCGATTAATTAATCGAGATTTGACCCTCGGTCATTCTTGGGAGCGTTGGCGGAATTAGTGGGTGGGTGGAACGAATCGATGCAATGCACATTATGGAATGGCGTGCTGTAATGAAATTTAATGCGTCAAATTGACTCAGTCCCTTGGTAGGGGGAGCACATCATCGGAATGTGCTTCAAATGGCAATGTTGGTTAGGAGATTTCTTCGTTCCTTTTTATGCTGCGCTGACAGCGAGCTAAGTATTCGCAGATTCGTTTAGAAAAACTTTCACCCAAAACCCAAAGCTGGATCACACTTAACAAGCTCCACGAAGTAGGGTAGAACGCGAAGGAAATGTTTTTTAAAGTTCAACAATCCGTTTGCGGAAGTTCAAAGATTCGTTTTGTTCAGCGACCAGCGTTTTTGCTTGTGGTAAGACTTCCCTGTGTTTTTTTTTGTTACACCCATTCTTCCTGTTTCTTTACTTCGCCAAAGTTTACCAACACGCCATGTTTCGTACCTTCCCCAGGCAAGTAAGTGTCAGCCGGAGAGGAGTAGTAGAAAAAACACAACTTCCTCATATTGTTTCGGTTTCCAACAATCCCCGGGAGCAAGTTTGCGTCGGTATTGTTTGGTAAAAGTTTAACTGTGTCTTTATTTTATTTCTTCTCAGTATTTTTTCCCTTCTGCCTCGGACCAACTCCCAGTGACACGTGGTTACGAGCTTGTCGCGTGAGTACGAATGCTTGAATGTGACCGATGTGCACGGTGGAAAACGGGAAAGTTAGCACCGGAAAAAGCAACCAACCACCACAAATTGGAAGAAGCGGTGACATTTGGGCAAACTCGCCGGCAGTGAGCGAGAAAAAAATGTGACAGCTACAGTAGGAAATGGCCGGCGTGTAATACAAAACATCAGGAAAAGGTGGAAAACAAAACGACACGGCACAGAAAATGACAAGGTGTCCTTTTGCTTCTCAGGATTGGTCGAGGGGTTTGGTTTTTTTGGATAGGTGTGGTTGTTTTTTTTTTCGTGCTGCTCACTTGCGCCATGCACGTGCCACCGTGCTCACGTTTTACACACCTTTCACAGGAACGTAAAGAAATTTAAAGTAATGGATTCTTTCCGTTACCACTCCGTGCTGCCCTCTTCGAACGTGGCGCATGATTTGCAGAAAATCGAAACTGCCACAATCTGACTGTTTCTCACCGTGGGGGTTGTGAGAATGAGGATCGTCTTCGAACGAATCGTTTCTCGGTTGCAGATTTAATTTGATGTTTATTTAATTTGAAACGAGTGGCTCGAACTTTACCGTCACACCTTTTGCTGTTTTCTGTTTCGATGGCGGAGTTCGTTGCTGCTCGTTTCCTGCTCGGTATGTTTGTATGGGTTGCAACGGAAGTTGGAAAATTAGCTTCAGGTATGTGGTACGGGAGGTATTATGGCAGTGATTGTGGGAAAGCTTTTTTGCATGATACTTGTGAAATGAAGAATTTCAATCAAGCCTATTAGTGGCATTATGTTCTAATTTTTTTTTTTTCGTTTTAATGGCCTTCAAATAATGTTGCAAAATCAATATTTCTAAAATCAATACACCGATTATATAACCGATTAATCATCACTAAGACGACGATCGACAAGAATGGTTTATAGAGTGCGAAAGATCACTGAAATATCTTTTTTCTTTGAGTAACTTCATAACAGATCCTTTGAAATTCTCAATACACCAATACCCATCATATCAGATCATTAAGAAGTGGTTCGATAATAGTGATTTGAAAAACGTGACAGAATATGAGACTAATATCTTAGGTTACTTCATAAAAGATTTATTGAAATTATGAACCGATTCCACACCAGGAAAAGAAAGAACAAACACTCTGAAGACCCTTTTGTAACTAAATATCTGCACTGAATGTTTTAAAAATAATTGAAACTGGTATTTAAGGTTTTCGTGCTATAGTAATAGAATTTTGTGTAAATTGCTTTATTTTATTCTATTTGTTAACATGCATGGACTCTGTCTCACATTGGTTTAGATTGCTTAGAAACAATTTCGGCAAACGATCCAGCAGGATCAACGATTTTTTACGAAGGTGACTGATAAGATTTTTGTTCTACTTTCTTTCTTTCTGTTATCCTTTCCCCTCACTTATTTAAGCATCCTATCTCATGCAGAGAAGAAAATGTTTTTCTTTCATTAAATAATATCATGTTTTTTGCCTCGAAATTCTCCCGTTTCGTAGAAACAAGCAAAACTTTCCCATTCATAACTTTATCTTCTTCGGCTGTTCATAGTTTGAGGTTATGCTGCCAGCCACTTACTAAGCAGGTTCCTTTTCAAACCTTGTGCACCTTAAAAGTAAGCTTTTCAGAGCATTCCAAAGTTATACCGTGGTTGAACATTCTTGTTGCTTTGCCTTAAAAAAAAGGAGAGATCATTTTACTTTGAATAAACATCGTAAATAATTTGGGAACAGAAACTCCTTTCGTTATTAGAAAAAGCACAAAAAGCAAACCGGTTTTGAATATTTAAACAAAACGTTGTAGCAAAACATTCACGACGAGAAGCATGGTTCTCTTTCTTGGCCACCGCCGGCTCCTTGGGAATGTCACGGTGGGAAGAGTGCAGATGTTTGGGAAAAGTTTTCATGCGAGTTACTTTTGGTTAGCTTTACTGCTGCAGCGGGGAGATGCACGATACACGAATGATGCAATATTTTTACGATCTTTATGAAGCGAGCACTGCACCGAATGGAGGCTGGGTTTGCTTCAGGCAAGTTCGACTTCGAGTCGCATAATTGGACAAAAGAGCACCACGAGCCATGTTGTTTCTGCAGCTGGAAGAGGGAGCGTATGCGTACTGAGAAGAGCCGACAAGCGAGCTGCTTAGTGAAGGAGTAAGTTTCGTCTATTATTGCTAAAGTGAAATCATAAATAATAATTAAAACACATGGGCAAAGTTCACGTGCTGAAAGCTCTGGTGTTAGAGTTCACTCCGGGGAGTCCGGCGATCGGATGGGATGATGTATGGCGTACGTTCTTATGGACCGTAGCTGGTACCATGATGAAGTTGTTTAACACATTGGATTTTCACTTTATGCACTGTAGTGTGATCATTTATGTCTTCTGAGGTTAAAAATGAGCATCTTTTCCTTTCGAAGTAGTTTAAAACAAATATAGAATTTATCTAAAATTAGTTTTGTTCCTCTCAGTATTATTTTTTCATTAAAATAACATTCAAAATTATATTCTAAAATAACTATTGGGTTGTTATACAGACTGCAGCAAGAATAATGAATAGAAAGAAACCTTTTACTTTACATCGTGTTTGATAATATTTTATTTAGTCCACGGTAAAGCCAACAAATGAAAGGTGACTGTAATCAAATTCTGATCACCGTAAGGGCAAAACCCTCCTACCGGTTGACAAGCCGCTACCGCAAAATGTTTGCCTTGGGCCATCTCCCGGCTATCGATTCATTCGCAGCGATAGACCACGGTGTGCTTCTCTTTTGGGGGCCTGATTGTTGGGGAGCAAGTAGAAGAGGCCCTAAAGTTGTCAACTTCGAAGCGAGAGAGAGAGAAAGAGCCTAACCAAAGCAACGCCAACAAAGTATAGCACGACGTTCACAATGCTTTCCTGATAAAGATTTCCCCGGAACGCAAAAGTCGGGAAAGGAAGTCTTTTGCGTGCGTTGCTCATGCGGCGGTTGACAGGTAAGCGAGACGAGGCACTTTTGTATAAATTAGCCGGTAGCGATCTTATCAAGAATATTTCGCTCTGTAGAATCAGCAGCTGAGTCACGGGATAGGCTCGGGAAATGCTACCCAGCCCGGTGAGTCGACTTTTTCGGCTACGGTTCTTTCCCCCTCGGGGGCTTGGATCCTTTAATTTGAAATTTAAATATAAATTTTCAGCTTATCTAAACGATGTCAAACGCTGCAGGTCTTGAACGGTTGTTGGGAGCTCGCACCGTGGCACGAGGTGCGCCGAGGATCTCCTCCGGTGTGTTGCTCTTTTGCATCGTGTACGTAAAAGACGTAAGAGCACGGCGATGTAGGTTGTTGTGGCTAGTGTGAACATTTATCCCGGTCTTGTCGCTGCTTAAAGATGTGTAAACAATCGGATTTACTGTGAATCATGGAAGCTTTCGGTGCCGTGTGATCGGGAAACAGGTAGAATCCGATAGACGCCCGAATGTATGCAATCGAGGTAGACAGCATGGCGGGCTTACAAACATATTGACTATGGCAGTGTTCCTCGGCGCAGCTACGGCCGTGGCAAGCAGGAAAATTTTAAATCCTTCTTACCGGATGCTAGCACCCGCGAAAAGCCTCCTTTCCCATGCTATTCAGCAAAAGAAAAAAAACACATTTCCCTATCGTATGCACTGATATAGAACGGTGGAATGAAAATTTCACGGTGAATTTACTTCGTTCCACGATGTGGGTCTAGTTTCGTATGGAAAGCGTATTTTATTCCCATGCCCACGGAAAGGTCAGGGTGACGAGAAAACGGGACCGGGCCTGTAGAAGGGTGTGGCACGTGAGGAGGGGAAGATGCATTGAAAATATATGCAGAACGAAGCACCGGCAGCTAAAATCGATTTTGGGGAAAATAAATTCTCCCACATGCAAACACATCCTTACACATACCAGCCGCTTAAAATATATATATATGTGCGGCCAGACGGGAGATGCCTTGTGGGAGTGAGAAATATCTTCCAACTTACGGTGAATGTCTTCACCATGTTCACCTGGGTATGGGGAATATTTGGACAGGTTCGGTTCCTGAAAGAAGCATCCTGTAACGGTACCTTAAATGCCGCATGACTCCATTTACTCACCAGTGTGTGCCTTGGTGCGTGTGTAAAAGGATAATGGAACCAGGCACAATCGAGATTTGTTAGATGGCTGCTATTTCCCCGGGTTGCGGCAGGCTGAATCATCTGTTTTGCTTCCCGGCTCCCATTCAAAAGTGTCGGATAAAGATCTGCCTATTCCCGAGGCCTGGGGTGTGTTTGTATCGATGTTCTTTTTGCGGGTGAGGTGTTGGGTGGCTACAGGCAGGAGGAAGCCATGGGAAAATCCCAAAAATAATCAATGGGTGCTACCGGTACCGGTTTGGTAGAATCAACTTCACTCCACACCACCATTTTGGGCCACAAATATTGGGTTGAAACTTGTGATGAAATCAGATTGGTGAGTATGCAGGATGAGAACAGCAGAAGCAGTGTCTTGCATTTTGCATAATCGTAGAAAATTTGATGAGTTTTATCGATGAGTGTTCTTCAGCATTACTTTAGCTTGAGAAAAAAGGTTTGCACACGCACCGTCATGGAGATCTTGTTTGTAAAGACGAGAATAAAGAATGCTAATGATCCAAATCGATGAATAAATGAACAGGAGAAAACAGTCATTTGTTCAACAACTTGTTAAGCAGATAATCATGCATGAAAACGTTCCACGAAGGTAGTACGCAGGGTTGGGAAAACAATACGCGCAGAAACCAAGCACCGACACTGCAAAACTTCACCTTCCACACAATCTAATGAAGAATGCTTGGTGCTTGGCGGGAATCGTAATAGTTTGAAGCATTTTATATTTATATATTCCTCAATCGGAACAATCTTCCTTCAAACTTGAAAACTCTCGAGGATTGTTGTCTTGAAAGTTTATCATCTTCACGTGCAGACTCACCGCTACTACTTCAGGCACGTTCCGGTAAGTCGGGCGCACTTGAACCTGCTGCAAGGATGTGAAAATGGATTGTTGGCCCGTTTGCTACCCGTTTGCTTGATGAGATGAGCATGGAAAAATGGACCTCCACGCTGTTGAGTGGGGGAATTGAAAAAGGGATGCAGCAGAAACTTTCAGCTGAACGGTTGAGTATTTTGTTAGGATCAAAGTTGAGCTGTAGTACTGGAAGCGGGCAATAGCAATGGATGAACAGACGATGAAATGTAGTTCCCAGGTGCTAGCCTTGTTAATAGATAAGCATTGCTGTGCGGAAAGCATACATTTAGGCGATTTATGGCATAAAGTTTTCACTAAATGAATTTTTTTTATAAAATAAAATAATCTTATTTGTAAAATAGTGGTTAACATCTAAACGGTTATCGTGTTAGAACTTCTGGGTCTTATTAGATCCTTATTTAGCTTGCTAGGCGTTCTAGGAAGTTTTGCCGCTTGGGTATGCTTTAAAGCAAACACCGGAAAGCATTGAACATTGAAAGCAGCCGGAACATTGAAAAGGTATGTTTTCTCTTTTTATCGGCCATGGATTAGGTTTTGATGGAAGGGTTTTTGTTTTTGAGTCCGTCGGTCTGCAAACTTTACTGCTTAAACGTACGAATGATAAACCTTTTGCAAAGCACACAGAAGAAACAAACCAATCCCATCTCTTCTGGTAAAAGAGCCAATCAAATCGAGAAAGGTCGGCATGCTGGGTACTGTAGAACCGACCCAGTTGCTTAATGTTTCGTAAACAAGTGCACCCCCCTCGGCAGCAGTGTGGCGTACCCGGGAGATGACGATGATTTTGCAGGAAAAGTCCGTCATCCAAGATAATGAATTTTTAAATTTTGACCCTCCAGTGCGTGGGGAACAGAGCGGTTTCCATCTCCCCCAAACGTAGACGTCACATTTGACGTGAAGTAATCCCGTCATTTCACTTGTCCTGGACCCATTCCAATATTCTTCAACAGTTTATTCCAGTGTAGCGAGTGCCGGATGAGTTTCGTACGAACGACCAATGCGCCTCCATCATCACTGCTGACTTGCTGCTGGCGGGTGGATACGTTTTTTCCCGATCGGCGCGCGCGAGGAAATGCGGCAGAATTAGTAAGTGCTCAAGTTTAATTAAGCAAATACACTGTCCAGGATTTATTGTGCTCATGATGCATGACGTGAATAGTCGTAAAATTTTATATTCTCTCCCTTCCTGGGGAACTGTCCAATAGGAAAAGGGAACACTGTAAAACAGGGAGTGGAAAAGTGGCAAACGCGTCAGTGAAGCAGGGCCCGCACACAAATATGGCCATAAATTATTTCTAATTAATTTCCCTTTTCCGACATTTTTGGGGAGCAATGCTCTTTTTGTGCGTGGAGTGGCCTTGGTGTACTTGTCAACCGGTGACAGGATTTTGCGCTGTATCCACCTTTATCGGTCATGGTGGAATTTAGTAGCAAACTCAAAACCGAAATTGAATTGGAAAACTTTCTGTTGTGCGGTCTTGGTTGGTAATTGTGATGATGAGAAGCACTGGAAGGAGCGAGTTTAGGTAGGGAATTACTGGCGTTAAGTAAGGAATAACGTTAGGACACCTTATACCTGCAAGGAGACATTCGTCTTCAAACTGTTTCAACTGTCATCTCCCGGTACAAAGAACCACAATTCGGGGGATATCATTGGCTTCACAACGGGAAGATGCAAGCCTACACCCCAAGAACTCGTGAAATCTGTCCAAAGATTTCGCCTTCCTCGGTGTGTGTGTGTTATCGTCGATCTGTTTGCACTCAATTACGGGAATAAATAGTGCTTGTGAATGTAAACAGTGTCATATCTAATTGTCTGAGAGTTGGAAGCTCGTATCGTTCATACGTTGGCTGCAAGAAGGGAGAACCAGTTTTTGACTATGCTCAAGACGTTTCTTCGGTGTCTTTTGCTGCTGAATACCCGGGTAAGAAGCGATTCTTCGGACGGGGTGAGAAATTTGAATAATCCTTGTGGGGTTTTGTGGAACGAATTTGAGGCAGCTTGTGGGTAGGATTTGCATACGTTTGTGAAGGGTGACGACTAACAATGTGTCTAAGCGTTTGTCATTTCGTGCTGCAGCGATTCTCTTAGTTGTTGAAGCGTAGGGAATGTTAAGTGAATCCCTTTTTTGATTTTTTTCGCTTCATCAATTAAATTGTTAAACTCAGCTATAAGAAATTTTAATTAAGCAAAAAAAAACACTAAAATATTAAAAATTTTAAGATCTGTAAACCGATAAATTGATACTATTTGGAGGATTTTTCCTCAACAGGAATAAAGACTTCAATTCTAATTTAAAATGGAATATTGTTGACTATATTAGGGATAAAAGCTACTTAGTGGTGTTTCCGTCCAAAGGATATACCTCTCAAACTGGCAAATAAAATGCATTCGCGACTATTAAAATAGAAACATAAATTGTTACGTTGGAGTGCAATTCGCACTATCGAATACTTTCGCAATAGTTTGCCAAGAGGCCCGCGCAACACTCACACACCGCGAAGACAGTGATAGCATAAACGTTCCGTA
The DNA here is from genome assembly GCA_000349025.1 of Anopheles minimus. Lineage (NCBI taxonomy): Eukaryota > Metazoa > Arthropoda > Insecta > Diptera > Culicidae > Anopheles > Anopheles minimus. Next base: position 777,988 of record KB664255.1, on the reverse strand, counting down.
CCGGCACCAGACAACATATCACACAGCATATTTGCACTCACTTGTGGCCAACGAACGCCCGAAGGCTCACATTTACGCCACACCACGTCCCGAAAGTGATATACGAATCCATTCATCCATTCAAACCATTCGCCGAGCAGAAAATGCTCCGCCAAGTGTCATCGTTATCGTCGTTGGTTTCGAAACTGGAAGGGAGGATGGGTAAAGTGCAAAGTCGAGAGACTTTTCGCCTCCATTTAATTCCCGACTTTCGAGTCGCATGACAACCAAACCAAACCTGGCACCATTCCCACCCACCCACAGTGGTGGTACTCGCGTGTAGCACATCGTACACAAAAACACATTTGTCCTGTCGGTGCGAACGCTAAGAATGGCGTGTGGGGTAAAAGGGATGAACAATGCGGGGAGTTTCGCTTACCATCGGAAGGAAAACAGTGAATGTCCTCTAGCCTATCCTCTCGAGTTGGAAGCATTCACGATGGAAAAGCTCGGTAGCGCCAGGAAATGCTTCCGCGCGCGTGCACACACACACGCACACACACACGTAGACTAAATCCGCACTTTAACATTCCGCTCTGGGCGGGAGTTTATACCCATCTACCCTCCACGGAATCGACGGAACGGAGGTTTTCTTCCATCGATTTCCACCGGCGGATTAAGTGTGACAATTGGAATAATGTACGTCGTCAATCAGCTCGGATACTCAACCGTGGAGAAGCCTTCTGCGGGAACAGCGCCAAAGCGGTAGCACGGAATACGGAACATGGTAAAGGAAAAGTGGCCACCAGGATATGGGGAGCAGTAAAATTGTTCGGAAAATGTCACGTGTGTCTGGGAAACTGGTGCTCAATTTCGTGGATGTCATTTTGATGCGTTGGATTGGGTGAGTGCGTTGTTTTGTTATCGGTAGAAAGCAAAAGTTTTTCCTTCTTCCCCTCCCCCCCCCTCTCCCTAAGGAAAACCTCGTCCGGCCAGTCGGGAAATAAGCGTATGTTTGTGAAGGTATAAAGTGGCTCTCAAGTGGTTGGAAAATCAAGGTGAAGAGTAGTTGGTATTATTTTGCTAGTTGGAGTATATACTTTAAGAAACAATTGGAAAGGAAGAACAAAAGATGCTTTGTTGAAGCTAATTTGACACGAAATGGCCCGGTGGGAAATTAAAGATCAGCGTGGTCTTGAAAAACTAGTTTTGTATTGCTGATTGCAGACTTTTGGGCGTTTTATCTATCAAGCTTTTTGTTGAGAACTCAAGAATGCCAACGTACACACTATGACGCCTTAAAATAAACCTTTAATATTATCGATTGCATACTTTCAGGCGTTTAAAACGCAAATCAATATGGAATAAGTGGCACATGCGAAATTTACTTATTGCATGGCTTTTTCTGCCAAAAATTAGCAAATTCGCCGTTATTTGTACATTCAATCGATTTAGATAATTAACATGGACTGTTAACAACCGACTACATAATTGTCGGTGGCTTATAAATAAAAACAGAAAAAACCACATCCCCCGAACGTGTGGACATTGGTGCACAAATAAACGCTATTGTGTTTACACGTGCGCGAAAAATAGGAACACCCAAAAGGAGAAACAAAACTTGCTCAGATTTCAAGCACGACACGAAAATCGCGAGTCCATCTGTTTACTTTGCTCGGCTCGGTGGGTTTATTACTTTTAGCGTCCAAAAACATACTCGCGTCTCTGGCTCCTCTAACCCCCGTCCCGGCTGGTGGAATTTCTTTGGCATTTCGGTATGAATTAAACATTTCACGCTCTGCCGTATTTGCGTGTGGCCGACTATCGGGCCGGGGAACTCCTCGGCCAACGCCGGAAGGAGGAGTCTAATTTATTCACCGACAAGCAGACTTTTCACATTATGATTAATTGGGACACATTACGGTTTTATGCTAATGACTTCGTTAGGTTCCTCCGATCGGTTGAGGGCACCCGCCTCCCCCGTTGGCGTTTCGTTGAGCCACTGCAGCAGTAGTGTGGGCTCTGCAGTGCGCCCGTATCGTTTCGTACCCGCTTAATGGTATTGATAATGTTTTCGGGCAAACTGCCACAGAGACCTCCCGAACTGCCCGTGCCGAATGGTCTGACGGCAAGGCGGAACACACTGGGTCCCGGTAACTTCCCGGCGAGTAGATTACAGGGAAGAAACCCAAACACACTTACACCCTTCCACCGGCGAGAGGATAAAGGATGCCAGTTAATGAAATCATAACGGGAATATGAAATGAGATTATTAATTTAAAACAATGCGGGATTAGAACATTAGTGGCAGTGAGCGCGGGCACGAAGCACATGGAAGAAGATTAAAAGATTGTTGGCGATTAAGCGATGGGCCTTTGGTGTCTTTCGTCCTTCCCGCGCTGCTCGGGCAACCCGGAGACTCGCGTGAATGTTGCAGAGAAACGATGTGAGAAAGCCAGTCCGGACGTGGATTAAAATGTGCTCAGCTGTAAGTGATAGGATTAGGGGGGATGCCATTCACCGCCCGGATGTGCCGGGAAGACAATGTGTTTAATGGTTGTCCCGGGGATTTCGGTTGCGCTAACACATCCTGCCAGGGACATTATCACGATACACCGGAATGGCTAATTGAGCAGCAGCTCAGTCCATTTCGCAGTGAATAAGTTTGCCACTGTACTCGGTAGGAGTTTACTGCAGGAAGAAGTGAAGCACATGGCAAAAGGATAACATCAGAAGAGGATTTTGCAAAAAAAAGCATGTACATGAATAATAAACAGCAGTACATTATCAGTCATTGTAGTTATGAGATGAAATATTTCTTAAAGCTGTAAGAAATTGTCCTGGAGTTGAATTCCTGAAAGTAGTTTGATTATTATGATCTTCCGAGTTCAATATTCGAGATAGAATTCTTAAATACTATTTAAGCGTAAAGATCTCTATATGTTTCTAACATAAGAATTAAATTAATTAATTAAATTGATTAAATACACAGCTTAAAACAGATTTTGCGTTAATTAGTTACTCAGCTAACTAGCAGACTGTGGCCCAACAAGACCAACTTTTCATGGACATATCTGTTAAATAAAACGGTACGACTCTTTTCCCCGAGCACTTACCCATGAACCGTCGCGTTTGCTGATTATTTCATTCAATTAGCAAACTTCATGGCAATTAGTACGTACAAACTGCATCCTCGAGAGCGATGCAGTTACAACCATCAAGCTCGTTAGATTACTTACATCGCCGTGCTTTCTCACGAAAGCTTGTGTGCAGATATTGGTCACGGGGAGGCAAACGTATGGAAATATCAAGTACAGTACCGTACCCGCACAACAAAGCATGCTATCAAACCTTCCTAATTGTCCATCCCCAATGGAAGCAGTGGAAGGATGGGCACACACACACACACATAAAAAAAGACAAACTAAAGCTTCAATCCTATTATGACTTTACCAAACGACTTCGAAACCACATCATCAAAGCGTCGTCCCAGGGGTCGAATGGGTGCAACGGTGCACCGCATGCAGTTCCTGCACGCACGGCACACAATGGCACGGGTTGTTTCCATTTCCGAGCTCGTTAGCAGACAAACAAACTCCCAAACACATCCGTACGACTGGTCACGGTGGTGCAAGCGCACGATGGTAACAGAAAAGTTCAGAAAGTTCGCCCGGCCAGGAGATAAATGAGCCAACTTCATTTGATCACGTTCTTTTGCATCTCGCTGCCGGCATCCATCCTCTCCCGGTGGCTCCATTCGCTTCTTTCCCGAAGTGTTCCGAGTGTCACCAACCCATAATTGCTGGACGATGTTTGCTTTCCCTGTCAGTCCATCCGTTCGCTCCGTCACGGGACGATGGATGAGATTCCTTCAGCTTTTTTGTTCCATCCACTTCTTTCTAGTTCACAAGATGCTAGGAAGGAAAATAGTGAGAGCCCTTTTTTGCATGTCAAAATTTATTTGCAATCATTAGACAACCTTAGACGAAGAATAGAAATGGTCGTAGCGAAATCTGCTCATGAGGTCATGTCGTTTGAATGGAGTTCGATTTTCCAACGTCCCTTTCGGTGACCCCCATTACCGTCCGGGGAAAAGACACTTAACCGTGTCGGTATGCATGCCGCAAGATGATCCCAACTAATGGCGCTTGGACATAAACCAAGTCGACCATCCACTTTATGACTTGTTCACAGTTGTGCTTGAGCTAGAAGGCTTCCCAAATTGGAACCAACATAATAGTAATAATGACAAAGTTCGGCACTGAATCGATCATCGTTGAGCGTCGATGCACCGCACCCCAAATGGAAGACACTTCATTCGACCGTTTGGTTCTTGAAGCTCGCAGGAAAAATCATCCATCTTGTTGGGTTCTGAGCACCGGACACAAATTATGCTGCAGTGCAGATTCGTGGTGCGAGGTTTCGGATTCGACACAGACAACCCGGCTGTGACAACTGCGAGATGCAGCTCATTGATATTCCGCTTGCGGTTTTGCGGACACTGCACACTTTGTGGTACGTGTTAGGTGTGTATGGGTTGACGGTGCGACCAGGCCCTATGCAGGCGACAACTTTATTTAGCTAATATATCAATTTCTATCGATTTAATCTAAATCGATTTTGAGCTCATCCCCCGGAGCGCTTCTTGAAGAATGGTGATCCGGATGGTTCTGTTGTACGAGAAGATATAAATTGTCACAATCACCGGTACGAGCGCCTGGATGATGATGTCCCGGGACATTCTGTACGCTACAAGGTAGACCATCGAATTATCCTGGACGTCCTAACAATAACGTTAATAGAGACGTCCACTATACGGCATCAGAAACAAGAGACAGAGAGAGAATGAGTCCCTCGAGGCTTGCCATGGCCACTCGAACTCGGCCTATATGCCATTGGTGGTTTTTGCGGGCGCCAGGTCACCATACCAGGCGGAAAACCCACCCACCATCAAGCTACCGGTACCGTCGGTAGCCGAGCAGGAAATTACCGTCAAAACTTTGGCTAATGGATAATTAAACACAATCCAATTAAAATGAGGCGCCCACTGTGGCCTGCATAGGGCTACCGTGTTGCCTCCAGGGTTTGAACCGTGCGGCTGAAAGTTACGAACAACCCGCAAGGTGACAGTTGGAAAATTGAAGAATCAGTGGTTTGACCGTCTTGAATTTCCGGCTGGCTTTCCGTTTTAATGAAGTCGGTTTGCAAAAGGGGGGGGCGCACAAGTTGGCAGCTGTGGCACCTTAGCAAAGTGTCGGGCAGATTATTTGAAGGTGATTGTTCATCCAGTTTGGTTGATTCTTAATTTGAAGTTTTCAAAATAGGTCACTAAAAGGGCAGGAGATTAAGAAGGAGATTTGTGTGAAGAAAGTACTTGAAGCAGGAATGGTTTTAACTTACAAAATGCTTCTACAATAGGAGAGTTGTTACGCTCTGCTTTGGTATAGTTACCTGTGGAAGATAGTAAAAAAAAACAAAAATATTAATGAACAGATAATAATATTTAAATTATTAGTCTAATTACTTAAAATTGAAATCAAATTATCTCTTTATTTAATTGACTTACTAGATAGTAGTGTTCAGTTATCGACTGTGTCTTTAAACAAACTCCCTTTAACTAGAAACATCTTCTCCAATAGAAATACTCCACCAAACTGTCCATTCTAAACCTTCTGTAGCAATTTGTAGCAGTTCCGAATGCTACAGTCTTTCCTGCAGCTTATATTATCAGATCGATTTCATTCAATACGCTCGCTCACAAAGAAGGGTGAAGATTGTTTTATGGGGCTGATAATTTCAATAACGAGAGCCATTGCAACAACGCCAAGAAGCTGGCCGTTGCTGCAAAGAAAACCCAAGCTGCTTTGCAGCAGTGTCTTGCAGATGCAGGTTAAAAGGTTCCCCATTCAAACGGATTGTGACAAGAGTAATAAATAGAACTGATGCAACCGGACACCAGCTGGTGCCGGTCTCCTAAAGCTTCCGGAGCTTGCTTTACTGCCAAGTGACCCTTAGCTGTGGGTCCTTGCTCTGTTACGGCACCACGCCTCCTTGCACGTCCTTCACGGTGAGTTAGCTAAGATCTGCCATCTTGGCTTGGCAGGAGATGCTCTTTCAAACTACGCTTATAGCTCGGGTTTTTGGGGTTGGGGAGGGACCGCAATAATGAAAAAGTAAACTCGATGCTCTCGATTCAACATTGACCGGCTTTCTTGCTGTGAGCACAAGAACAAACAAGATGCTGATGCAGCATCTGCCAGCTGCGTACTGTTTTATCAACTGCCCCAAGAATGCATACCAACCGGGCATGAGATGAGCTCGGGCAAAGTGTCCTTTATACTCTGGGATTCCTTTGTGTGATGGCTAGCAGCAACATGGAGACAAATCTCCAGCTGCTTATCGATCGAGCTCTTTGTACCATTCCGTGATTTGTACGGGCCATTCCGCTTTCTGGCGAAGCTGAGTGACATTATCGATGAAAAGAAAGCACAAATCTTGCGGGCAGCCTTGTAAAGCGCCTTTCTCGGTGAGTAAATCCGGTGTAAATAAGACGGTTGATTTTGAGACACAAACACTAAGCAAACACTTGTTTGGACGATTGACTTTGCACATCAATAATGGATGGCTTCCATAGCCGTGGAAATGTAAACAAGTAAAAATCATTTCGTGAAGCAGTGTCCAGGAAATGTTTCATGTACATTGCACTTGCGTTAAATATTTACCCCACAATGAAGCATTCATTAATATTTAACAGGATCGTTTCTTAACAATACACAACACTCCAGCACGCCTTCGTTTGCTTGTGGTTGACTTTAATGATTGAAGTAATTCTATCGGGGGTTTTGTGTACTCCAACCATCTAAGACCGGTGCATCCGGGATGGATGAATGTTGCATAAACTGCCATCCACCCCAAAAAAAGGGGCATACCATTATTCCCTGCAGGCTAACGGGCGTGTACCGGAAATTATCAAACGAAACCGTACGCCCGAATGCGTCGGTGCGTTTTGGATTAAAATCGAACGTCGTTCCCTGGGCACGGGGCCACAATCGGAAGCGCCGTAAATCAAACGTGAATAATATCCACACCACAAATCATTCCGCCGATATGCGCGTATCCTTTTGTTTCTTTTTAACTGGAACTAAAAAAAACGGGGAAAACAAAACAACAAGACAGCAACAGTAAGAGTTGTGCTGAACTTTGTTTCATCCCCAAAGTGAAGGGTTGGATGCCCTCTTTGTGTGGTGGTTTTGTTTTTCGTTTTTCAGCTATTCGGTAGACAATCTGTTTTACACCCAAATTACACAGTGAAACGTGCATCAAACAGAAGCAAACAAAGGAAAAATTGATTTCAGTAATCATAAAAAAGATGCAACCAACCAGCAGCAAGCGCATTACATTCGGCAAAATGGGGGTTTTTGTGGATAATGTGCACACATTGGTGAGGTTTTTCCCCACTATGACTAGTGAGTTGTGATAAACGGCCTATTCGTACTGAAATTCACTGGCTGATAGTCCACAATGGGCGAATGGTGGTTAAAATTATAGTTTTGTCTTGCAAATTGCATACTTTTAGGCGGTTTTTGATTTATCTTTACCTACAACCATAACTTCTATCAGAATCTTATTTAAGACCGTTTCAAATGTTTGTAAAAATTAAGATTGATCAATAGTTTTCCTTAGTTTTCTGTAATCATTCACACTGTTCCATTAAAGCATATGGCAACGGAGAAAAACAACAGTATTCCATCAAAGTTTTTCAAAAAAAAAAAAAAACTCAAAGCCGCGTTTCTGAACTGGAATTGAATGATTTTTTTTATTGTTGTTGCTATTTTCTGGATTTCTTTCCTATGCTGCGGTCTTCCCAAAGTGAACCGTTCGTCAAACATGGCCAGAATAATGGATAATGAAAAACGCAAACATATGCATCCGAAGGTATGGGGATATTCCATCTTTTGCTCGTTTTTTCGTGATTCGTGTTGGTGTCTGATACAAGCATTCACATTGTCCAACGTGCTAAACGTATCTCTTGTTGTTTGTACGATTCCCCACACAAAGTGTGTGTGTGCCGTTGTGGTTTAAGGCCTATCGTTTCCCACCGAATTGATAGTGGAAGGATTTTTTTCCATGCTGTATGGTGCATTTATCATCAAAAGAGTAAACCTTGGATGGGTTGAATTCATTCCCCGCATAGAAGATAAAAGAAAAAGGAACGGCATGATTTTAAGAATAGAGAGTGCTCTTCTGAAGTCTTATCGATGTCACAATGTCCCAGGACGATTCCCAAGTATCAAACAAACGTAAAGAATGTGATGATAGGTTCTTTTTTGTGTGTGTGTGTAAATGAAATTGAGCTCTCGCCACCTTTAATTTGTCGGTGAGCCAAATTAAACCAAAATGCACTCGGGGTGGTTCCGCTTTGAACGAATACGTGCAGGAAATATGACGAATCAGATCGACGGATGGTTCGAGGCATGATTTCTATCCTGTCTCTCAATGCGAGTGATGATTATACACTAAGGGACTGGCACACAGTAATGAAGAGGAAGATAAAAAAGTAGAATGATTAAAGGGATGTTTCTGAAGAGGTGCTTGAACAGTTTGCTAAATTAATGGGGGAAGATCACTCATTTTAGCTACATCCCATGGAACGTGGTTGGAGATTGAAGTGCACATGCGTATCCTGCTGGGGAAAAATTTAAGTGGAAACAAAACAAAAAAAATGGACTGGAGACATCTTGAAAACATAACGCGATTTAAAGATAAAAGATGAATAATTATGACCGGCCGTTAGCAGGAAGGTTATGCAGCATTAAGTTAGCAGTCCAAATTGAGGGAACAGGTGGCATTAAATAAAGTATTACCCTTTCACAACGTCTCAGTAAATACTCGGATAAGTATCGCTGCACTTTGAAACATGATACTGGAATTGTAATCTTCTATCTCATGATAATGACTTAATAGCAATAACGATTAAACTTTATTCCGCAATTGAACTAACGAACAAGCTGTAGATTTTGTTTTTATTTCAGTTTTTTTTCTACCAAACTGAAGTGTGATACGACAAAAAAACTGTTACGCGCCATGATAAGCCTTATCTGTCACTGTACCTCACTTCGTGTACGATGATAATATTCACCCAAAAGCCGAACGTTTCATTTTCTCCTGGACGCTTTAGGGTCTTCAGTTGATAAGTGTCCACGGTACGAAGTGGAGTTACGTTAGTAGAAGCTGTTAGTTGCGAAAAATGTTGTGGCTAGTCACGCTGCTAGTCGGGTACTTGGGTTATCTTTTACTCAAGTACCATCAACACCGTCAGAGGCTGTTGGAAATACGCGCTAAGTTCGGTGGCCCCGATACGGACTACTTTCTTGGAACGTTTCGCATGTTTAAAAACAAAAGCATTCCAGGTGAGGTTTAGTAGTGAAATGCTCAGTAACGGAGTATTTAAAACACTTTGGTTTGTTTTAGATATTTTCGACATTGTGATCGGACTGCACAAGCGCTACGGTCAAGATGTTGCGATCATTGGTGCCTTCAATGATTTGGTGTTGGATCTTTCAAGCTCGAAAAATGTGGAGAAAATTCTACTAGCAAAAACCACCAAGAAATCGTTTGTTTACGACTATCTGGAGCCATGGCTAGGGACCGGTCTGCTAATCTCGTTCGGTGAAAAGTGGTTCCAGCGGCGTAAGATAATAACGCCGGCGTTCCACTTTAAAATATTGGACCAGTTCATGGATGTGTTCAACGAGGAAGCGGACGTGTTGGTGTCGAAATTGGAGAAGCACGTTGGAAAGGGCGAGTTTGACATCTATGACTATGTCACACTGTACGCGTTAGATAGTATTTGTGGTGAGTATTAGTCACTAGGCTATGGTTTTGTAAGAAGATGAACAGTGTTTCTTCTTTTAAAGCAACTTCAATGGGAGTTCGCATCCATGCTCAGGACGACCCCAACAACGAGTATGTGCAGGCTGTCAAGCAGATGAGTGTGTTCTTCCTAAGGCGCGTGTTTAGCCTCTTACGTCAGTTCCCCTCACTGTTCTTCCTGTATCCGTTCGCCAAGGAGCAAGGCCGAGTCATCAAAAAGTTGCATCACTTCACCAACTCCGTCATCGAAAATAGACGGTCACAGCTCGAGAAAGAGCAACGCCTCGGGAAGGTAGAGTTCGATGTGAATGAGGACGATCTTTATTCGAAGCGTCGAAACACATTCCTCGATCAGCTGCTGAAGGTGTCGATCGATGGCAAACCGCTCAGTACGGCCGATATTCGCGAGGAGGTGGATACGTTCATGTTCGAAGGACACGACACAACGACTTCTGGTATTTCCTTTACCATTTTCCATCTCGCTAAGCATCAGGATGTGCAACAGAAGCTGTACGAGGAGATTGAGCGAATGTTGGGTGATGAGAAGGAGAAAATTCCGCTCACGAATGCGATGCTGCAAGATTTTAAGTACCTCGATATGGTGATAAAGGAGTCGCTGAGGCTTGTACCGCCCGTACCAATCATTGGGCGGAAGTTGCTGGAGGACATGGAGATCAGTGAGTAGTTCTCTTTTTCCCCTTCGAGAGCTTTTTGCTCGTGCACAAAGCATGGATCAATCTTCATTTGCGTTCGTTTTTTTTTCTTCCCATTTCCGTACTGTGCCTAAGACGGTACCAACATCCCGGCGGGCACATCGATTTCAATCAAAATCTTCAACATCCACCGCAACCCGACCGTCTTTCCCGATCCGGAGCGGTTCGACCCGGAACGGTTCTCGGAAGCGAACGAAATCAAGCGTGGACCGTACGACTACATCCCGTTCAGTGCGGGCTCGAGGAACTGCATTGGACAGCGGTACGCACTGCTGGAGATGAAGGTAACGATCGTGAAGCTGCTGGCCAGCTATCGGATCTTGCCGGGCGAATCGGGTGGCCGCATGCGGTATAAGACGGATCTGGTGATTCGTCCGACCAGTGGCATCCCGGTAAAGCTAGTGCGACGTGGGTGATTGACGTCGCAGAAGTGATGGAGTACTGCAGTGTGGTTGAAATGTACTTCGAAATGTAAGATCCACATCGAAAAGGTTTATTACGGAAAAACGAGTTCGGGGAAGATGTAAAAATAGTACAATTCTTTTTTGTTATGATAGTTAGTTTGACTACTTTTGGACTCTTCTTAGGCATGTAGTATTTACATCAGGAAAAATAAAATCTATCATATCTAACATTTTTTCACTTTTTTACTTCAATTGTAACGAATTGATTCTGCACCATGAGAATGAATATTATGTCATACGAATTGCATACATGTAGGCGTTCTCTAAGTATCCCTTAAGGATGCGTTTATTATTTTCTAAATGCAATTCAAATTCAAATGTTTTTTTGTTCTTGTTAAAAACTATTTTAAGAGAAAACATAAGAGAGATCTGTATCCTCTAGAAAACATTATTGATTCAAACACAATAACATTATTTATGGCTAGTACAAACCAAAATGAAAAATTGTTTTCATATTGTATTTGCCAACCAGGGCTATGTTTTTTTCCGTCAAAAGTTTGATATCGCTTTGCTTGCTTTCTTTGAGCAAATATTTAAACATCGAGCCGTAGGGAAAGATAAATAAGCTTTATTTGATTTATCTTGTACGTAATCCATTACTTCGAACGAAACGAACAAACCGTTCCGTGATAGGTGGTTTTGTCGTTTCTCTTGCTGTTTCTCGCACACGTTATCAAATTACCTTACTCGTTCGTTCCTCCATCGGCCCCGAAATGAATGGTAATGAATGGGGTTTTTTTCGTGACGGACCAGTTGAAGGTAAAATATATCCTTCGTACAGACAAAATAAACTTGCTGCCACTGCTAAAACCCCCCGTGCCGGAGCATCATCGTGTGCACTGTCAAAATTCGTCACGCATCCTTCCCGTATGGTATAAAATTTAACTCACATTACACGGGAAAACTTATTACACCCGGCACATATTTATGACAAATTCCCGTCCACCTTGAGTCACTGCAGGTATGTGTCTCGAATAAATCCAGCGAGGAGCAGTGTTTGGGGTGCTGTTCGCCAATTTCCTATCCATCCCACTTGCGTCTGGCACACACACATATTGTGCTATTGGGAGGGCTATTATTTACCGACTACAAAAACATCGTTCCCGATTGCCGGGTGGCGTGGAGTAGTTCCGAATGGGGAAGGCATAACAAAATGGGGATAAGCCAGGATCATGCGGAGCATCGTACTGCCGAAGAATGGTCCCACCGGAAAGTGCGAACATCGACATTTCAGACATGATTATGAGCGGCTAATATAAATAAATAGAGGAAAAATATCGTTCCAAAGGCAATGCTTACCATGGGAGGAAAAAATCCCACCAACAGTTCACCCTCCCGAATGAAGACGCGTAAGGGAAACGGGCTACGGGTGTAGTCCCTTTTTTCGGGTCTGCATAAATATTGTGAAGGAGTAATAATGTGCCCTTTATTGCCCATTGTTGCGTAACCACACTCGGCCAGAAAGGGAAGCATCGTGACCGAGTAAAGGTGTACCATGGCTGGATGTCACTGGGCCACTGGGTGGGTCCACCCCCATTCCGAGGGTAGTGCAATTTATGCTAACCGACGTGCTGGCGAGCTGGTCATTGTGAAGTACGTGCGAATTGATATGGACGCCCCACTAGGGGATGTAGGTCGTTCCGTTGGACAGGGCTGGCTTCTTGATTGTTTGCTGGGTTGTTCATTTCGGTTTCTTTTTTTTCAGCAGGATGGGAAAGCAGGATATCCTTAATTCCTGGAAGTTTTCCTCCACATGACATTCCCCTAGTGAAACCTAACTCCACAATAGTGGTAATGATCGTAGCGTTGATGATTATGAGACTGAACGGTGTGTCCCTTTTGCGTGCTTTGTTGTTCGTACCTCGCTAGTAAAAAAAAAACCCCGATCGATACTAACACTATCAGACGCACTAACTGCCACCGAGACTCGGTTGGACATCAGCAAAGGTAGATTTGAAATCTGCCCACCGAATGGAGGATCCTACTAATGAAGACAACCAACAGCGCACGAGGTAGTTACGATAAGAAACGAACGCTAACACCCTCCACACATTCGAGAAGTTTTTGTGCTCGACTTTATTTCACTCGAAAGCCCAGCAGGACGTCCAGTCCGTATTGATTGCGGAACCTGTCGAGTGCAGGGCCCGGAGTCTTGCGTGGGTTGTGAGTAACCACCAGTACCATAGCATCCTGCTGGGTACAAGTGTCCCGCCGTGGTTCCTATTTTTCCAAAATCTATTTTTATGCTCCCGTAGCCGTAGTATTGTTTCAGAATTTTCATGCACCTCCAATTTCCTGCCCGGACCGCAAGAAAAGTTTCCCCTTTGCGTGCGTGTGACCCCGTGGCGTGCGTTTGGTTTTTCGGGTTTTCCCAACCGCCAGGAATGGGTCCGCTTGCCGTCGCTCGTAAATTCGATTGCTAACGACTTTTCAGCATACGAACGGACCATAACAATAACTTTAATTGAGTGACTATTTACCCGGCGTCGGAAAGTGCTCAAGAATGTTTGTGGGCGTACTTTGCTTGGTCGAAAGGACTTTAGTTGCCATTTTGTCAGTGTTTTCTTTTTTTTTTTGAGGGGGAGGAAACGACGCTTTGTAGAGTGGACTGGATGGGAAAATTCTTTCACATTCCTTCACGGGAAATCAGTCACCAAACTATGTGAAAGGTTTATTTGAAGCCAGAAAACAGGAAGTCCAACTTTAACCTCACTCGATGTGTCGAGACGGAATACCGTAGGTCTCAAAATTGGAACTACCGATATTGTATGCCAAATGTGGGTCAAACGAACACTGGCACACGCTAGGGGGGGATATGAGGCACGACCGGAACAAAGTACGGTCCGGAAAATGCTCCAGTCTAGACCAATTTATTTCACTACCAAATGAGTGTCTGGCATGTTGTGAGGTTTGGAATGTACGGGTTTTTGCGTTTTTGGTTTTCCTCATTTTTACGATCGGGCCTATAACATGTTGCTGTTGTAGCTTGAAAGTGTTGAAAGTGTATCCAATTTTCATTAAACTCCTCATTTAAAAAAGGCTGCTTTTTTAATGCATAACGGAGAGCGAAAAAGCTCCATTTAGAGTAAATGAAAACAGCGCCACCACAAAGCATTTAAAGCCCTGAGTAGCTAGGACACAAGGTAAAATGGAACAAACAGAAACAAAAAAAACCCCAGCAAACAAATAAACCCCTCACGGGGACGAAAAGCTTTTTAAAAATGTAATTGGAAATAAAACCCAAACAGTAATGGTTTCCCAGTTAACGATTTGCTGACCTAGGCGAAAAGAAAAAAACCCACCACAAAGCTAAGCGAATGCTTTTTGCCAGTGTCACCTGTGGCAAGTTGCCGCGACATTCGTGGAGTCATTCAGATGCTTTCCATGGGCAAAGTGGGTCGGGTAAGAAAACGAAAAGAAAACCAGAAGAAAAAGCTGAAAGGTATTAACAAAATGTGGCAGATAGCAAATTGAAAATCACATAAATTATTTATGACATCCGTTTGTTTCCTGGACGGTCACAGTGAAAAAATAAAAACCCCCGCATTCGCAGGTAAGGACGGTGCGGTTCTATGATGGCTGCAAAAGCATAATGGCAGTTTCTGCCGGTGTCATGTTGGGTCGGATTCGTGTTGCTTTTTTTTCTTCTTCATTTTGGCCTGTAAATAAATAAGTAGACAGACGGGTTTCGGAATGGATACAAACTATGGTGGAAGATGTTTCTGGTATTTTCTTAGCGGCGTGGCGAACTCAAACAATCCTTCGCCATACTGCCGGAGGAAGTTACATCAAGAATTGAACAGGGTCCGATGGAGGTCAACGTGAGGGAAATGGAATAGCCGACAGCTTCGGTGAGAAGACATACTACGGAGACGTCCCAAGTTGCTCAGTTAGTAAGCAACAGCAAGAACGGCTGTAGTTCCCTCTCAAACAGTTTTGGCAGGATTTCTAGCCTTCTATCACCTTTTTCCCTGGGGTGTGACGGCACTCACATCTTTTGCTTGTTTTTTCTTCCCAATAAAGCGTACCGAAATAAAAATGAAGCAGTTAAGGAAACCATTCCAATGTGTTTCTTTACATTCCGCTCCTGAGGCACTGTGCGGTGACATGGACTTCAAACTTTTCTTCCCTGCAAAACCCAACCTGTTCCACTGTTGGCCGTTCGGTTTGAGGCGATTACTTTCCTTGTTCACATTTTTATTTATCAAAACCACTCGCCCAACATGGAGTACTACTGGTTGAGACCTTTTTTTTCACCTCCTTCCCCAATAAAGACGTCCGCCGTCAAACATGACGCACTTGGGAGGGCTTTTAAGAAGGTTGACGTGGTTGTGAACTACCGCTTGCTAACGGACAACTTTCGAAAGCACGAAATTAGCTTTATAACTTAGTTGCAACAGCGTGGAATGGCAAGAATGTGCCGCAGTGTCACACAGACTCGTGGAAAGGTGTTTAGTACCGGGAAAAATGGTAAGAAATCGTACAAATATTACTTGCTTCGAAACACGGGACAACGCTTGACAGTTGGGTGTGTGGATGTCGACTTTACTCCTTTTGTTAGATGGGCGAATAGCCGTTGAAAGCGAATAGCAGCAAACAACCGGTAAATAAACCGGCATCATCTGTGGTTAGGAAGGACACCTGACAATGGAGTGAGGTCACACCGGCATCCAGATTACACATTGCTTCTTTTCCTGTTCACAGTCCATTTTGAACTGGCTGGGAACTGGAAGGACGTTTGCCACCGTGTCGTGGTAATTATCGCAACGAACTGCAACGAAACCCAAAAACCGTACCACACGAGGAAGCGAGGATTACGGATGTAATTATTTTGAAGACTTCCTACCGGTTCCTTTTCTGCTCGTTTTTATGTGTACGTTTGGTTCTCATTTTCTAACGTACCGAGACTTTTTTAATGAAAATTACATATGCTGGAAGGTGATGAACGGTGTGGTAAAATGGAAAGTTTCACACTCAACTACACACCGTGCGATGTAGGTGGAAGTAATCGGCCTCTAAATGGTATCGTTTATGATGTAAACTGGGGCAAACGATTTGAGCTTATGGGAGGGTTTCCTTTTGCGATTTTACAACAGATTGTTAAACCAAATATTAAAAAATGTAAAAATTGTTCCACATATTTGAAGTTAAAATTTGGAAGTCATTTTCAAGCCTTGCAGACTATCTACTAATGTTCTAGTGCTTATTTGTATTTGGATAGTTTAACGCCTGAAAGTATTCTTTTTTTAAACATTTATATGATGTGCTCTTCGTTCTATCAATAGTCAAAAGTATAGAGAAATTGTAGTTACAGATGATTGTGACCTATTGTTTTTTATAGTTTTGTATATTCTTAAGCTCAACTGAAATATATAAGGGACAATCAATGATCTAGCGTTGGATTCTCCTTGCATAGTTATGTGCCTAAAAGTATGCAATAGATAACAAATTTTGGTGTTTTTTGGAACCAAAGCATTTAATTACTGAGGGAAAAGAGCATCGTGGAAATACATTAACCGAAGTTTGAGACCTGCAGTGAGAATGTAAAATTTATGCAAAAAAAAAAATTTATCTCGATCAGAAATAAGATTTTCAACAAAAGATAAATTTTTTACAATTTCTTTTTTTTTTTTTTTTATTCATAAATTACGGCCAGGCCGTATTGCTTATAATTAGGATCTTAAATCTAAACTTAATGAGATATGCAATTCACATTGGTTGGGAGACATTTCCTTCTCCGAACCGTGAAAGGGCACCTTATCCCGGGTGTACTCGGTTGTTTACAATTTCTTTTAATATGCACCGAAACTTCAGTATGTACAGCATCAACTGCAAATGTACCTTTTAATACATTTTACTCCTCAATTGGTTGCTTGTCTCTGATCAATCCCTTTCCGATGTGGCATCATGTTTGAATAAGCCATTTAAATTGTTACCAATGTTTATCGTACAGGCGCTGATAGATTTCAATTGCTTAAGGATTCAAACAATCTCGCTCCCCGAAACACTAACGGCCCAGGCCGGTCGGTAAATTTATTTCTTCATCCATTCCAAGTGCACGGGCTTAAAAGCTGGTGGTGTAAAATGTACTCATGCTTCACAGACGGAAGCTGGAATGGGGGTTTAAATAATGGTGCAGCAAGTGCTTTCGCCCACTGCACGAGCCCAGCCACATCCTGGTTGCCGGTAACAAAAGGTCTGAAGTTTAGCAATTTATGGAAAACGTATGTTTGCTCCTAATTTATTCTCCGGTACGGTGTTTAAACTGCTGGAATATTTTATACGACTGACCCCGTTCGGCCTCGTATATATGTGTGCGTGTGTGTGTGTGTGTGTGTGTGTAAATTTGCGTCCAGCAGCTTCAGTTCGGCAAACATCCCGGTGCTCTTTCTTCGATTGCATTCTTACGGTGCTTTCTTCGATGCGTTCCATCGTGCGCACATTCGGACCGTTCGTACGTTGGTGTGTTCACGTGCAGAAATTGCAGCACGTTTAGCCGGAAGTCGTTAGTAGTAGCCTCGGCCGGAAAAGGGACTGACCGTTTTACACGAGCAAAGGCTCGGATGTGGCGGAAAAGTGGCCCAACGTGTGGCCCGATGCTCGTAAGCATAAAACAAAAGCGAGAGAATGGTCGGCGGAAACAAATCATTAGTTCTACGTGGAGGACGTTGAAGGTTTGCCCTGTGCGTTTGCTGCGGGAAGGATGTAGGAAATGTAAAACGAAGCTGAATCTTGTGATGACGATGGTGGCAATCTTTGGAAACATGATACCGGTATGGAATTAATTTGGAAGACATTTGTTTGGCCAATTAATTTTACATCTTGTAGAGGAGGAGACTTGGTAGACAAATAAAATGTGGTAGAAAAACAAACGAAACAGAAGGAGAAGGTGACAAGTTGATATTCGGATTTGTTTTTCATATTCCCACAGCTTGAATCTATTGTTAGTAATTGTTTCGTAATAATCACCCAACGATGCTATTTGCTTTGGTGATTCGAGTAATAATTTCTTCCCCTGCTTGATTGTATTTGATTGCGGGTGGTTATGTATCCACAAAAGTGACTCGCGTAACGACAATAAACAGGCGTGGTCCCGAGCAAACAATGCCGCCGATTGGCATCGTAACACTTATCGGCCCACTAAGCCAAACTACATCAATAATCGTGCGCAATAATCATAGCGCGCTAATGATTGTGTAGGTACAGTCGTAAATAAGACTCCTTCCTGTAGGCGGCATCCGCCAGTGGTCAAGGGTGGTTTACATATTTTTGTGTTCGACACTTTCCCACCTGGTGTACGAATACGGGAGTCAACGAGCGTATTATGGAAATGTGGCACAGCGGAAGGTTTCCGGATAGAAAAAAAAAAAACAGGGGAGCTTTGTGGCCATCGTTCGTCCCTTCTTGTTTACAGTATAATTTCACAATAATTTAATATTTATTTCAATTATATTTAATCACGCATTCAATCCCATTCCGGTACCGGGGGCGTCCGTGACCCATCGTCCCATTCCGGCTGCGCTTAACGATATTGTTCCGCCGCAGGATGGAACTGACTGGCTGTAAGTGGTCAACCTGCCAGTACCAATTACGGTGACTACTGAAGCTTACCTCCCCAGGCCGGGGAACAAAATCGGATCGGAAATTAAAAAATCGGTCCCAAAAAGCGAGCGACTGTTCGTGCCACTCAATGATCCTCTTAGGCAACAGCCAAAAAAAAAAAAAAAATGGTCAATGGGCAAAGTTTGACGGAAATAAAATGAACCACACCGACGCCTTGATCCTCATCAAACTGGAAACCACGGCGTGGTGGGATCAATTTATACAGGACAGCAGGATTTTTTTTATTTTACGCCCCTTTAGAAAGATTTTTACCCACCTTCACCCCCAAGCAACCCCTAAAATTTGGGGGATGATTTTCAACAACAACAGAACCATCCTCTCAAACACATCAAGCACGGAAAACAAGCCTCTGGCCATGAAGTTACTCACTCCACCCAACCATTGTTGCCGTTGTTTTGCTTTCTCTTCTTTATCATTGATAAATCGTTCCCGTCGAAATGGCGTTTCGCATCAATTCCAGGATTAAGCATTCATCAGACGAGGAGGACTTTAAGTACCGCGGGGGGAACAGAAACCTAGACAGTAGTCCCGAACACGACAACGGTGTGAACCGGGGTGGCACTTGTATCGGTCGGTAAATTTTAATCCTCTCTCGACTCGCCTGCAATTCCATGCTGGCAAACGTTTATGTTGAAACGCGACCGGGCTTATTGATTACCCGTGGGCCAATCAATATGGTAAGCTAAGGAATCAAACGCATAGTCGCACCGGGGACTGGCCGTTAGTGTCCCATAAACATGGAAGAAAAAACAGCAACGGAAAATGGTTGTTGAAAATGTTTCGTTATTATGGTTTGGAAAGCTTTCAGATCACGTCCACAGAAGGAATCGCTCAATCAAGTAGGTGTTCGCGTCCAATAGGGGAAAAAAAACAAACCCAATCCTAGACGTTGCTATGGAAACATGGAGGAATCAAAAAAAGGACTACTTGGACATTAAATTCTCTCCAAAAACCCATTGCTGGCAGTTTAAGAAACGGAAAAAGAGGCCCGTTCGCCTGTTAAATCTGTGCTCCAGATCTGGGTCATTGATTTTTCTCTTCCTATTCCACCCAGAAAACATCTTTTTTTTCCCTATTCAAAGAAAAACCCATTTCAGGTTCTGTAATGTATGACTTTTCCAGGCAATATTCTGAGTCCTTTTTCGCTTCCATTGCCTTTGGGTCTGGAAAACTTTCTTGCATACACGCTGATTGTATGGGTTTGTGTATGGGGAAAGTTTTCCACACGAAAAAAAAGAAAAACACCATCCTCGGGGGACGTTAAATTAAGGTGAAAAACTAACCAACCCAAAGGGCACACCGCTTTGGAGGTGGTGTCGGTGACTATCGATCCGCTAGAGTGGGCCGGTGTCTGTGTGATAGGCCGGTCGAGCAGAAGGAATTTGTCAAATTAATAACACGATTAGATCGGGGACAGGACATCCGGACGGTTTGGGTTTTAAAGGGCACACCTTCGCTGGCACACCGTTCCAAGATGGGTCTTCCGATTAGGAAGTTTCCATACGTTACGGTTATTGATAGGTCATGCTGCCCGGGTGATAGGACATGTAACGGGAGTCATCTTGATTGGGGTTAAATTAATGTTTTGTAATAAAAGATACAGTAGGTGATTAGCTACTTAAGAGGAGGCCCCTACATCTTACAATATAACACTGTGACTTATAAGATTTAGCGAGATGTAAAACTCAACGGCAGCTATTTGTTAAACACATTTCACAAAAAGAAACGAGGAAACATACATCCTGTATCGCATTTCCTGCATCGACCGGCAAGTTGCAATGTCTCACGATCATGCGACAAGTGGCTGTCTCGAGTATCTAAATGGATCTAGCTTCCACCCCCAATCGAACTCCGATCCGTCGCTGCCATTTTCTGTACCCTAATCTCCAGCTAAAGAGGGTACGAAGTGGCCAATACTCTGTATGCCAGTCCGGAAATTGAATGCCTGCTGTTATTGGCGGGAGAATGACTCCTCAGCAGAATGTGGAGACGCTTTTTCCTCTCTTTTCTCTTAAGAGGACGGTATGTGGTGGTCAGCACAACAATTGCTACTGAAACGGTTCGGTAATGGAGCAATTGATACGGCGAGGTAGGATGTTTGGAGTTGGGATTTCGGTAGAAACCTTTTATTTGCGTTTGTCTGCGGTTGAATATGTGTGGTAAGGAATGGAACTGCAGTGTGGGATCGTCTACGGCTCCATACTGTGGGAAAGCGATTGTATAGAGGAAATTGAACATTTTTTATGTGTTTTTCTTCATCTATTGGGATATTTATGTGTATAGCAGATGACAATGTTTCTATGTCATATTTCAAACAAGATAAAAGATGTTTGATAGAGTCCATTTTTAATCGATTATTGTACTGTTCGTCTAGAAGACTAAGTTTGAGACAAATAATGCTACGGCAAGATAGTAATTCAATCTCACAGCATTCATAATTTTTCTTTATCTCTTTACCTCTAGCTATCGATTAAATACAATTGCGATCTTTCTCTTCCACCTTAAGGCCACCTTAATCGTTCCAGAAGACCAAATCCAATCGCCCGGTTCGTTTGTCGAAACGAATCACGTCCCATGGTCGTTGCGAACGCCGGCTAAAGCTAATGTCTCGCGAACTTGCCACCCAGCTAGCCTTCTTAAGTTGTTCGAAACATACCGAAGCCATCGAGCAGCGACTCTTGGGTCGTTGTAAACTGCTTTCGTAAGTCAAACTGAAAACTTCATCCCCTCTCGCACACACACACGGACAGAACACAAGGGCCGGGAAGGTGGAGAAAGTGAATGAAAAATATATCTTAGCTCTTGAGTGGCCTCGAAGGGAGATGCAAGGAAAGACGTGACTTACGGAACTGCTCCTTGCTGCACTAAAGAAGCTACCGTAGAAGGTGTATTGATGGAGTGTTTTAGTATTCTGTTTCATTGCAATGCGACAAAGAGCTGCAGCACGATTTGTCGTTAAGGAAAGCTTTTTAGATTCGCATGCAAAAGGATGGAAGCGATTGTTTCAGGAAAAGATGCTACAAAAATGAAGAAATAAGCTTAATTTACACGAGATTTTTAGAATGACGAAGAGTTCGGTTACAACATTTTACACATTTTTAACATTTTTTAACAATTCACTTTTTAAAATCTTTGTGGTTTAAACACTTATTACAAAAAATATTGCCACTTTCTTAAGCCTCTTCGAAGTACCAATTGTTTTGCTGTTCTGAAATAAGTGTAACACAAGAAGAAATTCACATGTTTTTTAGGAACACCCATAAAAAATTAAAATGCTTAATTGGGAGAACTTAATAAATGACAGCAATTTGTGCAGTCAGTTCAAAATCCTGTCAGTGTGTTAATATAAACGGTCAATTATATCAGGAAGCAACTTCAGTTTTTCGTTTTATATAAAATATAAAATATAATATAAAATAAATATAATAAGTATTAAGTACTAAGTAAGTATAAAGTACTCTTACAGAAAGTATGAAAATAGCGGAAAGGTGCTTTTCAATTTCCCTAGCATCAATTATGGTGCTATTTTTAAACTCGATGAAATTATTAAATTACATCATTTAATAGGGGAAGCCTGGATGGGTTTAGTTTAAGTACATCAAAAACAAATTGTTATTACCATTTGACATCAATTACGTGCTCTAGTTTCAATAAAAAATGTGAAACAAAAAAAATATAATTTGTTATCAAGTTTTGGCAAAACATTTTATGAAAAATAGAAGTTTAGAATTTCTGAAACTATTAAGACAATAATGAAAAAGAATAATCTATTGGAGTAACATTATTTGAAACTGAAAAACGCTATTGTTTTTTATCAAATTTTCAACAAGGGGTACACTTACCCTATCTACTCTTAACGGTGGGTAAACAATTTTTAATAAAACAACTAACCAAAGAATTGATATTAAATATATTCTTTCTAGTATGATCTTTCATAATATCCGCGTATTTAATTACACATATCAGATCAAAAAGAGATGTCTTCCAATTAATATATTGTTCTGTGCTTGTGTGCTTTGGGCAACACAATTTTCCACCTGTTTGTTGAAAACTTCATCATACAGCAATGCTACAATACGCACAATGGCCGACGAATCTCAGGAAATGCGATAAACACACCGGAAAATGAATGTTGTTTCAGCGTTGCAGTTCGAATCAACAATTTTCCATCCATTTAAAATAACATATTGCCGTGCAGTTGCTCTCATAAATCCGTCCCGCACTCCCCGCATTCGTTCACTTACCTTGCCTAGGCCGATATTTTCCCGGTTCGCCATCCGACGGGCCAAACCGGCCGGTATCGGTGGCGGTGCCCGCTGGATCGCTCCACAGAAACCACCGTTCGCACTCATTTCCGTGGTGCCGTTTTTCGTAACCGGTGCAATTTCGCTACCGCCGGAAGCCAATCGTTGTGCAGCTCTGAAAGAATGGGGAAGGAAAGGGGAAAAAAGATGATGAAAAATATTAATACCAACACAATAAAAAATTGACAAAAAAAAATATCGAGACAAAAGGCATGAAATGGGGAATTGAAACACAATGGCAAAATGGGACCGTATCCCGGAACATCAACTGTATCGGAACTGGCACTGCAGGGTTGAACGCACTATAGTGCAAATGAAAAATAATGTTTTTTAATCAAATGTTAATTTTTCCACATTTGTGGCACATTTCTCAAACCAAGAAATGACTTTACTTCGCCGAAAGACGATTTGCGGGTATCAAAATCAATTAAAACATTTTACAGGCCGTTTCCATTATGCGCACAATATTGGTTGGCCAATGATGGAGGGTTGGTTTTCACCCATGGGGAGATATTTATTTTTTGGTCCTATTTTTCACTCTTGATTTATGGGTGCAATTATTCAATTGGTCTGTGTCTGCTGCAAAACAGGAATATTTTGTGCTTTGTTTTGTTTGTTTTGTATTTTTTTATAGTATAATATCATTTACACCTTTATTTTAGCTGTAATGCTTATAAGGCACAAATGAAACGATAACAAACAATTTTAGAAGTCTGCAACAGTCATTACAAATTGCAATAATAAATGCTGTCGTTGTATGAGATGCAATTTTTAGTAGCGAATTCCAAAGGTCACAATTTATGTTAGTGCAATTCACACGATTTAATGCTGTGTCAGCATGACTGGTGAAATATTTCACCGCACAACATACACGCGCTTATTAAAAACAAACACCAATACAACTCCCTCTTTATCAGTTATTGAGCGTCTCACGGTCCAGAAAGCAATTCTCTTTCGGACTTCTATCTACTCGCGATTAGCGATCCATTCAAACCTGTTGCGGGCTAGATTTAAACGAGAGTTCCAGTAATCGTGAGCAAGTCGAGCGTGGAAGTGTTTAGTGTGGACAAAATGATTTTGCTAGTGGCTATTGTGGTGGTCTACTTGAGCTATGTACTGTTCAAGTACCATCAAAAACGTCAGCAATTGCTGCACATATCCAAGCATTTCAATGGTCCTTTCCCGGAGTACTTCCTTGGATGTTTCTATCTGTTCCGGAACAAGACCGTGCCAGGTGAGCAATTGTAATGAATTCCTAAGAAAACATACTTTAAACCCTCTCCTCCACATCTTCCAGAGATATTCGACTTGTTAAATGACATGCACCACAAATATGGCGCCGACGTTAGTATGATTGGAGCCTTCAATGACCTCGTGCTCGATCTGTCCAGCACCCAAAATGTGGAGAAGGTGCTACTCGCAAAGACAACGAAAAAATCATTCCCGTACGAATTTCTCGAACCGTGGCTCGGTACCGGGCTGTTGCTGTCGTTCGGTGAAAAGTGGTTCCAGCGGCGTAGAATCATAACGCCTGCGTTCCACTTCAAAATGCTCGACCAATTTATGGACGTGTTCAATCACGAGGCGGACGTGCTGGTCTCGAAGCTGGAGAAGCGTGCGAACAAGCAGGAGTTCGATATCTACGATTATATCACGCTCTATGCGCTGGATAGCATTTGCGGTAGGTGGTTGCTTTCGATGCAGGTGGAGCGTTATCTTAATCGCTCTTTATCGCTTTTCGCCTCATTGTAGCAACCTCCATGGGGGTGCAAATCAACGCACAGGAAGACCCGAACAACGAGTACGCCCGGGGCGTAAAGCAAATGTCGGAGTTTATCTTCCGACGTGTGTTTAGCGTACTGCGCCAGTTCCCGTCATTATTCTTCCTGTACCCGTTCGCCCGGGAACAGGGTCGGGTCATTAAGAAGCTACATGATTTCACCAACTCCGTGATTGAGACGCGCCGCCGTCAGCTGGAGACGGAACAGTCCGTCGGAAAGGTGGAGTTCGATGCGGACGAGGATGAGCTGTACTCGAAGCGCAGGGACACGTTCCTCGATCAGCTGCTGAAGGTGACGATCGAGGGAAAACCGCTCAGTACGGCCGACATTCGGGAGGAGGTGGATACGTTCATGTTTGAGGGACATGATACGACGACATCCGGTATTTCGTTCACAATTCTCCAACTCGCCAAACATCAGGACATTCAGCAGAAGTTATACGAGGAGATTGTAGAAATGTTGGGAGCGAACGCCAAAAACACTGTATTAACCAGCGCACTACTTCTGGAGATGAAGTACTTGGATTTGGTAATCAAAGAATCGTTACGACTAGTACCTCCAGTACCATTCATTGGTCGGAAACTTCTCGAGGACATGGAAATGAGTAGGTATATCTTTACCTTCCCGAGGAACCTTTCTCACTAATCTTCGTTTACTTCTAGATGGCACTACAATACCTGCGGGCACTACCATTTCCCTCAACATATTCAACGTGCACCGCAACCCGAAAGTATTCCCCGACCCGGAAAAGTTTGATCCGGAGCGCTTCTCGGACGAGAATGAAATTAAGCGTGGACCGTACGATTACATCCCGTTCAGTGCCGGGTTCCGGAACTGCATCGGTCAGAAGTATGCACTGTTGGAGATGAAGGTTACCATCGTAAAGCTGCTCGCAAGTTACCAAATTCTGCCCGGCGAGTCCATCAATCAGGTGCGCTACAAGACGGATTTGGTTATCCGCCCGACCGGTGGCATTCCGGTGAAACTATTGAAGAGGAATTAAGGTGTTAAGGGATTTAGCGTGTTACTTTTTTGTTGTGAATAAATTATGTACAGGAACTTTATAAATATTAGGGAACTTTGTGATTATATTTCATGCGGAACGTTTGTTATTTTTGCCATTGTTTGCTAGAAAATGAATTTATTAACAGATTTCCTTGGACTTTTAATCTTTTGGGTCATTATTAGAGATTTCAGCTGAAGAAAAACCAGCTTCCGTTGTTTGGAGATGTTTTTCTGCTTCCTCAAAGTTTTCCGCCTCAAGAGGAGTAGTTTTTCCACACAATTTTCCAGTGTTTCTTTTTTATCTCAGCTAACGTCTCTCCTTTAGAAAATATCCCAATTGTTAGCTGTTGTCACTTGAGGTTTCATGGCTCAGATCTTTTCCTGTTTCTTTTGAACACATTGCAAGTGTACAAGAAACGGATGTACAGGCAAGCCGTCAAGAAGGATCTGCAACTTTTTCCTCACTTTAACCAAAAATTGTATGAATAAAACCGGCGCAAAGAGAGCGGAAAAAAATCAGCAAATCTTGGTACCGGCAATGGTTGATAAAAACGAGGCGAACGTTTTTTTTTTGTTAGAACTTTTCTCATTCTTCGGACGATGGCATGACGCTGAACTTGGTCAACTTTCTTCGAGTTGGACCTTTTGTTCGAGCTATCTTGGTTGGGATTCTTCGCTTTCCGCGACGCTATTGCCCATCCCATGCAACCCGCTATGCTCTGGCCACTAAGCCGATGAGGATAATGTTAAGAAGCATGAAACATAACAAATAATGCCCCGGTGTACTGTACGAAGTGGGGCGAAAAATAAGCTGCCGTACAAACGGTTTCCACATTAAACAGCAGCTCGTCCCAGCAATCCGGCTCAGCCAATCCGTCTTTCGGGTGTGCGAAATATTTCACGGAAGATGTACGACCGAGCAGACGTACGAGCGTGAAAATCCGGGCATGAATTTATATCTGTTTTTGTGTACACTCGTACGTATACATGCCGTAGTTTGTGTGGTTTCACTTACCGGCGACTTTTGGTGTTTGGTGCGAAAGCTTTAACTCGAAGGCGAATTTGTTAGGCGTACCATCCTTTGGACGGGCGGGTTGGGGTGGTTACGAATGGGGGAAGAAAACCCGAAAGCAAACTTTCCGAAAATGGATGGGCGTTCATCCATTCACGGCCATTTCCACTTATTTGGAGAAGGTGCAAAATGATGAAAAATACATGTGACGGATGAGTATTTTTTTTTGGGCAATACGTTTCCGCTCGGTGCAACCGGCATGATGATCCTTTGGGAGACTGTATTTTTTATCATCTTCAGTTTCAGCAGAATTTTATGCAGCTTGACAGATTCGAATCATGAGTAAGAGGACAAAGAGCAAGTTGAAGGATGATATCTGCTAGCCATGGGTCTGTGGTTAGACCGACTTTTTAATTAAACTGTCATTTGGATCATTGCTGGAAACTTCACACGAGATCAGAGATTATTTTCCAAGAGTTTGCAAAAAAGATCATGAATAAAGTGCGCCGGGCTTTAGGCAGTTGTAAAACTTTTAAGTTGTAGAGCTATATCCTAAGAAGAGCTTATTACTCTTGGAATAGTTCCCAACTTCGATAATATGCAGCTTTCAGAACTCAAAGTGGTATATATCCTTTTTGAGTGCTTAGTACTCTGGGACTTCCACAGACATCTAAAATGCGTTAAATATAACATGCATGTCCCAGAAGATAATGAGAGAAAGTACAGTAGTGTTCAAGTACATTTCAAATAACTCGTCATGCAACAGCCTTCAAGTCTCTGGAAGAGTTTAACGAGAAAATGAAGCTATACTCTTTACCGTTGACACCGAAACCTTTCCACCCACCTCACCCAGAAGCTCGTTAAAATTGACGATAATAACTTGAACCCTTGTTAAGACTTTTACACCGCAAAAATTGTTTTCATTACAATTATTTGACAGCCCACCTACAGAACACCAGCTCGTTCAGCGTGTCGAAAGTCGGCTAGTGATTGTAAAAACACGAGTTGCTTAAAATGTCGTCTTGCTGACTTTTCTTGTGCATAAAAAAATGTCTACATCCCGCCCTCTAAAAAACCATGCCTTGCATGCCGTGGTACATGCTTCAGGAAGGAACAATTTCCCTGAGCACGTTGATGATGATGTTGGGGCTTTTCCCCTCGTGTTTTACATCTGTGCACGTTTTGTAACGCTGCCAGCATGAAATTTCGGAAAACACGTTTGTGATATTTTTCATTCACTTTCACCTTTCGTTTCTCTACCGGATAGGCCGGTCGGTGTGGCACTCTGGGCACTGGGGGACACAAACCTGGAACGCGGGAAGCACTCGAGCATCCCCTTCATTTATTTAATAAACGAAAAATGAAAAGCTTTGTAATTGTGAGTTGAGAGCGAAACCCCTCCAACTCGGTCGTTTGGTGGTTCAGGTAAAGGTTATCATGTTACGAGCTCGGTTCGAACGGTCCGAAGTGGTTCTTGAAAGTCTAAACTGTTCAAGGGGGGCACCCGTGCCCATGGCATATGCAATGACTGACCGGAAAATTCGAAGCAACCATCGTGCATCTGCTTCCCGTCCTGCAAGGTAAAACAATACGAGATCCGAGTTTCTTATTGCTTTCGAAAAGGCTAGACTGCTACTAGGGAATTCGGCCTCGTTGAAGAACTCAAGCTGAAGGTAGGAACCCCATGTTCAAGAAGTGTGAGTAGGAGAGCTGTGTGTACGTGATCAAGTGTGAAGGTTTTGTCAAATTCGTTGGGCAGACGAATACGGCGGAGTGGAAGGAAATATTTGTGGAAACTGATTTTAATGTGCTCCAGAAGTCCACCTTTTTCGGGGATGGTCGACGAGTTTCTCTTTTGGGTAGCATCTTAGACCGTAGCGCACATTTCTTTGGCATTTGTTGCTATTCAAATGAAGTGGGTGGTGGTGAAAGCCCGGATCCTGAAGAAGATCCAGGAAGTAATTAAATTCCACGACATGATGCAAGCATACTGAGAAGGGTCCAAAGTTCCGAATGGAATGTGTGTCGTATGTTCCACGGTACCTAACGTCCTCATCCAGATGCCTTGGAATAGCAAAGACTCGGAGGATTTACATCTTTTTTAGGCTTCTAGTCATCAGACGAAAATCTTCCAAAAACTCGTAAGCAAATACAACCCGACAAGGCACGTCCTACAGACACAACCCTAACAAAGGCTTCAATACTGCCGGATAATGTTGGATCCCCATGCCGGACAACATACTACACACCGATTAGCCCAATCTTCCGGCGTGCTGTGCTATATCTCACTTATCTGTTGTCCTTTCCGGGTACTGGGATTTCTCAAAACGTGCTTGAGGAAGGAGTTTATCTACCCGACGACTTCTATTATTAACCTCCATTAAAATGTCAGCTCGTTTCGGGAGTCTTCTGAAGATGGGCTAGTGGTCTTGACAGCGCAACCGGGAAGATCTCGACCTCCATTAAAAAGACATCTTTCATTTGGCCGAATTGATTATTTCGGGTTGGATCAATTATGAAATAATAGTCGGAAAATGAGCGTTTTATGGGAAAACTTTCCACGCACTATCTGCGCGTGCGGGTACGTTTTGACCGGACGGTGGGCGGTTACCCTTGTTGCATGATGGTCTGATAAAAAGTTTCACCATCAGCTTATTTTTTGTGGTCATGAATTTATTATGGATTATTTTCGGTCTGCTTAGCGAGAGTTCCAGGGAGTGAAACGGGTGTGTCTCGTGATAGTGAGAGACGGAAAAAAGCAAAGTGTTGAATGGAAAAACAGAAACTAGAACGTGTTGTGAGTGATTGAGGGTTTTATGGGGGTGATTATAATCATGTTTTGAGCATGAATAACTTTCGGGAAGGTTTCAAAAGATAAAATTAATATATTGTTTTGCATATTGTAAGCGAAAACTATAACAGGGCTATTCCAATATAAAGAATAATGCTGTTTTTCTCATATGGTTTAAGATTCTAGTCGAATAAATTTAAAACAAACATTTTTTCTCTTTTTATTCCCCAAAACCTGTACAATATCACTGGCAAGCACAAAAGGTTAGCATGATCCTTCCATTTTCACAGAAATTGCTTCCAATCTATCAGATAACATCCGGACACGGCTCGGAATGACATTTCCCACCACTCCAAGTGACCAAAAATCCATCCCAACAATCTCGACAACAAACACACTTGCACCGCAACCATAACGGGGCGTACTCGAGGGTAACAATAACCCCTTTTTATCCCGGCGTAACAAAACAGGAAGGTATTTCGTTTTTTTTTTTCGAGAGCACAAACCATTCCAATGGCAACACAACAAACCCATGCGAACATCCCTCCCCGGCGCAAGTAGCATATTTCCACCGGAGACATAATCGTTTTATGCTAAAAGTAATGGTAAAAATATTCAAATTTTTCCTCCCCCAATGACGCGGTGGGAGAGGGGTGTGGAAAGTTGCAGCAGGGAACACGCGGCATATGCGTACAAGAAGCAAGTGATAATGGTTCCGACAGGGAGAGCAACAAACGGAGCAGGAGAGAAGAATCGCATGGAAAAGCACTTCTTATTGAAACTTCTTCAAGTGTTCCATGTCACTGGCAGGGTGGCTTTGGAGTTTGTTTTTCCGGGAAAAATCGGCATCCAAAGCTGTCACTGTTTAACCGGGTAAAAAAGCTGCAAAGCTACACTTTCCACTCCCTGCGAAGAGTTTTCCGCGATCGTGAGTGGAAAAACTCTGCACTTGATAATAGGATATCGCTATGATAAACCTCGCTCCCCGGACAAAAAAAACGGTTCACACTTCATCTCCAAAGCTTTTGTTGCTGTGGGTTAGAAAAATCACCAAACATGCAGCATTGTCCATGTCGGCGCTTAATGTGACACTTCCGGTACTTCCGGCAAAACGGAACACCAATGCCAATAAATTTATCTAATCTAAGGGTAGCATGTATTTGAATAAAAATGCGATAATTCTCGGTTAAATCTCAATTTCCACGATAAAATCAGATTACGGGGTGGTGAGAGGAATAAACAGAGGGGGATGCCGGGAAAAGCATCCAATTTCGCCACTCGTCCGGAAGCAGTTTTGGGCAGTTTGTCACTGTGTGTTTTTTTCCCCGGGCATTGTCGGTCGCTTCGTAATTCGTTTTGTTTTTTCGATTCCTTCCCTTTGCCACGTATCTTCATTTGTGGTATTCACTATCATTCAAGGGGATGTATTTTCCTCTCTATCCATGCTGTTTAAGGGGAAACAGCTTTCCACTCAGTGACTCAGGGCAGACAATAATCGATCGCTTGCTTAGAGAAAGTCACCCTTCGCCACCTTGTCGCAACAAATGTCGTGTGCGGACGGATGACGGAATTGGGAGTTCGGAAAAATCGTCCTTGCGGTGTCCCGCACACAGTAACGGAAGTAAACGAACGGGAACGGGCGCGAACTGGAGCGCATAATAAATGAGCGAAATTATTTTCCTCATTATGCCATTCCGTTGGTTGGGACCGGGAAATCAGCGCAAAGGGCGAGTTTTGGGGTTTGGGAGCGCCAAGTTGAAAATCGCCAGACCAAATCGAATGGGAATGGTGATGGTGGGGCGTGATGTTTTTTTTTTAAGACTTCAACCCCCCTCCCCCTCCCCCCACCAAGATGTGGCCGCAGTGGTTAAGGTGTTGCGGAGGATGAGGTCACAGCGTAGTGAAAATAATATTTGCATAGAAAATCACGACATCATGAACCGCGCCTGTTCCCTTCCCTGGGTGTGATTTTCCGATAGGATCGTCTCGGCGGGATTCTAGCTTTCCCACTACCCCCATCTAATCCGGAATCTTTGCAGCACCGTCTTTCGCAACTTTGCACGCAAATCGGAACGTTTGCGCACACCGCAGTACAAGGGAAAAGGTGTACAGAAAAATATTTATTTTATGCGAATCTCGGGAGTTGGAAATATGTTTTGAATATAAATGATAATTTTAACGCAACGTTCCTATCTTTTTTTAAGGTTCGCTGTGCGTTGTCGCCTAACGTTTCGCTTCCGGGTTTTCCCGTGTGTTTTCTCTCCTGTGGGTTCCGTCACTAAACAGTCGACCTGGTTTTAGTTGCCCGTCAATTTCTGTTTCGGGAAGTTTTCCACCCAGTTTCCCAGAAAGGGGAGTAAGGGGAAAAATGGGAAATAGGGGTTGTTTATTTTGGGGCAATGTTTATGCAGATCCTGGGAAGCCTCCATGACACACCGGAAGCACACGGTCGGGATTTGGCAGAACAACTATTACACTAACGTGCTTCTCGGGAGGAGCTTCATAAAAGTTGGAGTACGCTCGCTACGGCAGTAGGAAATCCGATACACCGTTGAACATCTTTGCACCCTTTCACCCGGTATAATCCGCGACTACCAGCCAAGGTGTGTCGGTCCCCCTTTTTTATTAATGCGCCCTTCTTGAGGATACACGTACGGAAACACGTCCCGGTTCAGTACGGCCGGATGGAAATTAAATGTTGCTTTTGATTCGCTTCTACCACCAGCGCCAGGAGACGTCCCGACCTGCTGTTTACTCGGTGTCAAATCTTTCCGGACATTGTACCCTTCGCTTGCCTACCGTTCCAGGAGAAGGCTCTAGGAGAGTCTGTTTGATGTCACCCGGAAGTCCCACAGGAGGTATAGTTAATGCGAGCGGAGTTGTCTCCAGAAACCTCCCATTACGGCCATCATCAACAGGGAGTCATTATGTACCGTGCAGCCCGAATAATGAGTGCCGGCGAAACCTTGGGAAAACGGAGGCCGCAAATTAAACATAAATAATTTCCTCCTATTTTTAGACCACCACCTGGTTAGGAGCGTGAGACCTAAAACAACGACCCCGTGCTCCTTTTACTTCACACGGGTTTTCCATTTTCGGGCCGAAATCCTTCAAAGGATAGTTTTGTGTGAACCGAGAATTTTGGCAACTAGTTTTTGGGTATATATGTATGCTGTGCCCGGGTTGTGATGGGAAAATGTTGCACCTGGAATGCTCCGAAATACCGATCGAACCGTGAACCGGGGTGGTATCGAAATTAAACGGCAAACTAATTAAGCACGATGATATGTGTCCATGCTTCCTGTTTGCTTTTGCGTATGCTCAATTTTCATCGCCTAAAGTGATGGTGTTGGGCTTGAAATGTTGCGCTTGAATGGATTGATGGTTTTGCAAGGACGGTAAACATTTGGCTATGTGATAAATGAGTTTTCTTAATTAATATTTGATTTAGTGTACAGATTGCAATCGTCTTCACATTGGTTTCGGCGATGTATTTCAATGGAGGCATCAGGTTTAAATTAATTGTGAGTGTATTCAATTTTAAAGTAATTCGTGGAACATGTTACTACCTAAAGATGTGAAGAAAATAAACAAAAAATCAATAATCAATCAAAAATGCGCCTAAAACTATGCAATGTGTATGTCAAATTGGTTCTTTTTAGATTTTTTGAAGCAATTTTTACAAATCAAACAGATTATCAATATGTAGGGATGCTATATGGATTTTTCAACAATTCACTATAAAAACAAGTTAAAAATGCATTAAAATAGAGTTAACAAAAAGAGTTGCTGTTTAAGGGCTAAATCAATCAAATGTTTTTTGATAAATTGTTACTTGTGGTTGAATCTTTTTCTTTAAACTCTTCTTTTCTTTTATAAACAACCCCTGCAGTTGATACAATTCTTCAACCGTACCATAAACACGCTGATGGTGCTACGATTTGACAGCATATTATTATCATTTCATCCTTCCTGATCAAACCAGCCTCCCAAAGGGCAGGGCAGGAAAAGAAACAGATTGCAAGCAAGCAACACAAAAGCATGTGATATAAAGTAAAAAATGACATCTGATGTTCAATGGAACAGCAGCAGAGCACCCCCTTTTTGACACATCGTCATCCGAACGAACAAGAACCATATGTGACCACGATGGGTGTTGGAAAGGAGCAGAAGAAGCGTGTTGAGGAGGCTGTATGAAAAATAAAAACATTTCCCTCGTCTGCAATCTTCATCGTCTGCAGAAATCGTGAATGAAGCTGCCTTTTTGCTAGAATATGAAGTATATTGGAAAAATAAACATCGAGAGTGAGCTTGTGTCTGCCATTTGGTGCTGGCGTCAAACGATCGGCTGAAATCCATTTCATGGCTGCTCGTCGTTTCGTTCACACTGCTCAAAATAGAAAGAATGGATGATTTTTCATCCAAGCACTGCGCAGTGGTGCATCTTGTGCTTTGTGCGAAAAAAAAAACAAACAGAAGAAAATTAAAAAGCCAACCGTGAACATATCATCGATCGATCCATCGATCACTTCCGCGTAAGTACGTATGACAAAAACGAACTCATTAAGAACCCATTAACTAGGCGGCGGTTGTCTTTTTGCACCCGCAACGTTTTCAACACCTCGACCCGTTCCGGCATTACGGGGGTGTCAAAAGAAACACTCTGAAGCAGAAAAAATGGAGGAAAATTTTATTTTTTCTACACCCGACTAGGCGTCTCCATTGGCCAACCGTACCAGCCGACGGTGTGACGTGCTGACTTTGTGGTGTGTTTCTAGGAAGATAGGAACAAAAAATCTACAGAGAGGTGACGATACGAAAGCCGAACACAAATCCCGTGACGACAGTATCGAACGCAGGACGAACAGATGGATGGATGGGATGATTTTAATCAATTTTATGATTGGCTATAAAATTAATTATATTTAGAAAAGAGTTTCCATTATCGTGCCACGAGTGCCAGCGAGCGTTCATCGTTTTTCAGCATCCATCCAGTCGTTTGTCTTCACTCCGCGTCCGCGTCCTATCGCGTCAAATAAACAAAGGCACCAGAACGAAATTGCGTGGAAAACGGCGCTCATCTCGCCTTTCTCAATGGGTTTGAACATTTTTTCTCACACAAAATTTTCCATCAACAAAACCGGGGCAAAGAAAGCGAACGAGAGTGTATTAACGGTTGTTAAAAATAATGAAAACACTTGTACACATCACCAGCACCGGACATTGTTGCGTTGGAATGGAACGGCAGTGCCTCTCCTTGCTTGCTTTTCCCTTTCCGCTTGCCACGTTTGTTGTGGCGCTTAAACAAACGGCACGAGCAGGAGTCATTTTTCACGACCTCCTGCCACCCCATTTTCGTCATGGCAAACACTGCCCGGGTCAGATTTGCACTGCCAGCCGATGGTACCGACGTACGCAGAATCTGATGGATGATATTTAAGATGTAGTGGCCCTAGTAACCTTCCACCAACCGATCTCACCGTTGTCCTTCATCCTTCCTTTTCCATCACGATCAGTTTTCAGTTCCATTTCCAGCTGGCTTCACGAACCGAGAAATCTGTTTTTACAGTCGGTAAATTTGATTTATTCCCGACACTCCCAACGGTGGCCATCTTCATGCCATCGTTGTAAGTTGGAGGCAAAAAAAACGAAACAACACGGAAGCACTCCTTCACAGCAGGACACTTCGGCACACTCTCTTCGGTTCTCTCGGGGCACTCAGCACAGCGTCGCATCCCGTGCAGTGAAAGTATTTATGGCGTACGATGGCGAGAGTGATCTCATTAGTGTTAATTGAATCCTGCTAATTGAAATTAGTACCGGTTCCGCTGAACCTCACACAAACGGACACAGACGGACGGCGGGATAGGAACGGTTTCCGGGGAAAAGGCACTACACGCGGCGGTGAAGTTCAGGTGCAACCAGACGGGGTCCCAGGTTAGAGGGTAATTTATGGTGACAACTTCACTTAAGTTAATTTTGAACCGTAGCTCAACCGTTTAAAGTTTGCGAAACGTCTATCGATTGGTGGCAAATCACGGTCGCTGAGCCGTTATCGAGTTACTGCGGTTGCTTCGTGGTGACGCCATTATGCCGGGCCATGGGGATAGTTTTTGCAAATCGGTTTTGTGCATAACGCGATGGAAGCTGGAAGTTGGATCGTTTAAACTGTGGCAATTCATCATCCAGCACTGCCAGAGTTGAATTGTTTTAAACGAGATTAAAGCTGTTTTAAATGTGGTTTGGAAGCAAGAGGAATTTAATACAGAAATTAATAGCTTTTCACTACCAAAATAGTTCCATTATTTAATTTTGTTGGAATTTACTTTAATTAATCAATAAAATTCCTATTTAAAACTTCGAAAATAAGTTCAAATGCAGGTGAATAAGTTCCATCTCGCTCAGTTACCCAGGCCTCCGTACCTTTAACTTTTCACACTCGATAACAATACGGTGTGGTGAAATTGCCTTTCCAATCCATTGCCTCAGCACATTATCCAACCGCTATGGGCACCGTTTTTGAACCGTTTCGCATGGTCAAAAGCCAACTGCGTTGGCGTTGCAAATCATTTTGTTGAACTTTTCCCTCCAGACCGTGAGAACCTTCGGCGTGGCAGCCACCGATCCGAATGACAGAACCACTGACCGCATCACGTAGCCAGGTAGCACACAACGCATTTCCGGTCCATTGGGCAAAGCGGCGCTGTCTAAAGGTGTCCCCCCAATTTTGTAACATCCGGTTTTTCAACGGAAGCACCAGAAACGGTTCTGGTAGTGTCATGGTAGTCGGTTTTCGGTGTGAAGAATTCATTTCGGCACTCATCGCCAAAGGACACGATATTGGGAGTTTTTTTTTTTTCACCCGTAAAATCCTCCCACCCAATGATGATGGTGGGTTACGATGACAAACGAAATAAAAATAGTGTTATTGCAAATCAAACAGCAACAAACCGCTATCGGACGTCATGGCAAGCGATCGAGAGATTTGGTATGCAAAAATCGACCACACACTCCGGACGCAATTCCCACGGTAAAATTCGTTCGCGACGCAACAGTCACATCGATCGAAACGTTCGCAACGCCATTTGCATAAATAAATTTCGTTTGCACGAAAAATCAAACTTTACCGGTTCCCGAATAAATGCAAACACTTGCAAAACCTTTTCGCCCTGGGGAAAACGGAAAATGAATAAGGAAGTGGGGGATATTTTGTTTGTTCAATTTATGGTGCAAATCGTTTGATGTGATAATCTATGTTCGGCCACTGTACGTTTTGTTCACCGGCACAAACAAAACAGTGGAAAACGGTACGGAAAATTCTTACCAACACTAGGTTTTTGTGTGAAAATATGCATTTACAGTATACCGCAATGTGTTTTTCTGGGTTGTGTTTTTTACTGTTTCAGATATGTTTTTTCATCTCCTCCCAAATATATGTGTTTGACGTATTTCCATTTGGTGGGGGAGGTCAAAATGGTGGTTTTTCCGCAACCCGAGGGGTAAATTAATGCACCGTACGCATCGAATTGATTACCTATCAATTATCGGTTGGAATTTATTACCGCACGAGATCAGCTGGAAAAATGGATGGCAAAAGATTGACGACATGGGATTTATCGGTTAAATTACGATTGAGTGGTGGCAATGAACCGATTGAAATGTATGTATGCGTGTGAGCATTTGTGATGCTTTTTCTGTGTGTTTATTTCCCTGTGTTATATGGTCAACAAAATGTAATGAAAAGTCGTCTGCAGACTGGGGAGTTTTTGTGGTATAAATGAAACAAATATCCCAATCATAAAGCAAATTGATGGATACCGTGGAGTTGAGATTTAATTTCCAATAATTGAGATTGATTCGAATTTTTCGTGGTGCAAATTTTATCAATACTACACTTCTTGCCTAAGACGACAGGGATAGATCGTTAGTGTGTGCGCCTAAAGGTATGCAATTTGCATTAATTACTAAAACGTGATACTATTTCATTTCTACAATAATGCCGTTTGCTGTAACAGGTTAACCCTTTTCGAGTGAACATAACATTAATGAAAGAATAAAAATTAACACATTGTTAAAATATTCCCAATCGAACAATAAAAAAGTTGGATCCCATTAAATTAGTTTTAATCTCCTGTTCCAGTTATTTTAGGCATGTGTAGCGCTATAAGTATATTTCCTACTGTAAATAATGCAGCTAATTTAGGTATAAAAAGAAGCTAAAAAGTTATAAACTGTGGAATAATTTGTAGTAATAATAATCTGCAAATTGTTTAAATTTTTGAAATTACTAATTAGAAATAAATGACTTATTTTTAAGTAACATGTTTGAATTTGAATATCTAATATACCGGAGAATACATCTTACGGACTGTTCTGAACTGTACGCAGAACTTACTATCCAACTACGTGTTATCAAAAAGTCTGGATAACCAGAAATAGAAGGCATAACCGAGTAGGTCACTGTCCCACTAAAAAGGATGAAAAAACGCGCAGTTTTTAACACATTTAAATTTCCTTGAGTATTTTTACAATATTTGGCACTTTGTATCAAAATGCTTTCTGACCACTGACCTATACGAATGATAAATCAATGATCATCATGCGCTGAGCACCATGTTGATGAAGCTGCCCATACTCATCCAGGTGTTTCATTCTTGGAATTCCAGCAATTAGGATTGCTGTTTCGTTATGGCAACGTCCAGCGGTGAAAGGAAACGATAAACAAACGTATTATTTATGCCTACGTCCACTTTGCCCATGCCGGTGGAGTGAGGTTTTGTTTTTCCAATGTTTCATATTTTTCTTGCCTGCCATAACGGGCCGCTGAGTCAGTCGCAATCGCATCTTCTCGTCTGACCGTTCACCGTCTGGTCTATTTCCTGGAGCCAGAGCGTGATTTTGTAAGTAGGAAGCATGTTGGAAGGAAACAGCGCTTCGAGTTAAGAGCAGCAGCTGAAAGAAGCTACTTTCGCAATGTGAAACGATTATGACACGGCAACGAATGGGTTGGATATGTTTTTGTTTCCATTTGTTGGCGAAGAGATTAATTAACCTTATGTTGTATGAATTTAAAAAAAATCCATTGTATTTCTGCTCAATCTATTTCAATCTTCATTCTATATTGCTTTCCTATTGCAATCGAGCTTAAAACAGAAATATGAAGTGCAAGGGGGTTCGTCGTCACTATACCCTTCAAAATGTTTATTCCAAATATTTCATAAATTGACTGTACCAAATTATTTCCTAATAAAATAGGGTTTCCATCACTAAATACCCATATGCGGATCGATGCGTCGTTTTCCAAGAAGTCATAAAGCACACGTGACACGTTATGAAACAAAAGGTTGGAATCCCGTAGTGGGAGAGAAACCAAAAATAAAATACTTGAAATCATCAGCATCTTAAGCCAAAATGTTGTTTTTACGGGCGGAATGCATTGCAATAGGAAACCGTCCCCAAAAACCCTCAGCTGTAGCTGTTCGGGACGTCAATGGTGGTAGAAAAATGTTAATATACAGCAACCTTGGTAATAATAAAATCCTATTATCCTTTTAAATTCCTGCATGATATGCTTGCTCCCGAACAACCCCGAGTGGGTTTATTTTGGTCTTCCATTTTGGACCTAGAAAAAGAAAAAGTTCCCTATCGCCCATATGCTCACACCGGAGCATACCATGTCACACAAATTCAGACACAGACACACACCTCCTGTGGCAGATAGCATCTTCACTTGCCAAGGAACACTCCCTTGGGAGCACGGTAGCAAAACTCACGTCCATTTGCAAATAAAGGAAAAAGAGAGAGAGAGCAAGATGGGAATCGAAAGAAGAAACATCTACCGGAATCAGCAGTCAAAAGTCTAAAGTCAGCAATAATAATTTCATGCAACATATGTTCCGTACGGAATGGGTTTTCGGGGCGCTGGCAGTGCCAGGGACTACATCCAGAAGAAGGAACATTTCTCAAAATGGGAATGTTTTTATTCCTTCGCTCCTTGCGTACAACCTTCCTGTCCTGGTTTGGGGCTTAGTGCCCTCAGACGGAAGCGTGCAACCATCGATATAGGATAGGGGAAAACCCCGAGTGTAGGGAGTGGGATATGTTATGCTGGTTTGGCAACGGGTGAAACGTAACATACTGCCCTGCTTAGAGAAATTCCTACCGCAGTGTATCGGGCGAGATGAGCTGTGGATGTTTTTCTCATCATACAAGGAGAGAAGTCTTTTTCTTAAGTGTGTGTGTGTGCTTCCGATGCTTAATATAATAACCGACAACCTTCGATGGTTCTAAACCGTTTATCCTTCCAGTCGTTTTCCAGGGATGGAACGATCGTATGATAGTCGCTTTTCTGCTTGAAATCGTTCATAAGTAATAGCCTGGTATGTATGCGTCTGTCTATCCTTACCAACAACATTTTCAACGGATGAATATGATTGAGTTTTATGAACAGGTAGCATAATTTGATAGTTATATTCTCGGTAAATGAATAATAAATTGGATTAAACGATGGTCTTATAAGCTTTAAAGGATTTAGTAATTATGTAGATTTAGCTGTACGAGCTAATAAACCGAATCAAATAGCGGGATCTATGATACTTAAAGTAAGAACGCTTGAGTTTTTATCAAATATTGAGCGATAAATTGAATCCTCGGTTCTGGTTGGTTCTACTCGAAACTTTTCATCCGCTGTCATTGAAGACTACCGTATCAAATAAATTTTCTTGAGGTATTTTAATTACAAAAATCCTTCAAAATTATATTATGCATTAATCAATAAAAAAAATTATCCATTTCCGAAAATTTTATTGAAAATATTGTCTGTTTCTACCAACAACTTGAAACAGGATATCTGAGTTTGATTGTCATTTCCGAACCTAAATTTGTGTTGGCATAGAAATCATAATTAAGTAGTCATTAATTTGAATGTTTTATATTTGAATTTACAAAATAAATGTGACTTTGACTCAAAGATAGTTTAAACACACTCAAAGACAGTTAAAAGCCGGGCTGTAAGCTCTTTTTCTCCCTTCCCATCAAGTACCACACAAACAAGGACATCAAATCAAAATATTTTACCAATACGTTTGTCACGGAGAAATTTGCTCTCCAATGCAAGCGAGCATGCTAATAACGTGCATAATGCATCAGCTTTCCCCCCACCCCACAGCTCACTTCGTCACACGGCGCAAATCACGCACATAATCAATTGTGTCGCTTCCACCGTCATGGGAAACTGTAACGCTGACCAGTGTGCTGCAGTCGGGCGTCACACCGTTGCATGTCGAACATGGGCGGTTCCATTGCAGGAAACCGTACCGAACATAACGCGCACCATTATCGTTACACCATTATCGGCCTGCAAGCGTAGGCCGCACTCGTGCCGTCCTGCGGTTCCGGCCGGCATAATGTGCACCAGCGCAAGGGCAGCGAGCTCATAAAAAGCGGTCGTTGTGTCTGCGCGCATAGTTCGCATATTTTCCATCGACAAAGAACTGATCCGGTGGTGGTCCGGAGTGAATGTAAATTAAAATCGATATTTTCCGAGACGCTTATTATTGCTACGCCAATCCATTTTCCCTGTGGGACAATCTGGCGAAACGGAAGCGGATCCGGTTCCAGCGAGTGGGTGAAAAACCCGCCCCAGACCCAGAGGAAACCATCTGGATAGTTTCCTTTCATTAGCCTACTCTCATTTACGTCACGATGCTTAAAGGGACACTTTTATGAGTCGGACCATCGTCGGTAGCATGTACGATGGTATCTGGTACCGCTGGAGCGCTTCATCATCAGCTTTTATCGTCTCTATGGGCGGGATAGGGATTATCGTCCGATCATCTTCTCGTTTCGAGCGTGGTTAAACGATGTGGAAAATGTACTGCTGTACAGCCTTATCACCGCGCGCATGTATGTGTCCAACGTGAATGATGAGCTGCTGCTGAATAAATGTTACTTCTGCGATATTCATTCTGTTTGCTTTTTATCCCTTTGTGCAATGGGTGAAGGATTTCGCGCTTCGTGCATATGTATGTTTCGTCGTTGTTGGAATTGGAGCGATGATGTTTGATGAAAAGCCATCAGACAGGTGCAAAAATCTTTGCAAATGCATGAAGGATGCTTTCCAATTGGATGAGTGCAATCTGATGTGAAGAATTGCGAGGTGTGAAAACTTTTATTAATCTAAATGCTTTTCAGCTTGAGTCGATCTGAAGACGTATAAGTTGAGATAGAAAATAATCGTAATATTCGATTTTTTTTTCTTCTTTTAAATACAGTTACCAAATTATTTTCTTAGTATTTCAAATTTTAAATTTAGAGACTGTCAAAGATTTGGTAAAATACGCATGTTATCAAAATACTCATCGAACTAATGCTATGTTGAGTATTGCATATAAACGCCTGCATATATGCAATATAATATATTTTAACTAAACAGCTCCCAGGTTTTTTAAACTATTGTAGAGGCATACCGACACTGACAATGAAAAAATCTTACTAACCTCTAAATCCTAGTACATAAAAGATATCAAAACTTGATGTTGTAATTACGTGAAGAAACAATTGTTTATTTTTTTGTTAGGCAAAACATGCTTCAATCCCTGGCCCCTGCGTTCAGGATTAAGCCCAATCTATTAAGCTATTTATTTAGAACACATTCAAAAGACAGTTCTTCACGAGAAAAAAAAATCTAACTTCAAAATTACGGTAATACAAATTCATTTGACTCCTTTCGAATTTCTAATAATTATTCTTTGTCTTTACTGAACAAAAAATAATGGAAAAATATGTTGTTATGTAATCTAATTTTGTTTAACTCTATAAGAAAATAAAAGATATCATCAATCTCTTTTGCAGCAGTCAGCAAAGCAATGCAAAAATCGATAATTCTTTTTTTAATGCATTGTTCGAGACTCTTCCATTCACTTGTAGCGCTCCATCGACTACATCCTTGAGCATCATCATGGGAATGACCGGCTGAGCGGTTGGCAAAAATGGAAAATTGTTTTCTCCTCCTCTCGTAGCTACGGTATCATTCAGCATTACGAAACAAGAACCAGCATCCCGTTCGGCACGGAGTTTCCGGCACCCCAAGTGTTACATCCGATTGTCCAAAACCGGCCAGTTCAAGGGCAGACAAAAACTGTTGAGTCAACCATTCTTCGCTAAAACAAATGCGAGATGAAGATGCTAACGAAAAAAAGAAAAAAAAAGAGATGATTCGAAATCGGAGAAACATGCAAATGGAATATGGAAAGTGTGTTTTTCATCTTCGTTTATAAGACGGGACGGCAAGAAATTGGGTACGAAGCAGAAGAAAAAAATACAATCAAACCACATCACATAAAATCTCTCCAAGCTAAACTCCTTACCAAAAAAAGAGAGAAGAAAATGAAACACAAAAAAAACGAACAAATAAAACATGGCTGCCCGAAATCTCAACCTTTTTTTTTTGCTTGCAAAAAGAATTTTACCAACTTTCATCCGAGGTTAAAGTTATGCCGAGCTTATGGAACATGTGTACACAAAACTGAACCAACAGAAAGCTCCAAACGGACAGATATAACATAACATTTAGGTTTTACTTACTGCTACTGCTACTGCTGTTGCTGGGAGAAATTGCACGTTTACGCACTCACTGTTGAAACTTTTTCCCCTTTTTTTATATTGCAACGTATGAGCTTTCAAACTTCGATGGACACACGTCTAAAGGAAAATATTTCCCCATACAGTAACGCATTGGCTTGGATACACCTTCATCACGATCGGTGGGTGCAAATTGTACACAGTCGCTGTTTGCGTTTATCTTCAATTTAATAATTTTAATTGAGTCTCACCGGGAATATGTGTGTACGAGAGAAAAAAAAAACACAAACAGGCGTACACATACACACATGGGAAGCTCATTCGCGCAACGGGAAATGATGGAAAACCCGATGGAGACGCCTCCAGCCGTTGATGGAATTTGGCTTTACGTTTAGGATGATGCTACACCGTGCGGTTGTTTTCCAGTGGGTGCTTTGAAGGATTTTTTGTGTGTTTCCACGCTTTTCATTCGCGACTATCACTTGCACAGGAAAATCACGGGGCAGAAAAAAAAACATGGAACGCTTTCTCTTGTTTCAATATCACTTTTTTAACACGCGCACAAACAGAAAAACACAAACCCGTGGCTTTGCGATTTTGATCGAGTTATGGGCTCTGCTAGTGGCACAAAACCTAACCTCAATGGGCACCGGGTAGTAGGCGAGCACTCGTAACGAAGCACGTGCAGCAGTAGTACCGGTGTCGTGCCGTTACCGGTCGATGTAAATTTGTTGTACGGCAGCCGTGTAATCAGGTTCCGGGACTGCTGTGATTTCACTCGTTTCACGGTACGGGGGGCATTATCATTGATGGCAGCGGCCCTCCAAAACATCGTGTCGCCGTCGTTATCCTTGCGGCACGGGTGCGGCACTAGGCATCGGGAAAGGCTCACCGTGTCCACCGGGCCGTACCGTCGTGTGGCACTGAACCATCAACATCATCATCATCAACATCGTCGTCGTCGCTTCATCGGACGAATTTTGCAAGCTTCAACGCAGGGTTTTCCC
The DNA here is from genome assembly GCA_000349025.1 of Anopheles minimus. Classification (NCBI taxonomy): domain Eukaryota; kingdom Metazoa; phylum Arthropoda; class Insecta; order Diptera; family Culicidae; genus Anopheles; species Anopheles minimus. Next base: position 733,855 of record KB664255.1, on the reverse strand, counting down.
TCTTCCTTCCGGTTACTGTCAGGCTCATCGCTTGCAAAACTAGACGACTACACAGACACCCAACCTACACCCAATCCGGAAGATAAACCCCAAAAAGCTGGGAATGGAGGAGTGCTGAACCGGCTGGAACGGGCGAAGTGAAAATCATTTGCGAGTGAAAATTTTTCCAACTTTTTCTGCTTTTCCAACGAACCCCGGCAGCTTTGGAGTCACGTTTTCGGTTTGGCTGCTAGAATTATGTGATCGATTTGACTCGAAAAATTCCCCTTTCGCTTCTATTCCGTTGGCCAGGCCCACAAACACACCTACACACACTGGCACTGAATCACACCTTCACTTGTGCAAACAGAAGCCATCGTTACTTTTCCTTGCACACACCAACACGTACACATTCGCCGGACTGGAGGGATAAGTGGAATAGATTTAACTATCCTTCAACTTTCCAAATCGTTGTGCTGAAATTTTCCAATTTTCGAACGTCTTTTGCTTTCTCCACACTGTTTTTTTTTTCGAGGTGGAAGAAATTCGGAACTTTATTTGGAAGTGAGTTTACCGTGTTTCCGGAACGTACTTTTGGCACGTTTCACTCGGAAAAATCACCTCAGTACAGCTTGTTCTTCTCTCTTCACTACATTTTTTTCCTTTTTCAAAACAAAAACCGGGAAAAAAATCACGCTCAATATTTCGCAAAACTCGACAACGGAAAACAACGCGCCAAGTACGAGACCGAGAACGTGAGCGGTGCTTCGACGAACGCGTCTCGGATGCAACTGAAGCAACGAAACGAACCGGTTCCGGGTTTTTCCTTGCGCTCTCCCTATCTAGAGCGCTCAGTCGACATAAAGTCGACATTCCCGCACGGAACGCCGGTAGCACGGTGGAAACATTTTGTCACACAACCGCTTTACTCGCCGGTCGGGAAATTTGGTGAGCGAAATTGTACGACATAGCGTGAGAGAAAGAGTGCGATAGTGAGAGAGAGATTTTCCTTGCAGAACTGAAGCGAGCCCGAAGCGATTTTCCCCGAGCAGCGATGGAATGTGGAAACGGCTGCAAAGATGCTTTTGTTCGAAAGCAAAACAAAGCCACGTGATGCGCTGTGTGGTGGGAAAATACTTTGTAAACAGTTCTTCCACGCTGTGCTGGCTGCGAGATTGAGTGACTATCTATCCTTCCAAATTGGAAGTTTTTAAAAGATGGGCACTCAAAGGGAAAATTGGATAGGAAATTATTATTTTCTTAATTTTTCAAAGATTTTTCCCATATTTATTTTGATATGTTTGACAAGTATTGTACATTTATTTTTTCTATAAAAATAAGTGTTATATAAAGCAGCTTAAGTGTGCAGGAGTGGAAAAAAAAATGTAATGATTATTTTCCTTAACTATGACAGAAATCGTCCAAAAGATGTTGATTCCTTTGAAAATTAAAAGTTGAAGTTATAGAGATGCCAATATTTTTCTCTAAGTTCTTTAAAATAGTGATGCTTCTTTTTTCATTTCCGACCGTTTACTACTGACATACATATTTGTATAATTTGAGATTTGTTTAACGATTATAATTTTCATTAAAGAAATATTAAAAAAAAATGTTTAACAAAATATTACAAATTTCAATTTTATGAAAATCATGTGAAAATGCGATAAAAAAGGTATTAATCCTTGCAATCGACTAACATAATTGCATAATTAACAAAGCAAAACATCAACAATTTGTAATAATTGTAATTTTGTAAAAAAAGAGCTATAATCAACTTTGTTAAAATTTTTAGCGAATTTTAGGAACATTATTTAATGCGCCCAATTTTTTTCCAAGAAACACACGAATCATACGAGCAATAGTTTATCTATCGCTTCGGGATTTTTATAAATTCACAAAAAAGGAGTGTACTCATTGTAGGCACTGTATAACATATTAATAATACAAAAATAAAAATATACACAGAAGGGTACTAAAACCATGAAAGTTGAATTATAATCCTTTTTATTATAACAAAAAAAATCCTTCTCAAAAACTTTCATACTATCTGAAGAATGTGGAACAAATTCCACAGTTACTGGGCAGAGACAAATCAAGATGAATGCTAGAATGACTTTACCGGGAACAAATTGTGCCCGTAATTGGTCAGATAAAAATGTGCACTTGAAACTTGGAAGCAAAGCGAAATTCCACGGTAGCCCTGTACACCTTCTCGCAGGTTACCGACGAGAACGCATAAAAATGACCCGCATTGTTTTACCATTTCACAAACACACCGAACAGCAGGGAAATTGGCTGTTTTCTTGACAATCAACTTCACCGGCAGTAGAGTAGGATGTTCCAATGCAAGTATTATGTTTTTGTCCGTGTTGTTGAGTACGGAAGAAAATGGGCAACTCTGAAGTAATGGAAAATAAATAGCCTAGAAGAAGTAAAACATGTTTTTGAACCATTATCAATCGGAAAAGTAATGAAATCCTTTCGAGTTTATGCGTTTGTTAGCCACTGAGAAATAAATCATATAAATTAATTTCGTTCTTCCTGCTTGCTATCCTCTCTCGTTTGCATGTGTGCCATCGTTCGGTACACTCTTTTTAATGGTTTTCTTAAAACCCCATTCACGGCAAAGCAAAAAGCACTCATTATTCATTTTTACCACCGACTGTCAACTCCGAAGACAGCTATTAGGCACAGAAAATGGTGGAATTTCATCCGGAAGGACAGGTTTTTGATCAGCGCGTTTACTTATCGCGTTGTTGCTTCTCTCTTTTCCGGGTTACTCCTGTTAATCTTCACCTATGCATGAAATGGCGCTTAACACACACACACACGAAAAAAAAAACAGTCGCACAATAACACACAGGGAACGTGTGTTTCTCGCTTGTGAAAAGAGCAACTATTAATTATATCACTAATTAATGAAGAAAAATGAGACTAACGAGTGTGTGCTGGGCGGTTTGCAAGAACACAAAAAACTAACATGATAAGAAGGTAGAGCGAAGATGAGATAGAGCGCAGATGATCACATCATAATTACTATCTGTTTAAAAAAATGGAACAATGTACCCAAACCGACCAAAGTCGACCTACTTTTTTTATTTGTTAGCGTATTTGGAACGCTCGAAAAGGAGCGATTAGAGCACACATAAACCAAGCAAAAACAAGGGATTTACACGAGAGTCGGAAAACACAAACCACTGTCCATTGCGGTGCATCGGGTGCTGCACATTTCGGTCTGCTGTTCCAATGGCCGTCCGAATGGCCGATCCGTTGCAGCTGTCTCTCACGCACGGCGCGGTGCGTGCATTTGCAGAGAGTGTAAATATTTACACTTCAACTTAAACCATTGCTTAAGTCCCTTTTCCGTTGTGGGATGCGATGAGAAAATGCCTTCCGAAACGGAGTTGCCAAGATGGGGATTAAACACTCAAGCGAGCTGGAAGTCGCTCTTCGTTTTGGTGGCGCAAAAACAAGAAATAGGGAATTACAAACAAGAACGGGTCACCTACGCGTACGAGACGCGAATGTTCGGGCGGGAGCAGCAGCAATAGTTCATTCGTCCCACATTGGGAAGTCATAAATCTGGACTTAATTGTTGCTAAATTAATACCTCGTACTGGGCAGCGATTTGTGCCGGGAAGCTCGGAAAGAAGCGTATTTATTGTTGCTCGTTCTAAGGAGCCCCATGTACGGGAAAGACGCAAACGTTTGCTTTTTTAGATTGAATGTTTTGTTTGGCGAATGGCAAGATAGATGGCAATTTTGTTGAAGCATGGAAGTAACTGCTGTTATAAAATAGAAAATTACCAAATCACAATAAAGTATTATTGATATTTTGAAAATATTATAGAAATAATCTGTGCACTGTAGTATAAAACTCTAATAGCTAAAAATAGATTTGTTTTACTTAAGGCTTCCCCTTTTATCTTTGCAAGGACATACTATCCAAAAGGATGCAAATATTTTAAACAGAAAAGCCTTTTTCTAAATTCACAATAATCATGTAGTAGTGAAGCCCCTCACGTAAAAAATATGCCAATTTGGAAATAATGATAAAAGTGTGTACAAGAAATAATTTGCAGAAATTATTTTGTCAACTAATTTGTGCATATCTTTAGGGGATTTGGGATGAATTCGAGACTCATCCGGTTGGAGTCAAGTCGAAAGGCATTGTATTCCTCTAAGTTTTAATTAAATTAGAGAAAAACTCTTGGTTGAAAGCTAGTATAGTATGTTTGAAGACAATAAACGCTTGTAGCGATCAGGGCCAGTGTACATTCTACATTTGAGTTAATTATTCATTAGGGCTAAAGGGCTTTACTAGGGCGGCCTCAAATAATGAACTGGAGATTTGCAAAAAATCCTCTTAGTTAAAAAAAATAGAAAAATATCTTTTTTTTTTATTTCTATAATTGCTCATTTGCTTTTTTCTCCAGGCTTTACCATGTTCTGGTGAGAAACAACAGATGAAATTATGAATAATATAAAGCTATAAGTATTATTGATTAATTAATTCATTAAATATTATGAATACTAGTATTCATAAATTATTATACTAATTTATAGAGATGAATCTATAAAAATAATATTTTGATCTGACCAAAGTGTACAAAAAAATAATTGGTATTATTTTTATGGACTAAGAGTGTAAAAAAAGCATTTACTTTTTTAAGGTCAATCAGATACTTTAATGACTGATTTTAATTATTTAAAAAAGTGTCACCACTATCTATTATTATTTAAGGAGTGATCGAAAAAATAAATATTGAATCCGAAGTATGTCCATTCTTTTATGGTCCAACAATCTCTTCAAATAGATTAATATAATGGAGTACACTTACACTTCTATAAAACCATCATTCCATCATAATATTGTAGTAAGTGTCTTGAGAATTTATTACTGCAGCTAATCATACCCTAGTTTGTGAACCTCTTCTTATGCGCCCCCAGTGATTTGTGTTTAAAAACTGAACAAAGAAAACGTTAAAAGCACACCTATTACTTCATTTCAACGTCAAATCCGAAGTGTTTTGGGAACGGAACCTTCAAAAACGTTTTATTTTTTTCTGGGTGTAAAAGAATCGATAACAAAATACCTCCCGACGATGACAACGATAAGTCAACGGTAGCAATAGTAACAACACGTGCACACACGCTGCAACTCGTTGCTGTTAATGTGAAAATAGATTTATCCATCTTTCAAATCACCCAGCCGGCAACGGTAATGCACAACAGCCTGTCACCGAGGCAAAAAAAGTCACCTCCTTTCGATTTCATCCTCAACGTGAATCCTTCCATGTCTAGCCTTCCTATTTGGATTCCGAAAAAAGGGCCCTTTTGCACCAACCTTCCGTGACATGATTTACGATCGAGCGGCTTGCCGAGGCAAACTTCTTCCGCTTGTGCCTGCAGCCTTTAAAAAATGATCCTCTAAAAGGAAACGTGTCAATTTTAAAGTGTGTAAGAGCCGGCAGCTTCCACACGCACACACACACACACCGATCCGGGAAACTGCCACCCTCAAGATTCCGTGACTCATACGCACGTTCTTTGCGTGATTGTTTCGTTTTCGGAAGATGTGAAAACGCACGTTCGAGCACGTTTCGTTGGGGAGTGTGAAGGTTTTTATGCGTACGACCAGCTACGGACCAGATGCATGGTATTAAATTATCTACCATTTTTACTACCGAAAAACGTATTCCTTTCACGGCTTTTTTGCACCGTGGCCGGATAAGTGGCACGAATCGGTTCGAATGAGTAAGCGAACTGTTCGAAAGGACATCAAATTACGATGATGAGGGAAGTAAATGGTGATTGTTGATGGGAGCGAATGATCTCGTTTATTTTATTTGCTCGAAACACCTTTCCTATGGTGAAGATGTTATGTGCAACATAAAGTTGTCGAAGAATTTTCCCTTAAACAGAAAAAAAACAGCCCAAACTAAACTAAACGAAACCAATCGAAACAGTTGTTTTGTTCAACAAAATTTCCCATACCAATTACCGAAACCAAAATTTTCCGTGTAATTCACATTCAGACACGTACGGCCACTTTTGGGCCGCGGTAAGAACGGACAACTTTGACAGTTCTCTTCACAGGATGGCGCTGTTATGATTGTGATTCGTCTACCGCAGATGAAAAGCAGATAAACCGACCATTTTTCCCTTCGTTCGGGCGTTCGGAAAAAAACCCCCGCCGAGAACGGAACGAATGCACCTGTCAAAGAGATAAAACCATCCAAAAGTCTATGCTGCTATGTATGTTGCGTATGCGGGAAAGAGAGTGGTTTATAAAAAAAAGAAAAAGGATGGGAAGAAGCCGAACAGTTTCACCTAAGCCACAAAACAGAGGACGAGAGGACAACTATTTCAAATCAGTTTGACAAAAACAACTGTTTGTCGTAAATTTGTTTATTTCGTTTCGACTGTTGGGACTGTTCTGACCATTCTGTCTCGCTCACATCCAGCTAAAACCTTCGCCTTTTTCCACCGCACGAAGGCAATCCTTTCGTTTTGCCGTATTTTCGCTTCAAAGTGTACCATAAATTTTCACCACAGCGATAATTCGGATTTATGGGTTCCGTTTTACTGTTTTTTGTTGTTGCTTGCTTTCTCTCTCGCTCTTTCTATATTCTTTTAACCCACCCACAAACGGGGAAATTTAACTCCACGTATGAAAACATTCACATTGGGCAGCCGTGGAAGGAGACGTTTTTTGTTTAAAGTACCCGTCTGTACAACGAAACATCCCAAAACAACAACCCGGCTAAGTACTTGGCGATGCAATGGAAAAATGCATTTTCCCAAAAATTGTTGTTCATGCGGCACATGAACACTATCCGGTTTCCGTTCCGGTGTGCATCCGTCTGTTATCGTCCCGCCCCACCCAGGAAAGGAAACAAATCGATTCCAACACCAACCGGCTAATCCCATTTATTGCATCCTATTGGAGGGTACGTTTTTGGGGAAAAGTTGTAAAACAAGCGCTTCGAACGGCAAGACGGTATTGATTACCGGTTAATTTCGGCCGGTTCCAAAAACGAATGAGTTACAAATTATGGGAAAAGCGGTGAAGGTGAAAAGTGTCATGTTTTTGTGTAGTTAATTGGAAACTGACACCTCTCGCTTGATCGGAATGGTGCCCTTCGGATGGGTTAATTATTTCAAACACCGAATAAGGAAGGGGTTCTCGAAGTGCAAGGAACTCTTAGAAATGAGATGCATATTGTAAACATTCACGCTTCCGAAAACCAAGGAAATACAACATAACAAAACCATTACATGAGCATTTGTAATGTGATCTCATTTCACAAGAATGTGGGAGCAAGTTGCTCATGAATTTGTTCCTTTATTGTGGACTGTCAAATTCTATTTCTTGATATTGATTTATTTTTAATTTAAAAAGTTACAGCAAATATTTTTTAATTACGGCGTGGTAAAAGCGATTAGGAGTATGGCACATTGCATGTATTTAGGCGATCAAAGAGGGTAATATTCTATATTGATATTTTCCCGAGTAACTCGTATCCTGCATTTTAAAAATTTTACTATTCGGATTTTTTTTATTTGCATTTCAATTGTAATTGAAACTTTTTGAAAAATCTAAAAAATACACAGCTTGTGCTAAAATTTTGTTATGTTATTTAGATTGGATTTAAAACTCTACTTTGTTTTATGTACTAATAACATGTTTACAAATTACCCGAATAAACAATTTTAATAAACAATTAAAAATAAAATATTACCCTTTACTCGTCGCGTTACGTCTTTGTGTTACTTTTTATTTCTGCTCCATAGATTTCTTTTACCTCCTAACCACAAAGTTGTATTATAACATGAATCATCCAGTTGTCACCCAGAAGCAAACAACCTGCTCAAGAGTGCCTCAACGAGCTCGGATCGTGAGATAATTTATGTGCTTCATTATCCTCCACTGATCGCAACTCCCAGTGCATCCTTCATCCTGCGAGCGTTTCAAATTAAAAAGGCGCCACCCGATCGTACACCCAGTCCGGGATGGCTTAATTCGCGCCACGAGACGTAATTAATTTTTAAAACCATTCGTCGCACACGACGCGCAAAACGAACCATATGGTTTTCCTTGTGAGGATCGTCCATAAAGTCAATAAATAGGCAGCGTTGTATGCATACGCATATGGTGGTCGTTTTCGAAGGCAGATAACTGGCAGTGGCACAGCCAACAAATAAGCCAAATGTTTGCTTGGGTCTATGGGCGGCATCGTAAATCATTCGCGCGGAACTTTGTCACCGACCTTCGACCGAACTGTCGACCCCGGCCGCGAGTGTCTGAAAACAAACTCATCTTGAAAGCCCATAAAATATACAATTAACAGCATTCATCATATTCGGTTCGGGTGTGAAGATTGGAACGGGACCGGGATGAGCTTGTTTCGTCAATTTCGCGGAACGTTGAACACCGAAAATGTATTAATCGACAGGATGTTTCAGATGTGTTCAGGAAAGTTGCTTCCAGCAATGACATTTATAACGCCTTTGAATACGTGTATTGCTGTATTTCTACTTAAAATTCATAACGATGCACTTTACAAAGAACTCCACGCGTGCTTTACAGGAAAAAAATACGTACAATGTGTCCCATCACAATGAAGAATGCTGCCGCAGAATCATAACTCAAGAACGGTGAAGGAATGCCTGGAGGATGATAGTAAAAAATATTGGATTTTCCAAACGGACATAAACCTAACCGAATAAATGTTGCAAAAACAACAAGCAGCAACATTATACACCGAGAGAGACACAGGGAGCGAGAGAGAGAGGGAGAGAAAAACACGAGCGAATGTGAAAATTGTAAAGTTTTATCAGATCATACTTGGCGCTTCCATTTTCTTCTGGCTGTGTTGGGTGCGTGTTCATTATGGTTGGAAAAGCGGCAAGAAGAAAAGTGCTCGCACATAAATTTGTCCGGCAAGCAGTTTGTTTTGACGTTCGTGAAACAATTTTTATGACCATGCTGCGCTAAAACCCACCCCCGGGGTGCACGAGGTGACCACGAAAATGATCGTAACCGTCGTCGTGGTTGCCATTTTTTTTCCTGATGGGTTTCTGGTTCATTGTTGATGATGCGTTTATGTGTCCTTTGAAGGAGTTATGTGCGAAGATTTTGAGTATGCAAAGGGTTTAAAATGAAAACCCAAATATGATCAATAAAAAACGTAAAAAAATCATGAAAAACAGATATTTTTATGATTAAAATAAGGAGAAAAAGTCATGCAAAAAAGAAAATGTTGTGTCTCCTTTCAGTTACATACACTACTAACCAAACAATTTATATTTAATAGTGTTTAAAAATTACAACTTTTACAAAAATATTAAATTCATCAATGTGCAATAAAACATTTTTCATCAGAATAAGGCACATGGGTTTCTGGGTATGGATATAAAAGCTTTATATTTATGAATACCCCTAATGTGTCATGATTTTTTTTTAATTTTTAAAATAAAGTGCAGACGTTCGAAGACATGCAATGAAAAACTTTTCAATTTCTCAGTTCAGTTCCATAAGATTTTCTATTAAACTTAAAGAAGTGTTTAAAATGTACGAATTTATTTTAAAAAATATTAGAATTTATCGATATGCTTTAAAATATCCCATAAAACAAACAACATTACAACATGATGAAACAGAAGTAGAACAAGATATTTTAAACTAGTATAAGATAAGAAATGAATACAACCAACAATTTCACAATAATTCAAACAAATTGGTTAAAATTGTGAAACAGTTCAAAACAAATATGAAATAATTGTTTAGAGAAATAAAATTTGTCTAAGAAATAGACAAAAAGACTAAAATAAAGTAGATAAAAAAACGCTATAAAAACTAGAGAAACTTATTCCATTTCTCGTTGGAGCCATAATTCTCCTTCCCTATGGTGCTCCTTACATTGCGCAATCCATCCTCCATGACGGGGAGCTAATGTTCACAACTGTTCCTTCTTCTCATCAAACCCATTGTCTAGTGCTTGACATGTTTTGAACAATCTTTGCCCCACCGGAGGCACACTCCCTCTGGATGTTTGCAGTTGTTGAACAAGCGTTGACGGTCGGTGACAAAACATCACCCCGACACGTCATGAAATATGTGATATTGCGATAAATTTATGACACCTAACGAACGATCGGGTAAAGCGACTTTGTTGAACAATTTTCACCTTCACCTGCTTCCGACTGTTAACTTACGTCGATACGAGTCTGGAACCAACCAGTGTAACTAATTGAATTGAACAGTTCGTAAATTTATTGTGCTGTTTGTAACAAACCCGGGAGGCAATAGGTATGGTTGGGGAAACGCCCAACCGGAGACACTAATGTAACCTTTTTCCGAAATTAGAACCTCGTTAGAATGGTTTCCAGTTGGTGGAAAACACCAACCAGTAAGCGAGGGTGATCTCCGATCTTCCAGTGGATTTGTCCCTCTACAACACTCGAAAAAGGTCCGGAAAACTCATCAGTTTTCCCTACGGTTTGATCTTCCCGATCGTGAAAACTACGCGGGACGCAACACCAAATAGGCAACCGGGAAGTTTCGAGTGTCACCGCATCATGAGCAAACATTAGCGTTATTTATTTGGACGGCTTAAGTAGTCGTCTCTTTTGTTTCGGTACGGGTGGATACAAGAATGTTCAAACAAATCGTCGACTTTCACCTCGGTCTTACGAACAGCATAGAGCTTGTACTCGCGGTTAGAGGTTGTGAGTATTTTTTTTCTTTTTGGTAAAACTAATCGGATTGAATTATGTCCCTATCGTACCTGCATGGTGTTACCACCATTAGCATCGGTTGTTGTTGACGTTAGGAATTCCTGGTGGCACATTAACGCTGGGAAGCTGTCAGATTTGGCCACCAACGCCTACTGAGAGATGTAGATGCTGATTTATGGCCCCGGAACGAATCTCTCTTCGTCAAGGTGGATTTCAAGGATTGGACACGCTCTAGTCTCCAATATTCGAGAATTCTCTCATATCAAATGTTCTTTAGAATATAGCGTATGAACATGCTTAGACGTCGTCCATAAATTACGTAACGATAAACTTGGGAATTTTAGACCCCCCCCCCCCCTATTGCAACAAAACGTTACGCTAGAAGAAACTCCCCTCAAATATAACGTGGTTACGAGTGAACCAACTCAAACCTATAAAGGATTTAAAGATTTTAACCCATTAATAAATGTAGCATTCTTGCAAGACCAAGTGTGATTCGTTGCTGAGCTCCATGACTCTCTTCTTCTGTTTTACTGGCATGCTCTATCGAGTCCAAGGCTGCATCTCTAGGCTGCATTTCTTGTGTTGATTGATCGAAGTATGTAATAGTGTATCACAAACATTTATACAAGTAATTTAAATTTTACTAATCAATACTAATATAATTGACAGCAAAATGAGCAGTAGAAAAAAAAACAAAAACGTTGAAGAAGTGATCCACGACGCTTATAACTACGTGAGCTAAAATGGAATGTAATGCTATATCAAAATAAATCCTGAATAGAGATTCAGTCCGGCATTAATTTGATTAGAGATTCTAAATCGAAAATGTTACTTTTTCCCCAAACTTTTAGCAGTACATTGATGATGATTAGAATTCTTTCTGTAACAGATTTTTGTTTATCTAATTGAAGTCCTCAATCTTAGTTCTTATCAAGCGAAATAAGAATACGCCAATACACCAACGTATGTAAAGCATAGTATGTACCAAATGAAAAATCAGTGAGCAGTTCTACACTAAAAGTTTATCACATAAAAGCTAAGATTGAGACATAAAACGTTTGGTGTTTGAAGAAAAAAGTTGTTGCAGCGCATCTCTATGACCGCAATGTTATTTTTGTTCTCATGCAATCATGACCTTGTTGCAATAAGTGATTTCTTTTGACTAGGTTGTTTTCATATTACCTGTGTTTTCCGTATCAATTGTCATTCGAAAGTGTTAACAGAAAGCGAACTAATCATTGAACAAGCCTTGTGTTTAGGTATGGTTTTCGATCAATTATGTATGTTTTTATGTTTTTGTAATTTTTCTGATAAACGGCTGATTCGGTAGCCCGAGAGAATACGCTGCGGCGCCCGATTGCATTGTGTTTTCGTATTCCACAGGGCTTACTAGCCTGGCTTCAGTCAGGGGAGATAAAATTGTTTGTAATATGGAACGCTAGTTTTTCAAAGTATTTAAGTTCTTGTTACGTAACGCATAGCGAAATCCCCCCTCCTAAATGTAGCAAATCTTAATGCTAAATCGAACCCCCTCCCATCCATTTGAGCGTTACGTAATTTATGGACGACACTTTAATTTCCTGTAGAACTAGAAAATATATATGCTTCTCCTTTAAAGCACTAAATTCCTGGAGATCTTGACCTCAAAATTCGGCCTCTCGTTTAAACAGTAAATAAATAATTCTACAATAGAAGTACTCTACTCACCTCTCGATGTACGCTGCCGTTGCAATAGCTTTGGCCGTTTCCAACGCTATATTGACCCTTTCCGAGCGCGTCGATGAACTTCTCTGTGGTAGTGCCAGTGTTCTACCTCCAGTCGTCGGTGGTAATGGTGGACGTTCCTGAATCGGTGAAAGAACGCTAGAACCCCCGGAACTGTTTGACGCTAATTTAAACTGTATCGATTTTTGCAGTTCATTCAGATTGATCTGACGAACGGTGGACGACGGTGTGGTGGCCGAATTCGATTCGGGTTCTGCCGAAGGGTGTGATTTAGGGCGCGGATGTAGTGGTGGTGGTGCGAGATGAGGAGCCACTGGACGTTCATATTGCTCTAGCGAGGAAGCCGCTGACGAGGCGCATGACGTTACCGGTGGAGTAGTAGTACCGCCGAGGGAAGATCTTCGCGAGTCAATCTTTTCGTATATGTGATAATTGCTGCGCACGGACTCGTACAAATTATGTTCGTCCGTTTGGGCTGGTCGCAGGGATGCATCGTACAGCGTCACGGATGTACCTTCCTTTCCCGTGGCTTTCGACGTGGCACGCAACCGAGTGTCACTCTTCGTTAGCGTTCGAGTCATTTCGGTGGAGTTGTGTTTGCCAGGTGGGTTGTTGGGTGCTTTCGCCGGTGTGGACGTACTTGTTAGCAGCCCGTTCGTGCTCACCTCGAAGGTAGTTTGGCTCAACAAGTGTTTTTCGTAGATGTCATTCAGCAGTTTCGATGTTAGCCTACCACCGGCAAGACCAGTTGGCGTTGGTGCTGAGGTTGATTGCTGTTTCGTGAACCGACCGGCCGGTTGTGCAGCAAAGCGTCGACAGCCATCCCCAACCCACCCTGCTGGGAAGGCTGTCGAGCTTGAGGACTTTTGATTTACGCCCTGTCTGATGCCACCAGACGACGGCTGCAGATAATCAGTCTTTTGTGCTACCGGTAGCTGGTGTGCCGGTCTGTGCTGCAACTGCTGGGCTCCATAATTTGGGCCCGTCACCGACGCCACCGCAGGTGACGACGTATAAGCGTAAGGATTCGGAATCTGCACCGGCAGCGGAAGCGTCGGTTGATTAAATATTCTGCCATTGTTTTCGCCGCCGACACCCGAACCGGCCGGGTGCAGAATTCGGCCGGCCGGCAGATCCGTGTACGCCGGAGCTACTTTCGCATTCGATCGGCCTATCGGACCATTATTTCCGTGCGCTTCCGGGCGCTGTGGCATCGCTACCGCTTTGCTGGGACCGTATTTCGAGTGTCTCTTCTGGTGCGGACCCGGTTGCTGGCTGTCCGGGTCCGCGCCAAAGACGACCGTCGAAGTATCCCGTCCATCCTGAGCCACGGCATTCGACCCGGCCGTTCTTTTGATCGCCGCTATGCTGCTTAGCTGCCGGGGACGATGCACCGAGGCCTAGAAAGAATTTTGTTTAATTAAAAACTAGTGACGGTGTGGTTGTGTGTGTATGGCCGATGTCAAACAGTGCATCGGAATAAGAATCCGGATCGTTTCGTAAAAGGCTGATGAAAGAACGTACGCTCTCTTTGTGCAGGGCCGAGTGACATTATTTGATGCGTCGAACAATAAAGCCCTGACAAATATGCATACTCACAAAGTTGGCTGCATAGTGTGGGCCGTTTTGCTGAAGAGGAATGCCGCTGCTGGTGTTGCCGCGTTCCACTTTGCCACCATTACGTTCCGGTTGGATTCTGCAATCAAAAGAACGTGCATGCTGATGAATCACCATCTCTACTGCTGCGCGTTGCTATGATACGCGCCTGATGGCAGTGTGATGCGGGTCGATATGTATTCGGATTGCAGCATTTACGGGGCATCTTTTGAAATTGCAGGGTTAGATAGGTGATTATGGAGTTTGGCTGCAAGGAATCTTTAATTTCCATTTTTATGTGGAATTTATGTAAGGTATTTTTTGACTTTTTTGTATTACAATTTTTGGGGTTTGTTTGTTAATTCAGCATAAAATCTAATCCTATTCGCAATCTGAATGTTTTAAACCTTATATTTCTTTTTCTTTCATGATTAGACTATCAAGTTATAGATCCTTATAAAAATACTTACTCTTTTGGTTCACTTGGAGCAATGGATTTAAAGGAAGATTTTCTTCTGGTGCTTCCCGTTGATGATAGTTTTGTGACATTCTTGCGGTCCATTTCATGAGAATACAAATATGATGATGGATTTGTAGACTGTGAAACAAAAGAAATCAAAAGTATAAATTAATTAGATTAATTTACATTTAATTGCTTACATTAACAAAATTTATTTAAATATTTGTCTAAATTAAGATTTAGATTAGAAAATTACTAGATTAGGCTAATTTATTTTTATTTGCTTAAATATATGAATTTTATTAAAATAATGGTCTTAATATTGTAATTAGAATGCAAAACTTTAGACGACTATAAGACGAATTTTTTCACTCATTAAAATTCATTGCAATCAGCCTTGTATTAAAGACACATTATGTTATAGTGTGAAAATAAATAATTTTGATATAATCCAGAAACTTATCATTAGAATAGAACACTCCATAAAACTGTATTACAACACATCAGTACGGATCTACCGACACTTGATCATCCGAAAGGTTGCTCTGAAATATTTCAAACTTAACCACCAAAATAGCATCTCTTCCAGGCGACTCCCAAATCTAACACCCTTAGCGATGCACCAAGATCTCTCACAGTTCACGCTAGATCGTGCTTCAAACACGATCCATTCGAGTGGTTTTACAATTAGTTTCCCTCCCTCAGCATTATTCCCCAACCGATAAGCAGACACAACGCCCGCGAACAAAGACACCACCAACGGCCTATTTAATAGTTCAATATGATCGCCACTTCAAACTGCTCGAGGGGGTGGAAATGGAATCTTCTGATTTACGGCGTAACGAAAAACCGATGCTACGGTGCATTACGAAAAAAGGGAACCCATGAATCACTGCATTAACAATGTGCCGAGTGAGCTGGAGGAGAGTTCCGCTTTTCATTGAAAGATGAGCATTGGTGCAGCGTTAGATCGTGCTACTCAAATTTCACCCGTGAGAGCTCCTGGAATCGTCACGAAACCATGATCGCGGTGAGAAACCCTTCGGCCTCGATTTACATTGCGAATAGCAACAACAAAATACATCGTTGACCTCCGGAGTCTGGAAATCAATCATTATTCCCGCTCGCCATCTACGGACTATTCATTAGAATTTTTCTTTTCAACTCCGCACCGGCTGAATTTGAATGCAGTCTGTACGGTCGCACCATCATCATCACACCCCAAACCACCTTCTGGTTCCAAACGGTCTTTTCTTTCGTCGAGACGATCGTATAACACCCCTTATGTTGGGTCTACCCGAAAGCGAACGTACGAAAGCGACGACAACGATCTTGACAAGTGTTGAAGAAATGGTCTTGAAGTCTGTCTAATGTACTGCCTAATGCATCGTGCAGTCATCGTCATGGCTGTCACAGGGAATGAGAGACTTGGTTGTGTGACTAAAAGTGCCATATGTTTCTCCTCCTTATGTTACACGCTACGCCACTGTCACGATGAGGGTCAGGATTGGCTTATGGCGATGGCAGAGGCTCTGGCGTCTAGCTCGTGACGTGGAACCTGATCATATAGATGTGGGGTGATAAAACTTCGACACTGCCCAACTTTAACTTCGTTTCCGTTGGGACAGGACCTTAGCCGTTGATCGTTCAGCCTTGTTACGGCGTGTTCTTCATTATCACAAGCGAACGATTACCTGCAACCTGTTACTCGCATTTTATAGCTTATATTGGTTTCTTCACCCGATTAAACCTCACAATCGATTGCACAAGAAAACATTAGACGGCATACAAATATGGTTTGCCCATTTCACGTTCCACGTTGCCGAGATGCAGTAAAAACAAAATCTCATTTCGCGTTGATCTCCTCCACGGTCAGCAAAGCACATTGACAGTCGGGAGGGCGTTCCCCGAACCGTCAACGAGGTTTTGCTGTCCTCCCCGTGATGTAGCAACGCACTGCCGAAGCCTCGACTTGACCTCCATTCCATTCCCGGCACGGTGTCGCTATAGGAGGGTGCTCGATATTATTGCAAAAGATAGCCACAACTGGAATGGTTTATTTATATGAAATAAAAAAACCCCCACAAAAAAATGAATTAATTTTTGAGTGGTCCTCTTTCACTGTCGAGCGCACGGTGATGTCTTATTAAACGTTTGAACGATCTGTTTGTGGCCAAATATGCTTCGGGCATCGTGTTGCACGCGGTTGACAAACGAATGGGTAAACGATTCGCCATGGGTCTGACATTAATAAGCACTATCGAGATGTTAACCGCGTGTAACTTCTATTGGAAGATAAGCTTCCTTTTTTTGTTTTCGTTTGCTTCATTCAACACACTTGTACATCCAGAATCCTTGTATCCGAAGGCCGTACATGGCCGGAATGGTAAATAAACATCCCAGAAACAGAGCATCTCACAACACATCAAACGTGAGTTCGGTACCGGGAGTTACGGGTAAAGACATGAGCCCACCGACAAACACGCCCAGGGATAGGTTTCGCTTCCTGCGGCAAGTAAACAAATCAATCACTCCTGCTACATTGCGCGCAAAGACTCTTCCTGGGCGTCGGGTTCATCATCTTCCGACGGTTTCCATCTTCTGCCCATATTCGGAGAATTATTGCATTTATTTAATCATGCTTGCCCTGGGTGTACGGGGCGTGAACTCCCTGCGCCGCACTGGACATCGACCATGGATGTCGATGATGGAACAGTTCGTCGTTTTCTATCCAGTTTCATCAGTGCTGCAGAACACACACATTATTGGGCCGAAAAAGGGGGTTAAGAATTTGTTTAATTTATATGTGCCACCGTTTCGTTTGTTGGTTTCGAGTGGAGGCGGAAATCTGAATGCTGGCACGAAGCTGATGGACGTTTGCTTTTGGGTAAACGGCCAAGAGTTTTCAAAATGCTGACCAATCATGATGAACTGTATATCGGTAGCAATATAAGGGATTTATTTTTGGACTGTTGATCATCACTTGGAATGGTGGAAATAGCTAAATGTGTATGATTATTATTAATTCCATAAATATAAACAATAGATTCTTAACATAATCTTAGCATATTAATAAAATTAAAGTTTCCTGCCGAAGAACTTGCATCACAAGTTTTCAACAAACGATAGTAAACGTCAGTAGTATACGTCAACCTATCAACATCATGCAAACTATCAGTACCTTAACTAAACATTTATTTTTTAACTTAAAATGAATTAGCAATGTGATCGTAAAAAGTGACTTTTTTAGTAATTAAGCTCTGTAACTACTAAAATCACTAAGTTCTAAAAGAAATGAGTTCCAGGTGACATACTTGTCAAATCAATTTCAGTTTGTTTACCATCATTGAAATGTCAATTATCAATTCAACTAGCGTCGTTTCATTATCAAAGATTCAACTTTTACTGCCAACGGATCACCAAAACAGCTTGTCAACCGTTTGCCTATTAAACCTAGCCATCTAACGATCTCACCGTTAGTCCGTTGTACACCACAGTCGGCCAGCCCCATTTCGCGTCCAATCGTCCAAACGACTCGTCCTAATCACTACAATGTAGCCCAAATCGAGAACAATTTTAATGACCACCAATGTCCTTTTACGGTGCCCGGTTACATCACACTACATTCCCTCGAACATCGAAACATCCCCAGGGGTATCTGCCCTGGCAGTGCAGAAAAAGCCCTCGATGCGTTTCACATTTAGCCATCCACGAAGGACATTCTCTCCCCCCCTAGGGGGGTGGGCCAACTGCATGAAACTCGCGCTCAATATAAATTATGAATACGCGCGGTTCGCGGTGCCCTGCGGGAGCATTAGTGTCATTTTGCTTTGACAAGGGGTCAAGCGGTTCGCAGAGATCGATTCCCCAAGTGTCGCCCAAGCATTCGAGCGGCGAAATTGGACTCCGTTCCGAATGGCAGCAGTTCACGATTCGGTCCGGTGCAATACAGGCGCACCGTTTCGAATGCACATGCAAATGTGTGGTTTTCGTATCCGTTCGGCCATGGTCGGTGCGCTAAAGGGCTGCGAAGTTTTCGAGGTGCTATCGCGAACGACGCATTTGGGTTAAGCCACGTTTGGGAATTTTGTTCTCCCTCACCTGGACACAAGGTGGGGATTTCTTCAACCGTGTACGGCGTTCTGTGCCATGATTCTTTGCGGCTCGTGTTTGGCTGTTTACGGATGGTGGCCTAATTTAGGCAGACAGTGATTTACATCTCACTTCGGTGATCGGATTCGGGTTTTTTTTTTGTTTGCATGTGTTGCGACCCGGTCCGCCCGTATGCTAGGATGTTTGTACGAGAGAGTTTCCAATTTTTGTATGTGTTTCCACAACTATGGGAATAATGCATATTCAATTAGGTAATAATTTTATTACTATTTTATTACATGTAACAGTCCGCAAAATATTCGTGAGGCAACTTGTTTTCAAGAATATCTGTAAAAGTAAATTAGATAGTTTAAACTCATATTGTGCGAAGGTTTTTATAGACAGACAGACAGACAAACAGACAGAAGCAGCCTTTTATACACATGTTTCGAGAGGTAATTCTTGCAGCAAATAAACAAAATATTGTACGGGAACCCCAATAATTGCACTTCAAGGTTACCTGAACATTCAAAAAATTGTTTAAATCAGAATTACATTATTTCGGAGACTTTAAAAATACCTAATATTAAATTTATGAGCTTCATATTAATTAGTTGCATAAAAACAGGATAATTTCGTAGGTTTGTTTGGATAATTCGATTTGTTACGTATATAAATTATCTAAAAAGAGTGCGTGAAAATATAGAAATGAAACATGAAAATTTATTTGAATTCGGTACAAGATCGCTAAAAATTATTTACATAAATCTTTTCTTTTTTCAGTTATTGTGAAAATTAAATAAAAACGATCTTATATACAGCTTTAACTTCTTTAGTGCCATCCAACGACCACTTTTGATTAAAACCTTAAAAATTCAATATTTTAAATAATGTATCAGTATAAAATATGAAAAAATAAAGAGCGTAGTTGGCCTGATCATTTTGTTTCATCGAACAATTCTCGATCAATCAATAAATTATGTGAAAACAGTACGTGAAAACATGGAAACATGAAAATTTATTTGAATTCGGTACAAAATCGCTGATAATTATTTTTTAATAAATCTGTTCTTTTTTTAATTATTGTAAAAATTAAATAAAAACATTCTTATGAATAGCAATAACTCCTATAGTACCAGCAATCGGACACTTGTGATTAAATCCTCAAATAGTCAAAATGTTAAATAATGTAACAGTATAAAATATTTAAAATATAGAGCAACTCCATCCTACATTTTTACCGTCAATAGGGCTGATACTATAACTCTGATCTGAAATTAGTGTTTTTATTAGAAAAGTCAATATTAATGTTTGCCAGTCTCCAACACACCGACTACCCACTGTGCTCCGAGGCTGGCAGTTCATCGCACGAAATGCATGAGAGTTTAGAAAGAAATGCAAGTCGCACACGAAAGTGCACGAAAACACAATAAAAAGAAAACACCGTGTGCATCGCAATGCTTTCTTTTCCCACCGAGACATCGTTCCCGGTCGAGCTACCGGTAGCAGCTACCGGTGGCCACCCATTTTCGTTCAATCCAAAAGCCCACCCATCAGAGTGCAGCTCCCGAGTGTGTGCATATCCTCCACTTCTCAGCAACAGCTTGAACCCAGCATTTGGTCATCTCATTATTTGCGCTTGCGACACATAGCCACGCTGAAAGCATACGATTCGTTTTCGATTTCGTTGGTTGGAAATGATCAAGCGCCGCAACAGTGAGCGCACACGCATCGTTCGCACAAACAAACAAACAAACAAATCCCGAATGGCTCTGCTGTCTTTATGCTTTTTAAGCGGGCGAAGTTTTCTGCCCAACGGCTGATTTAATGCGGTGATCTTATCGGAGTGTTCCGTTTGTGTGTTCGATCCCCCAATCGAACATATCTATGTTTCCTGCCCACCGCCTAACGAGCATCTCTGAATGGGGCTTATGTTTTATGGCACAATCGAAACGATGTTTTTTTTTGCTAATCCCCAAGAAATCCGCCCAACACAAAACCGTCTCGGAACGTTTATGAGTCAATTAAAATGTTTAGCCGTAATCGGA
The DNA here is from genome assembly GCA_000349025.1 of Anopheles minimus. NCBI lineage: Eukaryota > Metazoa > Arthropoda > Insecta > Diptera > Culicidae > Anopheles > Anopheles minimus. Next base: position 713,209 of record KB664255.1, on the reverse strand, counting down.
TTACAAAACCCCGTGCGTTTGGATTTCGCTAATGGGAATGTCCGTTACCGCCCAGTTTCAGGTGAAACGCTCGATCACGATTCGGTTCGTGCATCGTGAGAAAACGACCTGCAACGAGTGTGGCCACTACGGGTGATTTGACCGAATTTTCAGTGCCACCCCAATGCCGAAAGGAAAAGTGACCGATTGATTTGTCGGTCGGCACGATGAGTTAATAATCGAATCTGTTTGTCGGCGGCATTCTTCAAACCCGGTGCTAGTTTGTCTTGCCTCATCGAACGGTTCAATTGAGTGTTATTGTTTTGATTACGGTCAATTGCATGTGGAATGTGTGGTATGGTTGCAGATTTTTTTGTTCAAATTGTCCTTCAAATGTAGGTCAGATTAATGTTTACCTTTAGAATTAAAATTTAATTATAAGATGTTTTATGTTACAACCCCTCCCAACACTGTCGATATTATGTTTATCAAATAAAAAAAACACAATCATCCATTAAACACAGCAACCGGTCACGTTTCGCAAAACCGGAAACAGGCCACACTCGACACTCATTTCGTGGAAAGCCATTTATTCTGCCTGCGCCATTTATACACAAACCCCATATCATAACAAAACAACCACCGCTGGACACAAACCATTATCATGATTAATGTGTATTTATTACTCTTTAATTGCCATCCAGAAAAAGAATGCCCGGCAAGAAACTGTGTCACGGATTCCTTGCTCCTGCTCTGCCATTTTGCGACCCTTTTGCGGTGTCCTTTTTCCACCCCCTCCCGCTCTGACATTATGGTGAAATGACGATTTAAATGAATATTTAACACGAAAACTTAAACTGCCAAACGGAGTTGCTGGGATGGCAGTCAAAGTTGTGGCAGCTTCGTTCCGATGAAAAAAAAAAACACACTCATCCGTCAAAGCCACGAATCTGGGTTAAGCGTTTGGAAGAACGAGAGGGAGTTTGGTTGATTCTTCTTGAGATGGAAATGAACCGAAACTACGGCAAGGCGCTAATGGATTAAACGTATCCACTAAATGGCTTCAGCCGCGGCGTGAATCGATGCAAAATTTTTATGTGACGGAACGTGCGCGGCCTAACGGAATAAGGAATGAAGTGAGCCGTATCAATTTCCTTTGACAGATCAGTACAACCTTTCAAAACATGCACCACACTGATGGCGGTGGAAGATAAATCTGCCACACAGACAAAACGACCACAAGGGATGGACAGAGGTAAGGTGGACAGAAATAATCGAATTCGTTGGGTTGAAATGATATCCTACGTGGTCCGAAACCGTTGCACTGGTACTGCACCCATATTATTTTGGCCCGTAACAAGATGCAAAAGATCTTAATTTATGGCGAAAAGTGCTGCATCTTATCGTACTGCATTTATCATCGCAGGCTCGGGAAATAAAACCACAAAGCGCAAAAAGTACGCAAAATAATTCCATCGATTGTGTGGAACGAAGGCTAAGGAAAGGTTATTAAAATTATTGGCAAATTTATGATGGTCGAGCCGCGGAAGATTTTTTTTACACTTCTCCTATACTGAGATGACACAGTTATATGATTATGTGGACCATAATCACATTGCAGCGAAAATTCTCCTGAAGAGGAGCTTAACTCATTTGCTCGATTTTGACAGAGACAGATTTTGGGGTGTGTGAAAAACTGACGCCTGTTTGTATGCTGTGTCTTTGGCGTACGTAAAGGATAATGTACAATGGAAGCAGTATGTGCAACACAGAAAAAAAACCATCCAAACGCTACTGTACCGAAATGGCTCAATTTGTTGCCCCGTGGCACATGCCGCTGATCGCTGGGAGGCGAGCGAGATTTATGGGTCTTGCTTCATTCGAGGTTAACACAGTTTGCTGCATGATTTACACATTAATAAGTGTCACGTGCCCAGCGGTGGAAAGAAGGAGAGTTTTATTTGGGAAATGAAATTAAACAAAAAAAAAACAACGTGAGTACGAGATACATGATGCACTTGTTTTGTGCTTTTTATTACAGTGATTAATTGGATTTTGCTTATGCTTTGTGGTTTTTTAAAACAGAACGGCATACGGTGGGTTAAAGCATAAACATGAAATGAAGAAAAAATTATCAACAGCAGTGAAAAGAATCGAAATTGCATGATTTGCATTGAATTGAAGACTCTAGTTAGGAAATTAAACAGGTCAAAAATATCACAAACTGTAGCCACAATTCATAGTAGGAAAAGTGTGGAGATCTCAGGTATTACTCATATGTGCTGCCACTCGATAGTTATTATAGCTTGAAAGACTTATTTCGATGGTGTTTAGGAGGACGTTGACATGAAAATGGAGGGTTAGTAGCAAAAAAGGTAGTTGGGGCGGTCTTACACAAAACAAAACAGGTAGGACTGAATATCCTGTATGCGCATTTTGAGGTTGAAGTGTCACAGAATAAAAAACAACACGAATTATTGTACTTTTGAATAAACATAATGCTTGGAACATTAAAGAGTAACATTGAAACTCATAACCTAAACAAAGTACATGACTCGTAGTAGAAGACCTACAGTTAATCCCACCAAATTTATTTCTCATCATTTGAAGTTTATGCTTATGATGAAGTACCTGTGAAAAATCTTTACCGAAATATTGTTTTGAAGTGAAAAGCACTCCTTAAGAGATCTTCATTTGGTGATGATGATGACGGTCTCACCCATATCCCTTGGAGATAAGTTCGAGATGCTTCGTTAGATATTTGCAATAAATGTACTTAAATGATTAGCTATATCAGATATTTATCATGTAGTTAATAATGATTTGCTTTGGAATAGAAGTTTTCGTTCAATATTTCAATGTAAAAAATTAGTAAGAATTTTCGAAGAGATGAGGGAGCATGACGAAAATTCACGTAGCCCAAAAGTAATTGCATTTTAAGGAGGACCACAAGTTCACAAGTAGTCGGTTCTTTAAGTTAGTACAAGCTCAAGGTAGAAGACATAAGAATATGTTTTCCTTTAGAGCTCAAAATATATCGCGAGATAGAAAGTATTCGCACATCAACTGTATTGTAACGTGTGAATGCTGAACTTATTGAGCAGCATACATCTGTGGAGGAAAGTTGAAAAGGAGACAAAAGCTCGCATGCACCTATTTATTCCTCAACGTTTATACGACATCTTTAAATACTTTTGAAATTACCCTCAAACTTAAAATACAACCATACACTTTAATGCTTCTAGTACCTGAATGATTCCAACTTAAAAGCGAACGCATTGCCCCTCTTCAACCGAAACCAGCTCCCCGAGCGGGTTTAATTCGGGAAAGTTAATCATCTCACCACACGCAACAACATTCAAACGCCATAATCGCTAATCGGTGACAGGAAAATGAAGTCCGCCTCTCCGAGGTCTGGCCATGGAAACTAGTTTAATGCCACTGCGGTCTCATTAAATCGTATTATCAACCGATTCGCTGACAAACGGCCCGCACCGCAAAAAAGCAACCACCCTTTGCCCGAAACCCAACCCCATCCCGCGTGATGGATGTAAAGCCATTTGCAGCTACTCATTTCCTTTCCACCGCACTCAATCGCCGGAGTGAGTGATAACGAAAAGTCACAGCATGATTGGATTGTTATCGAGCATCCTCTTTCCCACCTGCCACGTTTAACTTCCCGCCCATTAACGAGCAACATGCTAATGTGCAGCTGGGGGGATTAACATGACTATTAGCTGTACTGGTTTACCGACTTTTATTTTCTTCGTGCCTGCAGGCATTTAATTGGAAATTAAAATGCGAAAGCACGAGTTACCAGCTGTGCAACGGTCACAAGTGTCATGTGTTACAAAATGAGAAGAAGCACAAGCTACCGATTTGTACGAAAATGCATGCGAGATAAATACGTCACGTACACACCGTAGCTAATGATTTGCCTAATGATCTCCATCTGACTCAAATTATCTGCTCGATGCTGTTTTAATCACTTTGCCAATCCATCGACTAACCTTGTGCTTCGGAAGATGCGGCACAAGATGTGGAAAAAAAAACTTCTCCCAAAACAATTAGTAACTGATTCTGATGTCTCGTGCCTCGTTTGGAGTCTTTTAGATGTACCACTTTTTGCTGGTTCCCATTACTATTGCATTGCCCTTTTGCTATCTTTCACATGCAGCTTCACTCTCAACATCCGATGGAGCATGTCCGGAGCGATAATTTATCAGCCCTGCTGCTTCCCTCCACTCGACGGCTCATTGTACGATTGATTAATCGGCACAGTCATGCACGTTCGCTCGTTCTTTTCCTTCGAACCAATCATTTGGAACATCTTATCCTGGGGAGTATCTTGCAGTACAACAAAAAAAACCTCAAAAGGATCAATCAAACGACACCAGCAACGATCCAGAGATGCATGCTCAGGGAAAGTGAATCACACGCAGTTATCCTTCAGCAATGCAACCCCGTCCGATCATTTATCATTATTCTAATTATGCCCCTGCGTGTCGTTCGCACGGGGCGTTGAGAACGCACCCAGTCACTGGATCTGTCACTTTCTTCGTACAGTCCGTCACATCGGACGTAGCTGTCAGCGTGAGGTCAAGCACTTGACACGACCGTGCCAATCACATCGTATTGGGCCCTCCAAGGGCCCGAACAAACCTTAATCCAATGGTGGCGATTCCTCCCACTCGGTTCCCCAGGGATCGTGATTTGTACGGCGACAAAACAGACTTGGGAATTAATGTACTGTCAGTACGCTGGAATGTAGGACACCAACCGATCGATCGAACGGTTTTCCGAATGGATGAGTGCGTGATGCGTTTCGCTCCGTTGATTGGAGCCGAACTTAATTGGATCTTGTTGGAGCGGAGATTCGATAGAGTCGTCTAGAATGAAGCCATCGGATCTTTGAAGGTTTGCTGACAGATGCAGTTTGTAACTGACTACAGCCAAAGCAATCGGTGCATCAATCAAGCTAAGCAAGATTTTTTACTGAAGTTTAGTTTGAAAGCCATTATTTTCCACAATATTCTTCATTTTTGTTTCAGCTATGTTTAATGCTTGCAAGAATGTAAAGTAGTCCTCAATTCCCACAATATCTCTCACGTCTGAGATAAAGTAGAAACTTTAACTACTTAATAAGTTTTTGCAGAATAAATCTAGAAGCGATTCTAAAGAGTTTTTTAAAACATATTTTATTCTGAAAATTTGTTCAATATTTGCCAACAGTTACTGAAACTTGCTGAATGTGTCAAACATATTCGGAGATTGAAGATCGAATCTCATCTGGACCATATCCACCCTAAATTTAAAAAAATACGAATCACTTTCATATGCAATGCTCATGTGTACAATTTAAAAGCTGAATTACATTTAAAAATTTAAACTATTTTTTTCCATTTAACTTTAACAGCACGCTACTTAAACAAATCATTTCCTATTACAACCCGTCAGCAGTTCAATTTACCCAAAATGACATTACATCTTCAAACCTCCAGCCTCCTTCTCTTTGAACGCTTTAACCGAAAGCGGGTTTGGTCTCAAACTGCCCCGTCAATCTCGCCACGGATTAACCTTTCCCGTCCGAAACCATGTCGATTGCTTGACGATCGAAATGCAATTTCAATACGACGTCGACTCGAGATGCACTCTACCCATCGGGGTTCGGGAAGCGGCCGAGCGGAGCAAAAGTGCAATAATCGACCGGAGGACTGGAAGTAAATTTTACGGATAATCAGTCAGAATGGACGAAACGGACGTCAATTCCGTTTATAGTTATTGGCCCGATATATTCTGCCCGATGAAGGTTAATTCGAAACCACCCAGGAAAGGCGCTTTCGGTGCTTTGGTGTTCCGTGGATTCATTCGTACCATAAAATGCGAGTTATTAAAATTGTACAAAAAACCCCGTGAAATGAACCACCAAAAACGGGTGAAGCTTATTATCTTGCAGCAAACTGTATGCTAGTTGACCTAAAAACATCGCCCTCCCAGTGTCTGATCGTTACATAACTTCCACCGCAATCTGCCCCTTTACGGACGCCAAAGTCGTAAAATCTCCATCGATCACACGCATTTATGAGGGAGATTCTTCCAGCACACGGCAGCTAATATCGGTTTTTTTGGATCGCTAATGGATGAGCCGGGGACTCGGTACTGCGCCCTCCACTCGTCGAAGTTTCCTTTCGAAGGCCATTATTGCACTTTAATTGAATCCTGATCGTTGCGGCGCCAGTTTGAATGACGTTCACGCGCATGACTCTTAATCTGTGCTGCAAGTTAAGGGTGCATGGGAAACAAACGAAGCAAAAAAAAATGCAATCCGTACAAACGATCTCCGGAGGTAATAAAATGAGAGATTCCAGCCGGTTAAGTATGGAATAAAATGGAAACTAGCGAAGCTGAGATACGATTGACAGTTGGTTGGACAGTGTTTCAAAGTAACTGAATGTGCAATGGTTGTGTTGAAGAAAGCGCACATCTTGTTACATTGTGGGTTTTTTTTTATCACGGTGACTATGTATCATCATGAGATGGAGACTAACAACCAAATATTACGCCATCAACAAAACATCTATGATCAAGACATTACTTGAATTTATCAAGCCTAACAATCATGAAAATAATACAAACAAAAGTTCTAGACTGTCATAAATTAACTGATTTTAGTGTAAAGATAAGTATAAAATATATTCTTTTCAGTTTACGTAAAAGCCTAGAAGTATGCAAAATTTAAAAGAAATGTACTTCAAGAAAAGATTGGACTCCTAAAAAATATTAACTAAATGTTTGCTTCTTCCTTTTCTTTTTCTTTTTGTTCCTATTTTTCTTCTGCTTCTTCTTCTTCTTCTTCTTCTTTTTATTAATGTAACATCCTAGACATTATTGATAATTATTTTTGAATTATAAACTCTCATTTTAGTCAGCCAGCCTCTGCTACAGGAGAATGGTTTGAATGAGTTTTGGTATCGGTCCTGTTGCGCGAAAGACCAACATCGTTAGCTCAACACTTCCGGGCTGCCGCTTGAAAAATTATAATTTTTCATTTAATTTTTTGTATATGTTGAAGTCATTCAATACCTTGGAATTCCACCGCTCCTTGGGTATTTTTCTACTAATTGCATACATTTCGGCGTGTACCTAAAAGACGGAAATCAATCGTCAAGATATACATTAACTATACTATTTACCACTTTACTGCACTCGTTAATAATTATTTATTTCATAACAGATTGCATATCCGCCACGAAAAAAATAGTGTCTAAAACACAGGCTTTATAATCCCACCACAGGAGATAATCTGTGGTTAGCGTTATCGGTAAAATCAACCCTTAGTAATAAAGCTAAACGGATATCATATGATGAAGGGTGACCACGCCGCTCATAACGTGCTCCAGCATCCTATTTCCCCATACGTTATGTCGTGTGTGTTTATCCGGCACCACAAATGAGCACCTTCCGCGAGGGGTGAGCGCTTGCAATCACGATCACATCCGTCGAACGGTACAGTCCAAAAGGCATATGTACCCATCCTTAACCTCAAGACACGATTTGCATTTGCATGGTTAATTTATCACCAATTATGCAGTTGACTAATTGGCGGTGCGGTATATGCAGCGCAAGAAAACAAAGAACTCGCATGCTGCGTGTGTACCAGCCGGTTGTGAAGATTGCTGTTGGTTGCGGCAACATTTCTATCGAAAGCGCCCCACAGTCACAGTCACTTGTAACACTAAACATATGGTAGGGAAATAGTTCTTTCGTTCCGCAAAGGTGCTAGCTCAAGTGGCCGCTTGAGCAGCGAGTCTTGCAGAATGCATACAGACGATTGCAACCATGTGTCGGCCATTTCGGTGCTTCCTGCGTTCCGTTCCATGTCTAGTTCGTACTAAAATAGCGCGAAGAAATGTTTCCAGACGTGAAGCTTTGTCATGGTCGGGGTTTGCGTTCGCGAAATGGTTCGTTATTGATAGTGAACGAACGTCACCACTGCAAGGCCCGTTGTCTACGCGAGGTTTATTAACAAAATGCGAAAGAAAGAAACAAATGAAGCTCTTAAGCAGGGAGCATACTCAAGGGAACCCTTTACCGACCAGAGTCGAACCAATGTTGGCCAATTAATAGTGCGGAAGTTGTCACTTGAGAGTGTCATAATGGGGACTTGAACTCTTGGGCCTCTTTTCGAACGAATCGTGTAATAAATGGCGTGATGCAGAATTTAGTTCAAAGGGATTTGCGTCCAAAGAACAAAGAAGACACTCAGCTGCAGTTCATTCCCGGGTTTTTTTTTGTTGTAGGGTTGCAAAACGATGGTCTCTCAAGACGTAAGTGGCTGTTGACGGATTTATTGTGTGCGATATGAGAACGAAAAATTTGCATTATGTTTTAAAAGCTCCTTGAAGCAGAAGAACAATAAAAGAAAACAAAAGAATACTTCTAAAATTATTTAGCTGCTGCTTATCGTGGGAATAAAATCTTTCAGATATTAGAGAAACAGGAAAATTCTCTTGTTCGTATAGTAATAAATTTATTAAACATTTTATAATCAATAAACACCAACTGAGCTGATTGAGTTTTAGATTTACATCGAAAGAACCCTCATAACCATTTTGTGGTATCAACCCTTATTTCTTACAATGGAGAAAAGATTTAAAGAAGTGTCTACGCTCCACTGCAATCATACAATTATCAATAACGATCCAATTAATCGTCCCATCAACGCAATTTGCGCGTTCAATCACAAACCCTTCGTTTTTCGTGGTTCTTCTAAAAGGGTGCGGGATTCTATGTATTAAAGAAAAATAATAATACTCAAGCATGATAATCGTATAATGGCGCTGAGGTCTAACAAGATTATGATGCCCATGTTCTTTTTGACCTTGCATGATGGTTAGGGATTATGTTTTATTCTATCACTTATTCTTGTTGTTTTGAGGCAGAGAAATGAAAGAAAATTAGAACTGCATCTACTTTTGTATAAAGAAGATTAAATAAAATGTGATTAGCGAAGAGAAGAGCGCGATCTAAACCCTTAAGGGATTTGTTTTTCAATTGATTAAGAGGGTTGCGAATTAATTTTTCTGTTATCAACAAATTATATTTTATTGTCTTTTTTAAATGTTAATAAAAATGATAAATTTGTGCAATCTCTAGAAATTATTTTTAAATAATTCGTCTTAATCTTCCCCATTACGGTGTGCCCTCAAGCATTGTCGGGATGAATGTGCGCCCTTCTGATAAACTTGTTCAATATCGTAAACAATCGCCGTGGGACAAACCGACTCGGGTACGTTGTACTCATACACACACTTGAGTAAACCCCCGGGAACGTGAAATTGGACATAATGCTGCAATAAACTCAACCCTAAAACCACGCACGGACCACAGAATGAAAATGGAGACGGCGTAAATGGAATCGATGGGTGCGCGCTCTCTCTCGTGAGACACAATCTTTACGCAACGCCCCGGCGCCTTTGGGTTCCCGTAACCTGTGTGCCCGCTGACAGTTAAATTTACTGAAACTACGACCACGCACCACGGCTGAAAGTGGTCTAGGTCAGTGGCAAGGCCATAAATGATCCTTACGGTGGTGTAGTAGCCGGTCCCGGCAAATGGGATAAACATGGGGCGAAGAAATATGTGTTCTTTTTAGCAAGTTTATTGGAACCCTCGGCACCTGGGCAGGGTGTATTGATATGGACATAAAGTTAATCGAAAGCAGTGATATTGGTTGGGAAAATGAAGCACCCGAAAGGGTTTGTCCTTGCCGAAGGGGGTGAAATAGTACCTATTGCATTAGCATTTTATTGTGGCGCACACAACACCCTTTGCTGGTAGATTAAATGCGACGGAAGAGAGATAGCCACGGATCGGCTTTTGCTCAGTTTGCTAATAATTTTCTACAAGACCCATTTCAGGTTACCTTGCGGCAATGAGTGTCACACGAGTGGTGGCACATTATCGAGTACTCATAAATAAGTTGTCAAGCGGTAATAAACGATAGCCAGCAGCGACTCTGGTGACTCAAGGGAAAACCCAAAATAAAAAGGATTTTCTTTTAATCGTCTTGCGAGAAAAATATTCTAAAGATAAACGAAGGAGCAGCTTAAAGTGGTTACCCCATTATGAATAGAAATAGTTTATCAGCATAAGTCAATTAAAAGCATGTTTACGGTCCGAGAAGGAATGCGACTTTCCACCCCTAGAAGACGATTGTTCTAAATTGAATTAATGCATAAATTACACACATTTTCCACACGTTTCATCCCTTTTTCTTACGAAAAACCGGCCCCACCCGTAAAAGCAAAGAAAAAGGGCAACCAGCTCGGGTGTCTGGAAAACTTTCCTAATTAGTGTTGCTTTACAGTTTTCCTATTTTTTTTCGTTTTTCGCTTTTGCTTTTGTTGTGCTGCTCCACTAATGAGCCCGTGGGTGCTGCCCATAAGCTGCAGCTACGGGAAAGATTCAGGCCATCCGAGTGATGCGCAAGAAGTGAGAAAAATCGCACCGCAAGCAAAGCATCAATTACGTACAGTGAAGGTGAGAAATGGTTTTTACACCTTGCACGTGGTGCAAGGAATGTCATTTTTGTTGGCCTCCATTTTTTTCTGTCCATGCCGATTACTACCGGGTGACTTTTGTTTTCCATAATGTCATGGCGCTTTAATGCAATGAAAAAAATGCAGATCAATGTACCACGTAGGGGTGCAAGGTATTTTTTTATAGTAAAATGTACATCGTCATTAACTTATAAAATAAGTCACCGTATATGATTTACATAAACACGATCCATCGTGTTAACGCAATGTTTTACAAACAATAATGAACTGTAAGCAAAACAGGTTACAATGTTACCGTTGGATCTTTTGCGATCGGTTTACGAGCTTTACTTCATTTAAAAGTCCTAAAAAAACACAATGATATCCAAAACCACCCATCATCTGCCACTGTGCGTTTTTTTTCTCGTTGCTGCTTTCTTTACATTCCAGAAAACCTTTATCATCATCTTGTTTCGGAAGCTCATAAAACCTTCTTCGGTACGGTTTGGCTTAATGAACATTCGGAGGGAAGGGTGATGGTTTGTTTTGTTTGGCGATGTTGTTTCTAATGACCCGGCCGCTTTGTATGCTAAAAACCGGGCCGAGTGAAATAAATTAAACAACAAAATGGTTGCGTGGTGCACGGTGGAAAGGTGCGTGTTATCGAACGTGTTATATCAACTGGTTGCTGGCCGTACGGAATGCAATCGCTCTTTTCATCGTGCACCGTAAATCTGTTAACGCTGCAACCGGCGGGCGCCGATAGGGACAACACGAATTAAGTCGCGAACCATAAACGAATTAAAATGACGAGGCGTGTGAAAAATTATGAAGTTTGTGGCATCAAGAGTCAAAATTAAAAGCAACCAATTTACGGCTTGCGAATAAAGAAGGTAGAAGTATTAACTGGAACAGAATTTACAGTCGGTGCAGTCGATTGTTTGATGCACTTGCCAAAGATTTAATATTGATTTAAATTGTATAGCAAACAAACAAAACAGTATTCATAAAATGCAATTTATATAAAATGCTCTCCTGGAGGATTTTAAATTTAAAAATAATTCGTATTTTACTTTAGAAATTGTTTAGAAACTGATATTTTTATCATAAACAATTTTACTTTGACATTTCATACTACTTGAGGTTATAAGAAGGAATCCAGCTATTAATAGAAACGAAACAAAAAGAAGTTAAAATTCTATTGTTTTAAAAACAATCCCCACATCTTCAATGTCGTCAGTTGCAAATTGCTTCACAAATGTTTCGCTACCAGATCGCTGCTATATCAAAAGTAGTCATAACACCAAAAGTCGTTCCAACTGGACGAATTCTTCCCTTTAGATGACCCCGCTTCTGAGGATGAGTTTAAATTTTCACACGATCCCCATCGTATGGAAAAACGAAACCCGTGTGCACCGGAGCGCAAACGATGGTTTTAATAAACCCGGCACAACTGCTTCCCGTTTGATGTTACAGATGTTACTTGATAAATAATTCTAATGGGTAATGCTTTTGATGTGAGGATCATTTGCTATCAGATATCATCGAAGTCGCATGAAAATTTCATAGTTTTTCATGGTTACATGAGGAAGAGAAAAATAGTTATGCTTTACCTTAGCTTATTTCCATTTTTATGGAGAACTTTTTTAAAACCTTGAAAACTTATTGAAGTAATTTTACAAAATATAATAATATTCGAAAAATAATTTCCCATTTCCATTTCCATTTAAAGCAACTTTATCTGCACCGTGACCTGCGTTGTCTCATTCGCGTCAAAGGTCGTGTCAATTGCAGACGTCATCCCAATGCACCCATCGACCGTGACAGCCCTGTACTGGCGGGACGATGACGTCGAGCATGATAGTATCCCCGACATCATCGCGATAAGACCACCGTGAAATGGAAACTACGGTCACGGGGTTCTTATCTATTCCACTGCAGCACCCAAGCACAGATCCGTGTGTCCGTGTCCCGACGGGATGAGAGAGCGAAGGAAGAAAAAACCAAAAGGGATCTCACCCTCCGGCCATCTACGGGTAAGGATTAATTTCCATCTGAATGCGCACGGTTTCACGCAGCTACTTGCATACGGGACCGTATCCCGGGATGTCCTTTTATATAGCAGTCCCGGGCAGTCCCCGGAATGGAAGCAAAACAGCCAGCGGGCACACGGAAAATTGTTCCGGTGCCATCTGATAAAAGATTGACATCTGAAATGAGCTGAGCGGTGTGTATGTGTTTTTGAAAAGTGAGCGCAGCTTTTGCGCCGTCCCTGTCGCAGGAGCATTGACTTACGACTTCTTTCGACAGGTGTATGACACTGTGCAGTGTTCGGAAATGTTACGATAAGATATATCTCCCAACGACTTCTATTTCGACTACTCATTCAACAACCACATGCGAACGGAACAGTTCCTGCAGGCTATTGACATTAGGCAGGCTTTTTTGCGCTTTCTTTCCTTGCTTCAACTATGGGATGGTTTTCCAACAAGTGTGCCTTTAATGTACCAACCATTAGCACAATGATGCAAATGCCATCTTCATCGGACCGATTGGTAACAGATGGATTAGACGATGGCTGAAACTATTGGAGCAGTCACCGTTCACAAGTTGCCTTGGGGGCGTTTTGGGCAGCGGAATGTACCAAATGGTGGGCCAGTTCCAGTGAAACATATCTGGCCAACATTATTCTATTATGGTCTTGGCAGGATGGAAGTCAAATAGAACACAAAGCTGCTCCTGATGTACCGGATTCCAATTCATGAATGGAGCCTGGGTGCCTTGGGTGAATACCCTTGAGCTATGAGCGTATGATATGAGCATTTAGATGAAGATTTGCTGTGTAAGTTTTGCTCAATATTCTTCTTTTAAAACCGATGCTGAAAAGGTCATTGAAAGTGCACGCTTTTCACGATGGTTTAATGTGGTAGGTTCTAAAATACTTTTAATTTCTCGAAATTAATTAATCTCCTTTTCAAGAATTATTCATTTTTGGGGTTCGCTCCCAACATTTCCCATGCTCGAACACCACCAGAAAAAAGGTCGTAAATAATCGATTGAAATAGTGCATTGCACCAGCAACAGCAGCAGCAAGTTAATAACGTTTGAATATTTTAAACACACCTCCGCCACCGCTCCGACACGCATCCCGTACGGAAAAATGGCGACCTCTCCGCCCGATGGCGAGCATTTAAAGCCATTAAAGCTAAATCAAATGCCGCATACGGACACTGTCCAAACATTCCCATGCCGTGCCTTCTGCGCCCTCCATTTCGGGGAGCACTTTATGCTGCAAAAATTAATTTTCCAACCCTGTGCCGACCGAGCGACCTCGCCGTCATCGTCATTGGGGGCTGTGAATGAAATTTATACCTCACCATACGAAACCGACCGGAGCCGGGAGCTGTGCGAGTGCATATTTTATTCAATTTAACTACCAACTCGAACAACGGCATGATGCGTCTGCCACATTCTTCGGACTACCCCCATTTCCTACCATCGGGCAGATGCATTTGCATTCCTTTGGTGTGCACACACACACGCACACACGTGGCGATGGAGTGCAAAGAAAGCTGTCCGCTTCGGTGAGAGATACGGGGTCACTCTACTCGGCAGTAAAACAGGTGAAATGTGGTGGACATGGTATTCGCAAAATTGTATGCACACTGCCCAGAACCTGACATAGAACCGGCGCATGAATGGTGCACTGGTCAAGCGAATAGTGCACTTGGTCAAAACCGGGCACAAGCAAAGCAAGGGCAAGACTTAGATTCGATCGTGATAGCAGTGAAGTTGTTGCTGTCATGCCAAGAAATAAACATCGTTTGCGCTTGGAATAGGTTATGACGGGCGGCTCCAACATGAGCGTATGTGCATAAGCGCTTCCAGGGCGACACGGCAGAGGCGGTTCGTTCGTATGTTGGTCAGTCATCTATCGCTTTTTTTCGCTGGGAAATCCCCCTCACTATGGATTCCCTTTTACTGGAGAGAAATTGCGCTAACGAACCGCGTTGGAATGGCGAAAAATATCACTTATACCTTACCTTCGCCAAGAACTAGCTGATAATGAATCTCAGGAATTGTGATACCTATTCTAACGTACATGTCGTTTGTTTTCTGGAAGCTAAATAATGTATACGGAAAATATTACCTAGGACATCAGGAACTCCAAATTATGTCCAAAGTATTGGAATACATATTGAAGAAACTATAGGAATAAAGATACAGCACATTGACACAAAGTCTCTATAAACTAACAAACTAACCTTTGGTCATTTAAACTTCAACTTCTCTGAAAGAGCTCAGGACAACGGTCATCAAAACACGTGATCAAATGAGAATATCTTATTTATCATATAGGTTATATCTTCGCATATAAAATACTTCTAAAAGGCTTAAATATCAACTACTGTTTAGGGAATTTGTAAGAACATAAATAAACTGTTAAGTTCAATACTAATATGCTCTTCCTTAGAATCCTTACAACATTCTTCCTCTAGCTGTTAATTATTCCTGTTTCTTGGATAGTTTAGGTTAGAAATTATTGTTAGGTTAGACTAAGTTTAGAGTAAGAGGTCTTGTATGGCTAAAGCAAACCAAGGTGTTGGGGAAATAAATAAATAAATAATTATATATTTAAATAAGTGAATAATTATATAAGTATATAAATTAAAAAATAAGTAACTAAGTTAAGCGATAAATAAATAAATACATAAACAAATAAATAAATAAGATGTTGAAGATTGATATAGTAAGATTTTCCATCTCCAAGAGATGAAGTTTGGTGTCTTGTCAATCTTCTTAAAAAAATGCACCAGGTTTTAGTTACAAACTATTACTGAGTAACAATTCCTTAATTGAGATTTCATCGACTGAATATTTAAAGTAAAGATAATTTGCTGATACAGGCTACGCCAAATGATACAGACTAGCTTGAAGGCTAATCGACAGGTCCTTAAATTATAAAGAGAGCATCACATGCTCAAGCTGCTTCTTCTGATCGTCTTCAAAGCAGTTATCAAACCTTGTTCAATCTCCAAACATTGTTAATGTTCTAGATCTCGATCGTCATAATTTTAAATGATGCCGGATCATTTTATGCACTATTCCAATTCCTTCATTTCCATTACTGTCTTACATTTCCCATCTGCTTACAAGCTGTCTAATAAGGTTTCAAATGAGTTTTTAATGCCATAATACAACTTCTAAATAGCATCACGTAATGCCCAGTGAATCATGCTATTTCATCAACCTCCCATACCCGAAAGCCACCTGCCCAAGGGTATCGATGGATGAAATTCCTATGAATATCTTCCAGGAAAATCTAAATCCATCCCATCCTAGCGCCCTCGTACGCGCATCAATGAACTTCGTCACTATGCATACGAAATTGTTTTTCCGCCACTGGCTACCGTTTCCATTGTCCAAATGTCCCAGCTCGTGGAATGAGTTTATGCAAAAGATCCCGTCCCTTTTTCGTGTACCCAAGATGTCGAGTTCGGTGGACAGAAAATGGCGTGAAGACACCCTCGGACAAGGAAGAAGCGTGCAAGCGTTAAGACAAAAGCTGGTGCGCAAAAGCGCAAAAATTAATAATTCCTTGCTAGTCGGTGCTTCTTAGAAAATGGTATTATGATGTTGTTCCTTTTTCTTTGCATTGCTGCTGTTTATTTAGATGTGTTCCCTTTTTTTTCCCCTGTCGCTTAATTTCATATTGTGGTCCGCCTGAACCTGGTTCAGATTTCGTGAAATGCGCCTGTCGCTGAGCAGTAAAGTTAATTAATTTTAACAAACGTACCCGGCTGGTCACAAAGTTCGTTCGCGCTCCGTGTCGATTGTTGTCCTTTCCGCTTTGCGCCGCTGCGTGACGAGTTGATGCCAGGTTTTCGAAGGGAAGCAGACGGACAGCAGCAACAACTGTCCGATGTCGAAGGATGCAAAACAGTCTGCGCGGGTATGTGAAAACATAAAAGTGCGTCCTATGCGCCCGTCTGCATGTGGAGATATTTTTCTTCCATTCCGAATCGCTGCACAAATTTACGAGTAGTGTTACGTGCGCACATGGACTTATCTGGGGCGTATTATCGCTTTAAACGAGTGCTACCATAAAATGTACCCCGTTTTAATTTTTTTCCATCTCCACAAAGAATTAAACGATAAACTAACACAAAACCATTTGAAGGGAACAAGAGACGAGAGCAACAGCAGCAGAAAACGGACGCACAAACTGCTCATCAAGATAAGAATCACAGCTCGCATAAAATAGTGCACTAATTATTGTGCTCCCGTTTTTTTGGGGACGTCAAAAAAAAGGAACGCAAGCTGGGAATGACTCTTTTACCACCCCCTTCCTTTCTTCTCAAAATCACACGCACATACACACAACCTGCTCGATCAGCTTACCGAAGGTCAGCAACAATGCAAACCGTATCGAATCGAAAGACTAGCCGCTAGCCTTACAATGACCCACCGAATACATAAAAAAAAACATCACTTGAGCACCGTGCCCATTATCACAATCACCAGTAAAAATTAAATGCCAACAAGCAATTTCACTGATCGCCTCCGGACTGATCACACTCACCGCAACAATACACCAAACTCGCGTGAAAGGCCCGCACAAATTACGTGCCAATTTAATGAGCCCGAACGACACTTTTGACGAAAATCAATTTTGCAACCATCATGCCCACTAAACATTTTATTCGTATGTTTTGTTTTCTTGCCTTTTTTCATTCGATCATAATTTGATTGTGTAATGACGCTCACCCCCGATGATCGATCGATAGCGATTCACTGACGGATGACATTTCACTTGCGTTGGGCCGAATCTGCGCATACGCACGTAGCCTTTTTCGCGCCACGGAAAGGCGCCTATCGAAGGAATGTCATCTCACGAATGTGCGTTTTGTTTTCTCTCTTTTCCTTCCGTACAACGTAAACACGCACACGCGACACACAGCATAAACAAAACGCAAAGCAACAAAGCGTCTCGCGATCGCGGCACAACGCAACACACCCAACCAACCCGGCTGCTCGTCAAACAGCGACTGTCGATGCTGAGTGCCGGAGCGATTAATTTAAAATGCATTCGCTGGACTGTTTTTTTTTTGCTTTAAAAGATTTACCACCACAGATTCCAAACCCCTCGCTTGGGGTGAGTTTATGCTTCACTCACGCGCCTTCCGTACGGCCGTAGCATAGAAATGCCGGTTCTTGTGTCCCTTCCCTTGTGGGTTTTCGAGCGTGTTGGACGCGCATACAGTCACAGACACATCGAAACGCACTCACGTCTGGCCCCGGCCCCGGTACAGGTTAGTCCAACAAAAGGGGAATGAGTTTGCTGACGCTGGAGTTCCCAGTGCTGAGCGACTCGTAGCAGAGGGAATCATTTCACAGACTGCTTTTTGGGGGACAAGGAAGTGAGAAAGCAAATAAATCCTAACGCTACTCTTAACTGTGAAGGAGGTGGTTGTGTTCTTTACGATGGGGAGATATCAACTTCTGAAAGGGATTAAAGTTAAAATATCCTGGGTAATGACTTTAACTAAAAATGAAGAAGAGCTGTAATTGTAAGGAAAATTTCAGTTAAAAACGTCTTGTATAAACAAAATCTAAAATCTATGAATAGTTAAACCCGTGAGATAGTGTAAATAAGCATAAAATGTGAATTGTCTGACATATTGCATACATTTAGGCGTCATCTATCCGAAATTAACTTGAATAGTGGAGTGTTCGTACACAAATGAGTTATTTTTTATTTAATGATCTTTGTTAAATTAACGTTTAATTGTTTACTTGTTAGCGGAATTAAAATTTCTACTTTAAGGGTAAAATAAAATTACTAATTTAGTTAGCCCGACATTATTAAAATTATAATTGATTATTACAATTGTACTAAAATATAATCAATCATTATGAATACCTTAGTATACCTTAGTTAGTTAGTAAAAGTTCGATATTGTTGAATGTTTCATAAGAAAAATGCAGTTTTTGACCTTTTCAACCTCGCCTAGCACATTGTGCTTCAGCTTCACAACATAAACATCACCGCTATGCTGTCTGCTCTTCGGACACCGGTTTGCTTTACACACCCATCCACCCAGCATATATGTGCTACACGCTCTCCCGAGTGCGTTCCGTACTCTCACGGGCATCCAAAGATCCAAAGATCTTCCCTCCTCATTCCGGAGCACTCACAGCACTATCATGATCAGCAAAGCGTGACGCATTCATTTCCGTAAAGACGCGTTGCTGCCCTATCGGGGTGGAATTAATTTGCATCCTGCCCGAAATGCTGATAGCTTCACTCACTGGGCGCTCACCGATCTTGAACCGGCTCGCCACATTTCACGCATTCCGAAACATCAAAACAAACCGTAGCACAGATTGCAGAAATGTGATACGGCGCGAACGTTTTACTGCATGCCATATTTGGGTCAATCAGCGTATGACGTATGATGGCACCTGGTGCTGCGCTCGGCGACGGGAAAAGGTTGAAGTTTAATAGAATTAATTAAAAACTTTCTCTCTTGCGTCGAAAAAAGGGTACACATTAGAGGAAGAATCGGAATAAGATGAATATTAATTTCGAAACGATAAAGTGGTGTTCGAAAGGATACGCCCAAATTCAGGGTGAAGGTGATAATTGAATTGCACTTCATTAGTCAATATAGAGAATTTCGAGTTGGCAAAGGCTCAAACACTTGAAGAAGTACACCATTCTACTGTAATAAAGATGTAGTCGACGTTTATTCACATAAATTCTTCAATTTCTTTAAAATCCCTAAATGTATGCAATAAGCGAGGCAATTTATATGTTTTAATAATATAAAACTGTCATAACTGTTTATACAACTTCAACTAAATGTCAGCGATGTGGGTAAAAAAAATCCCTTATTCTATCTCGATTTTCTCCATCTTCGTTTCAGCAGACTCTATTTGCATTTGATCTATAATCCAATATCAGAAGTGGATGTTGGGAAATTATCCCCACACACTTGTTCAATTTCGGCTTTTACGATTCGAATACATACACGCACACAACAATGCACCCTAATCCCTTGCACACTCCAATCGATCCGGTGACCCTTCATGCCGACGATACCGTGACGAAAGACTTTTGTCCAAACACCTTCACGAAATATCCTCAACGGCTTCAAAGGACCACATTCAAACCATAATTGAAATCATCTGTTATTCGCCATACACTGGTGAAGGGGGATAAGGGAGTGCGAGGTAAGGGGGGCGGTGGGTGAAGTGCCGACATAAAAGTGCCTGTACCTTCGTATTTAATCTTCAGCGAGCACGCGAAACGGAAGGGCCTAGCGTGCGCACCGCATCATCGAAAGTCACGTGTTGGAACGTCGTCCCAATGTTTGTCTCTTGCTGTTTGCGGATGAGTTGTGTAGTGTTGTGTTGCGGCTGCATCATTTTGCTCGGGAGGTAAACAAATGATTCTGGCCAGCTAGGGGGTGGGTATGGGTAGTGTGAAGAAGGGACTGACAGCATGTTCGCAAACGCCGCCATAAGACGGGGCGTGTACAAACAGACAGAGTGCAGCGGGAAGCATTTATCTATTAAATTTGTCTGCAGCCAACCGGCTGAGTTGTCCCGAAAAAAAAGTGAGGGGCCATTTTTCAGCCTGGATAGTCATATACCATCGGTTTACCAACAAATTTGCCCAAGCATTTGCCCAAAGGCACGGTGGCGTGACGAGCCGAAGGGGAGTAAACAAACAAGTGACCGTGCAGTGTCGTGCACTTTAACTTATTGAGTCTTACCCTGCCGACTCCTACCAGCACTGTGCCAATCTTAAACCATAAGACGTAAGAGATTTCATCCTAAAAAAAAAGAAATCCTTCCAGTTTACGGATCACCGACACAATTCGCAATCGAGCCAAAAATGTACAAATAATGTTGGCCATTTTTCTTCCCCACAAATGAAACGTCCATCTACCGATGAGTAAATAAATCGGTAGAAAGTCACCCTTACTGCTTGATAAAGTGTCCACCGTACAAGGTGAAAAACGAAAGGGAGGAGTTTGTACGTTGTACGGCGAAGGAAACCATTTAATGTTGCATCAATTATGACGATGTGCATTATCTTTATCACTTTCGATCGAAGGTTGAATCACGACTAATAGCGCACTGTCGTGATCGATCAATTTGTCTTTGACAAGGGGTGTGAATGAAGATGAATCTGTTGTGATTCATAACTGCAGCTATGAGAGCATTGTTATCTATCCTTCGAATAAGGAAATAAGGGTAGATAATGTATTTGGGATGAAAATGTAGACAGTAGAGATGAGAAGATTCTCTCTTTTTTTCAAATAGGTGTTATAAGGATTTGAATCTTTGAGTCACTTTATTAAGATTCATGGAAAAAATATTACACTGAACTGATCCTTTACTGATTGATTCACTCGTTTTAACTCACTCACTCTCAAGAAATTTGAAAATTTTTAATCAATCAATAAGAGTGAAACACAATTCTATTGTAGTATGTAGTAAATAAATTCGCTTAAATATCGATTTTTATAGCTGGTCACTACAATAGAGTGATCTAAACCCAAAAAGAGTTAGAAAACATTTACTCATTATAATTGAGTGATTTGAAACGCAAAAGAGTGAGTGAGATAAAACGCAAAATAGTGAGTAAAAGAGCCATTAAATACTCATTATGATGAGTCGAAACTAAAGACTTCTTTGCAGAATTAAACTCACTCACTCTTACTCAGTGTGCACATCTTTTTAGACAGGCTGCAGTAGCAAGTCAAACTATTCCACGGTGTGGACAATTCTTGCGCGATTATTTAAATGAATACCCATTATTAAAAAAAAAAGTGATGTAACATTCTTTCTGAAACCCCAACACCAACGATCCTTAACTTTGATGTTTCCTTTTTATTTCAAAAGTAGTAATTTATTGAACCAACCATAAAACAAAAAAAATCAAATAATTATTATTGCAGAAAAGAAAATACGGCAAAGCAATAAATAACACTAATTTGAAATATGTCCAATTTTTCATATCTTAACCCCGACAAATTATTCAATTCATTCTGTCAACGTAAAAACACGATGGTGGACGTTACAAACAAGGGAAAGCAACGAAACAACCTAGACAAAACATAATACCACTACACGTAGGACAAACAAACGGACAAGTCAACAATATTCGGGCGTGTATAAATCCGTGTTTCTGTGTATTTTTTACTTTGTTTTATTTGTGTTTTCTTTTCCACCTCCCACAACCCACACTCTTAGCCGTGGGGGTTTGCTAAAAAAAGAGGTATGAAACCTATTTCACCCCTATGCGAGGAACAATCCTTATCGGTCCGATTCCTAATATCCTGCAGTGGGTTCTTTTTTCGCTAATCTTTCTAACACACATTTACCAAGCAGGCAATGTCCACACGCACACAGTTCAACTCGATAATAGGCGTCGAAAGGCATCCCCGTAGATCAAAACAACGCCAGCGTGAACCGAGAGTAATTCCACAACTCGATTTCCAAGGGTAAAACCAGCTCAAAAATGACTGCGAAAAATAATCACAGCTATTTGTGCTGGGAGGGAAAAAAAGAAATCACCCTTCAGTTTTTAAATAAAATCAAAGGAATCGAAAAGGGGCACAGCGGTATGCGCCAGAAGAAGAAGGGTGACTAGGGCGTAAAGTAATCATCACTAATCACGTGAGCACATTATTTACCATCAGCCGGATTTTCCCCTTTTTCGGGCCGATTTTAGATATCCAAAACGGTTTGTATGAAATATATGAGCCTGCAGTACGCAAATATAGTTCAAAACACCACAAGCGAAATTTCGCTTCCCCGGATCGGATGGAAAATGATCCGATTTTGCTTAATTGAAAGCGATTAATCAAGTGTACAGCGAGACCGCGGGACGTCCATCATAGAAGGGACGAAAAAAAGGGATGAGGATTTTCATGTCGAATGGACTCTTTTACTATTGTTAGGGTGTATGGAATTTCATTTCGAAGTTACTCCAACAAACGTGAAAGAAAGCGGAAGATGCACTCGATCCAAACCTTCTTCACAGATGCATTTGTTTGGCGTGCGCTTGAACGTTGCGCATCGAATCGAGTGAGTAAATTTACCTTTTTTTATTAACCTTCGCCTGCACTCGTATCGTGTCTCTAGTAACCCCCTTTTTTCCTCCGATCGGTAGGTTACGGCCGGGTTGCATCGGTACACACAAAAATTAAAAGCATTCGAAAGGCGTCTGAAAAGGCACGTACGGACCGTTTTACGAGCGCGTCACCGAACGATGGCAGACGGTAATTGATTTCTTTCATACACACGTGTACGGGTGGTTTCAGTCCGCAAAAAAGAAAGAAAGAAAGAAAGAAAGAAAACTACCCCTCAAAGAGATGCAACTACGCGTCCAAAGTTCATCACCAACATCAGGAGCGTGCACGGACCGTGCTGCGGTACTGCTGGAAGTAATGAAAAAACTAAAAATAACAAGACCAAATCCGAAGTTCACTTCCGATTTCTCGAGGGAATTTCCACTGCATGTGCAAGTGCGATAGGCGGCATGGAAGCGCGACGTAAAGCAACCGTTTCGGTAGTTATGTTTAGACAACGCATTTAGTTCATGTAAATATTATGCTTACCTACATTTTCTATCGTAGCCCCTTTCGCAGGGTTCGGAAGCCGCCCGTAGGTGTGGAATGTTTCGTTCACTGATAGCACTTTTTCCACATGTGTGTTCTACGGGTTCTACGATCAAAGTGCATTTTTTCTTTGAAAGAGCGGAACCGGTGTGGAAGATTAATGCGATGCACTTGAGCCGGGTCTGCGCAATGCGCTTCACCCGAACCTGGAGCGAAAGTGAAAGTTGTGTACTGTTGGAGAGTGTGAATTGAATGCCATCTGTCTTTATCATGTTTCAATGGTTCTCACAGTGTTTCTATTATTAGGTATTAATTTTTATACAATTGCATACATTCAGGCTGAGGAATTAATCTATAAAAAAGCTATTTCAGGTTCAATCAAATATCCAGGATTAAGTAAATAGATCTCCTCATGTGAAATAAGAGTTGTATTTTTAGCTGTACCGACTAATTTAAATCAATTCATCGAATTTCTATTGTACTTACTGCTTTAACATAAATATAAATGGAAATAATTATGGCCACTCCCAATGACATAATGAATTAATGATGATACGTCACACCTCTTATCCAAAGACAGGCTTTTAAGAATTTTTAAGAATTTTTATTGTATTGTTTTAGTTGTTCTCATATTTATTTCGTTTAGACCGTAATCAACAAAATCAAGAAAATGATTAAATCTTAAAAATAACTCAATACATCATAAATCATACTAAAACTCCCTAATTTCCTCCGACATTGACATGATTCGCACAGGAAGCTCATCATTTGGACCTCGATTTAAAAATCAATAAATATTCAAAACGAAATCCGTCTCCATATCAGCGCGTACAGAGGAGTCTGTCCGCTGCTCTGCTACATA
The DNA here is from genome assembly GCA_000349025.1 of Anopheles minimus. Taxonomy (NCBI): domain Eukaryota; kingdom Metazoa; phylum Arthropoda; class Insecta; order Diptera; family Culicidae; genus Anopheles; species Anopheles minimus. The sequence goes on along the minus strand of KB664255.1, from coordinate 689,189 downwards.
GCCATGAATAAATTTCCCTCACCATTTTGTCTGAACGCAGACAAAAAAAAAACCGGCGTGAAAACCTTCAAAGCCACAGATGTTTTTTTTTCTTGGACGTATTTTCTCAAGGAGTCATACATTTTCACTTACTATTGTGCAAATAAGTGTATCGGTGCGCGACTTTCCAAACCGGTCCAATATCCGAACGCGAATGTAGTTTTGCAAAACGACACGCCATTCGGGTGGGAGTCCATATCAGTGGGGAGTATGAATAATTTTAGCATAAATCAAATCAAATGCTATCCTCCGTACGATCCCCAGGGTGAATTATAGTTTTCTTCAAAGGAGTGATTTAGTTTCCGTTGCAGAAAGAAAAAAAAGGAATCGGTAGAACATGAATGTTGAATAAAGTTTTTGCATCGTTTTAAGGGCACTCGAGATAAGATGTAAGGTGGCCTAGGAGTGGTAGTTTTGTCACTGTATTTGATAGACTGCGCATCACATATACATTTAGGATGGCATGAGCCTGTCAACAAAAGGAAAAATATAGTTTCATCGATGCTCTTCATAAAGGGCTTCAATTATTTATGCCGCCCGAATCTCGCTTTCGCTCCAATTATCGCTAACAATGTACTCTATTTTTGGGGTCCATTTTGTCCATTTGTCGACACTGATTGAATCCATGGCTGCATGAAATAATAATCATATCAGCTCGTTCCTGATAGTGCAACCCGCATCCGTTGCATTGTTTTCCATGCGTTTTGATTTACTAGCGCAATCCCTTTCGAATCGTTCCATTTTCGTTTTTCCGAGAAACTGTTGCACTGGCCGGTGAATTAAAATAAAAACAGCTACAATCCACAATAAAATGCATCCGACCCGTTGAGAATTCATATTCCGTATCCGGCATCATCCGCTATTTGTCTTAGATACAGTGCTGATCCATTTCCACCGGTCCGGCCATACAGGTGGAACGGGAACGGAACAAATCATCCATTAAACATTCACCAGGGTTTGGGTACTGAAAACATTAGTTTTCCATTTTCCATCCGCTCGGAGCGCAACATGGCGCACAGGTACGGAAGGAATGCTTCCGTCTCGCATCGGTATACGTGTGAGCCACTCATCCGTGTCTGTGTTTGTATGTGTCGGATGACTTCCTCACTCGCTACCATTCCGAAAGGCTCACAAAGCTTTCCGTGCTCGGTGTGTTGCAATTTGGTTTTTGAATAATTTATTCTTCCGAACTGCTCCGATCGAACCGGGCCACGACCGGGATGCGACCCGCAGTGTGGGAAGGTGAAAAACCAAAGGTAACATTTACTCCGCCGCCAGCAAAGAACTGAAACACTCGAAACCGTGGAACCGTGTCATCGGGAATATTTGTTCTTTTTTTATGTTGGTGCCCGATCATGGTTTGCCCCATTGCCCGGGCAATATCTTCCCCGAACCCTTCCGGGATCCTGGTCCTGGTCCCGGGGCCAATGAGAACATATATTTCCACTTAAATATTGATTTCCATTGACATGACACTGCCTGTCAGCGCGTCCATTTCGGGTTTACCTGATGCAATGATAGCCACGGAAATCGGATAGAAGGATGCGACGGGATACGTCCCTTTTCCTTCAGGCTTTTCGGGGGCCTCAAATGGCTTCCTTTTCGGGATTTGTGTTGCCGGAAGATAGAGGACTGTCACCGAGATACACGGTGCAGGGACATGCCAGATGGATGGGAAAATAATGTAATTCGCGCTCCAGTTTTCAATACTTGGAAAGGTTTGATTGGTTGCAATGCAGTGGAAATCTGTCGTAGAAAAAATACTGGATCTGCATGTTGCTATATTTTTAAACATTAAAAGTGTTCCTGAAAATATGGAAAGTAACCAAATTAATTGTGATTGACTGAATTGATCGTTTTGGGCAGATTCGTTTCACAGTTCATAACCAGAACAAATGCATTTTTTATCCTGAAATGCACTAATTTGTTTATTTCAAAGGAGGAAACTAAATACGCCTGAATGTATGCAATTTGCCACACAGAATAGGCATTTTAGAGCTATCAAATTGTAACAAGGGAGTTAGTCGAGTACGACGATCATACACAGTGTCTTTGTGTATCCATTCTACAAAAGCAAAGTTGCAAGTTATACAAGCGATTAAAAAATAATTTCATCTCCCATTCATCTGCACTACGATCCAGTATAGCAAGCGGACGACACGTCAACCGTCGTTAAATCAACGCCTTCTGAAAGGACACTTTTAATAGACTTTGGTACGACCCAGAAGCACTGTAGTACGGGACGCATATCACTACGGACGGATGGAGAAAAAAAATCTTATGCAAATCAACACGAGCCAGTGTCATCATGATGGCAAACATTCACCATCCTACGGACCCACCCTAACCTCATCCAATGCATCACATTCAGCCGTCCATTCGTGATAAAATAAGAAAGGTTTTTTTTTAACTTCTCTCTAGCTTATTTGCGTACGTTACGAGTGCCGGATACGTGTCCTGTTGAAAAATTCCAGCCTCCATCAAAAGGTCGATCCGAAGGCAACGTGATTGCAATAGGGAATTGGAAGCTATTTCCGCAACGTACATCCATCAGCTTGGGTTATGTTTTATTGATTTGTTTGCTAATAACTGGTACCGTTTGTTCCGATTAGGGAAGGGGTGGTAATACAAAAGGGTTTGCCTAACTCCGCCTCCCCAAACGACTACAATAAGCAAAACGATACCACGTAAACCGACAGTTTTGAAATTACAAAACAAACGCAAATATATCCTTCGCAACATACACATGTACACATGGGTTGCGTTCCTTCCCCTTTCGGCGTGGTTGAGGTTAATGCTGGTCTAAAAAATTCACACACTTCCCAAATTGATTTCCGGCTTGCATTGAAACGCGACCGTACCGGCATCAACCGGTACCATGTGGTTTCGATGCGTCGCATGAATGGAAGTGCGATCTAGCGCAAAATGTGTAGCCGTGTCGGTTTGGTCGTCCTCTAGAGCGGGATGACATTTAGTGGATTTCTGACCGACGAAAGGTTTGTCGAGAAACATTATTAGTGTTTTTTTAATTGTTACGAAAAGAATAGCTGTATGGTGTTGAGATTTGATTATTTAGTTATTGTACTAAACTGATTAAAAAGGAATCTCATTATTTGTTCGATAATTTTATGATTTGTTAAAATAATCATTAATTTATGTATGATTCACCATCCACTACTTAACATTTTAAAGTGGATGCCACAAAGCATGCAAACATCTAAAAATAAAAATATTTGCATACATTTAGGCGCATTATTTCTTAAAAAATACACATTCGAATGCCTTCAAGCTTTAAAAGAAATAATTTAAAAATAATTAAAAAATATTGTAGAAAACAATGGTCCCAAAGAAGAACAATAAGTTACGCCTAACAAACGCTCCGCTTTAAGACATTTCTGCTTCTCATAATGTTGATGTGATGTGGACCATTCGGTACCATGAGCACACACGCGAACATTCTCCGTCCGTCGGGATGCTTTAATACATTCCCCATACGTCTCACGTTGTCAGCGTACGAAATTAGAGCACATTCATTAGACATTCACAGTGGCCTCCCTAATAAGGCACGTGAGGCTTCAATTTACCGAAACCTGTACCACTGCCGGCTCACCGGTCTGCCTTTGCGATAGGAGAAAAAAGCACGTGAGAGATACCGGAAAACCAAAAACCAGCTTCCCAACCTTTTTTTGTTGCAGGGCCGAGAAAATGCTTCGTCGATCACGCACCTTCGTCATCGTTCACCATCTGTGCTGACTTTCCATTTCGTTTCCCGTAGCGCCACCAAAAAAAAAAAAAAAGATGGATGACAACGCCGGTCGGAATCGATTTTGCTTCATCACTTCGAAACCTTCCGGTACCGAATGTTGTGTCCTAGACGCACGCTCAGCAATTCCGACTACTACCCACGGCCAGTGCCCCGAGTCTCGCACGAACGTGCCAGGACTAGTGAATGATCGAACTAAATTTTCTTCATCCTTGTGTAGCGTGTCTTCCGTTTGTCGGCTTCTTCTGCGTGGATTCAATTGTCTTTAAGCGTCCACCATCTGTGGTTCCACAGGCGGATAGCGTTCGGGCGACGTGCCAACTGGCCAACTGAAGTTTCGGAAATTTGAGAAACTCACCCAAGAGCTTCTTTTGCTTCCCTACCAACGGAAGATGCTGGTTTGGGACTGGGTGGAGTTTTTCTTCTCTCAGTCCCACTCCACAGTTGTTCTCTCATCCCCCAAAACCTCATAGAGTTGGCCAATAATGAGCCCAGAAAAACGTGGCCTAGTTTCAAATTCCTTCGCACTAAATTCCAACTCGTGCGTGTCCCTTGTACATCCCGAAAGCCACCAAACACACACACCAACTAGCATGGAATTGGTTGTGATAGAAATGGTAAAGCACATTTCGCCATAAAACGCACGATTTCACCAAGCGTAGCGAGCGATGAAGCGTACGTGAGCAGGCACTAACTTCAACGGGACAGCTTTTTACTTCCCTCCTGGAGAAAGAACTCCTTCTTCACTGACTGCTGGAACTCGTAACCTGTTCCTATTTTAAGGACGCACCCGCTCGTACGCTTCGGGCAGTGAATTTTCCCATTCATTCACAAAAGAATGGCGACGAACGTTGGTGTATGGTGCGTACCCGACGCAAGTATCCATAAACTGATCTGCTTCCAAAGAATTCGTCCATTGACAACTCGCTCTCAAAACTCGCAGGACTAAGCACCCCAAAGAGTCTTGTCCCCCACTCGATGAAGCTTTACAGTTCCGAAGCAACCAGAAGTCACCAGCCGCTTCTCCAACATTCCATCGAGCACACTTTAAAGTCTGCCACGTTTTGTTGCCAACTACCAACAACAACAGTTTTCCCGAAAAATCAAACCTAAAACGACACGAAAGAAGCGCAGGGGAATGGCGAACCTATTGAATGGCCCTTAAGCCGATAGCTTGTCGTTACGCTGCTCCGGCATGGTGGGTTGATAGTTTTCTGCACAAATCCCGCACCACAAACAACGAACCGCAAGTGGAAAGGACTACACTTTCGATCAGCGGGCTCCATTCTGCCCGCACATTACAGCATCCAACCGAACGATCTGTAAAGTCGCACAAAGGGGATTATTTGGCTGGTTGCTGTTTGATGTTTTTGTGATGATGGTGTTTGCCTTTCTGTTCCACTGCCGGTGGTGTATTATGAAATCTAGCAGATGATCGTCTTATGGGCTGGAGATGGGAAAGAAAACAAGATCCCGTCCTTCCCGTGTAAGTTTGCCACAGGGGGGTGGAGTGACTTTTAAGCCGCTTTCTCCACGCACCGAAACAATCGACTGATGGCTTTTGTTGGAAAACGATCAATGGTATTAACGATGGTGAAGAATGTCTTCGATTCGAAGTTGGAGCTATGGAATAATAATACAATAGTTTGCTAACACAAACATTAACTGGAAGTAGTTTTGTAGTTAAATTCCTGAAATTGTAAAACGATGAATTTTCGACTTGTTTAATTCGATAACGCCTGAAAGTATGCAATTGTTTTATTTTGGTATGACTTATTGATATGAAAAACCTGCAAATAAATTTTTCAAGCAATTGGTGATTATTGTTTAATAAAGAATACTGTTTTTAAATTACTGTCCCATTACCAATCAATGTTTAAAACGAATATTCGACTTAAATCCATCAATAAAGCCTGAAAGTATGCAAACACTATATTTTTTCGATCAAATAAAGACCCGATCGTACCTTACCGAGGTTTTTTTGTATGCGTTTTGAAGTTTGGCGACTTATCCGTTGCTAGTTAATCCATACAAATTAATAAACCAAGTAAGTCTGTAAATTGAAGGTTAGTTTTTTTTCTGATAAGAGAATTGGAAATTTATCAGTATCATAAAACCCAGCATCAATTCCCTGCTAAGACCTGCTTTCTTTTTTAAGATATCATAGACCAAATATTTAAATCCATGAAAAACATCAAGCTTTCGAATGTATTTTTTTCCTAACGTACACAGATTGCCTAAAACCAGACGTACTTTTGTCTTTTTTATATTAGTTTCCCACCTTCAAAATGTGGTCTTAAAGTTATTTAAATGGTTTATCATATGCGCTTTGAAATGAACAAATTACACTTCAAGCAGCCTTATTGGTCCAACAAAAACAACCGAAATCCATCCACCTTCATCCGCATCCAAAGGTCTGTGAAGCTGAGAAAATTATTATGAAATAGAAATAAGAGAAATGGGAGGAAAAGTTTTATTGCCACTAGCCAATCAAATAGAGTTAAGGATATAAGGGCATGAGAAGAAGCAGAGCCTTCTCACCGAATGATTGTAGTGTTCCGTTTCCAAGCACGTTGCATTACGTATGCATCATCCCGAGCCCGATGTTGCCCTGTCTATTTGCTTCTAAACCAAACCGATCTGCCAAACATCCACTGTCCGAACATGGTACGGAAAGAACAAATGCAAAAGTGCACACCCAGACTGGTGCGGCTGCTGCTGCTGCAGAGCGCTATAGTTTTTCACGGGAATATAATAAATTTCGCTTCTGAAAGAAACAGATGTTACGCCTGGAAGGAACGAATGTACACACCATCTCGAGTTGTGTTGTTTTTTTTGTCTTTTCCTTTTTCCGGTTGATTGTGTCCAGAACTTGATGCGCTTAAATGAAGATATGAAAGAGGTGGCAAAGGGATAGGACCGCTTGAGAAAGCGCCTTATGCCATGCCAGCATCAACTTTAGACGTTTAAATTTTCCAGAAAGGTGAAAGTGGATTGTATTTTTTCATTTTGTTTCGTACTTTTATTGTTGTGCCAACGTTCCAGACCTGCTTGTTGGGAAATTTCATCCCTGTTGAAGCTTTCTAGAGCAACTTAGCCGCCGTCCAATAAAGAAGCAATTTGCTCGGGATTCATTACCGCGAGAACTAGCTTTACGTTCGCTCGAAATCATGATACATCTGTTTACACAACAGATACAATCAGACTGGAACCAAAGAAGAGTTGTGTCACTCCGATTCAGCTGTGAAGTGATACTCCATCGATAAGCGAGTCATTGAGTTGCTACCACCCCTGGTTAAAATTCTCTACCACGTTTCGTGAGCGAATGGTTTCGCCATGCCTTGCCGGTGGTTTCACAATTAAACTATAAATTAGTTATCTTAGACATAAATCTCGACGCCACAGCTAACGGAGTTATGGACGTTATTCGACCCACCGAGACGGCCATTTTAGCACGTGTGCCAAACGCCATTGGCCTGCGAATTGGCGACTGTGGCGAACGTGATTGTGGTCAGGGCACACCGACGATCCAGCGATTCCGCAATGGCAAGGCTAGTGAACTGATCCATCTGTCCATCAGCGGGTTTTGTCGGGTGGTAGATAATATCGTCGTCCAAGTTTCTCACCCTCCCGAAACGGGCGCACGGGATTAGCGCAAATGAAAACAGATTAAGATTGATGAAGTGTTGCGGTTCGGGTGGATTGTGTGCGTGCCTGCGTGTGGACAAAACTTGCTGGCCGTGTGTGGTCCCGCAGGCTAAATCAATTACTTACAGGAAGCCCACGATGACTGCAAAGTTGGAACCGGGACGAGATATGGACGTGTTGGTCAGCTGCTAAATGAGGTCTTAGATACCAGCTTGTCAGTTTATTAATTACAAGGTTTAGAGGTTTTGGCAAAACGTGATTTACTGCCCTACTTGGGGTGAATTTGACAAGAGTTTGGGTAGCTCAAGAGTTAAAGGTGATTGTTAATGACAAGCGAAGCATCTCCTACAAAGTTTATCGAAAAGATGCTTCAGATGGACTTGAAGTTGCTCTATAAATTAATAATTCCCAATAGAACACAGCTCAACAGTCAATACTACTTAAAAACCCTACTCTTAAAGTAATACATCACATCGTTTCTTCTTTAAAACTATGCATTTCAATGTAAAACACTCCCGTTCTACCTAACTCTAATTGCTTCATTTTAAAGTACCTTGTCAATGTCCCGATGGACACATTTTCCCCGAATGGGGCATACCATTATCAGCACTCTGGTATCTCTCTGTCTCACATCGATACAGTGTGCATTCGTAATGAGTTTTCTTTAATTACCTTTATCCGCATTCCTCCGGTGAAAAACCCCATCGCCAGGTCAAGATGGCGCGTGGTCGCCAGTTGGTAATTAACACATTTTGTCATCACTAAATGGGCAGCCAGATCCATTTGCGATGGCGAAGCTGTCCGGCAATATGCTAATGCCTTCGGCGGCATTCCCACACTAAATGCCATCATTACAGGATGGGTTTTATAAAACGTCGAACACGCTCGGGAACGTCGAATACGCGCACCGGGACGCGTTTTCCAAATCGGAAATGCTAACGTCGCGTTCCGGACGGTGCGATAGTGTGTACGCTCGCTCGCTGCTATCTGGGGCTTCTACTTTGGAAGTTGCTACCAACTTCGAGTACACACTTTCCGGACATCGGCCCACCCCAAAAAAGGAGGAGAAAGGCATACACACCGACATTTGCTCACGGGAAAACTCATTTCAACGAAACGCTCCCAGACGCGACTGTTCGGTAGACAAAAGTTACACGACCTCCACGGACTTCGAGTCCTTCAGGATTTGCCCTCGCCTCCCAAACAGGGCCTCCCCCAGACGCATTGCCACCAGACACATACGCGCGTGCTCTCGCCCATATGTGGATATAGTGTTTCCTGCGCTTGCGAAAGGAAGCTATTTCCGGACGTTGTTATCGTTGTCCATTGCTGGCGGGGTGGGCCGAACGAAACGAAAAAGCCTCCCATCCCTCAATGGGCCTTAGAATCGTCAGATTGGCCCACACTGACATCCACATGAGCGTACCATCGTATGGGACAATGCAAACAAAACTGTAGCGCATACTGCAATGCGGTCTGTTTCAGGAATATCCTCCCTTCTGGGCCAGTTCCAACCTCCCCAAGAGTACTGGACATGCACACAGGATCAACCGAGAAGAAGAAGCACTCTCTCCCACCCCGCACCAAAACAAAGGTGCAAAAAAAAAACGGACGGCTAGAGAAAAGAAACTCGGTAACGACTTAACAATGAACAAACAACCGAAGAGTAGCCAATCCCCCTGGTGGGCGAACGGCGAATCCCGCTCCCGGGCTCGAGCTGGTCTTTTCGAGGAAGCTTTTAGAGTAACTAAATATCCTGCCCCGGTTGTGTTTTGTCCGTTGCGTTCGTTTTGTTTCGGTACGCGCCATACATCCGACCAGGGGGGGACGCCCGATAACGATGGCTTTTCCGTTCAATCCCTAACCGTGCCCGATGCACACTGGTGAAATGGTTTTACATTTCATTTTCCGCACGAGTTTTGTTTCTTTTGAGGGATTTTCACAAGCTGCTGTGAATTCTTTTTTTTTTGTCACTCTTGGTTTCCGCTGTTATGGAAGATTACGTTTTTGCGAAAGGTTAAATTTAACGTAGAGAAACTATTCATTTCTTGTCTGCTTTTATGTGTGCTAATCTTTGGGATGATTTCAATTCTACTAAAATGGATGCACGTGGAATGTGCAGCTGGTTTTAGTTTTATGCGCTTTTCTTTCGCTTCTGCGTTCATCCATTGTAATGTACGGTGGAGAGAAATGGATGCGTTATTAGTTATTAAGCTAATGCTGGGGTTAGTTTTATTCATCTCCTGCATGCATCATTTTCCTTGTTGGTGTTGGTTGTCACTCCAAGAGATTAATGTTCACGTCTTTTAACTAATAAATATTACATCTGAGTTGAGCCATTCTCTTATTATATACATAACCTTGAAGAATTCTTCTGTCCTTCACAATAGCAACAGTTCGACATTTAAGGGACCTCTCCAATGCAATTCGCTATATATGCTCAGCTACCTTAATAGTTACGATGCTTATAACAACAGTTGGCCGAATATTATTCGTCGTTAGTTTGTTGATTGTAATTCGATTTCATCTCGATTGCTGTAATACTGCGTAACATTGTTATAAGAACATATATATTTTAAAACATATTTTTTAAAGAATAAAAAATATAAAATAGAGAAAACATAGCTAATAAAGAATTATAGCAAAATAAAAAAAATAAATAAAAAAAAACATCGTTTCAATTTTATCCGTCAAACACGTGTTTTCATATTTTTATTCATAATAGTACATATTTTTAGAAAAAAATAAAAGTTGCTCCATGTAACATAACTATCTTATTAATCATTTAAAAAATCAGTAATTATACCAGCTAATTTATCCGTTTCTCGAATATTGAATATTGTTTCATTTCAAGCTTTTTAAAACTATAATAATCTTAGTCATGCAATGACTCCAAGCCAAATATTTAAAACTAACCCTGCATCCTCCAAGTTCCCTTTTACTGCAACAGAAATAAGTAGAATTTTGGAAAGACGTATTTTAGACGTATTCTCTACAATTTTGTAAACCACCATTTTCCAACTTTTCCCATTATTCTCAAAAAAATAGCGTTCTTATAGTTATGTTACGCACTGTATAATCGGCGGCTTATTCAACACAAAAGGGTTCAAATGTCCTATGAAAATTTGATTTATGAAAATGTATAAGAATTCTTAGTATTATAGGAAAAATCTGTCTTGATAATGCAAAATTCTGAAAGCTTTCATGGCCATATGTGAACAATCATAGCGATTAAACTTTGATATCAAATTCAACGCTGGTTGATGAACTTCAAAGGAACTCTCTGCGCCTAAGCGTATTACACTGAATGTTATCTGAAACAATATTAACTCCATTTTCGGAATCCTGAGTATGTTCTACATCATTGATGGTTATATCATTATCTAACCTTTTCATTGCTTCTCTAACAAGTGTTAACCAGCTGTGTTCAAAGTATTAAATATTCTTAATAATTATTTGAATACTTGAGAACATCCTCTACTTCAAGCACATACGGAATAGGGTGCTTACAAGCTACAATTCACACAACCATATTCGTAACACGTTCATAAAATTTGCTCATTTTCAGCACCACAATCATACAGTTTACGATTGAATTTTACCCTCAACGCACATAAACCCCGCCATAAAACGCATCCATGCATTCGCCCACGTTTTAATCGACCGGAATCGAATGCCACGGGGCAAGACGAATTAAGCCCACCCCAAACCCATGCAATCATAATTTAGCTGCGGTTCAACGCCAACCTAATTTTCCACTGCATCCTTCGGAATTCAGCTTTTTTGGGGATGCTATATTCATTCCTAGAGCAAAAGCATATACCTTATCGTGGAGTTCTTGCGCTAGCTGGGGAAAAGAGGCACACAAAAAATGACGCATTTGATGAGCTATAATTTTTAATGTCATCTACTGGGATACTAGCCCTTCTCTGGAAAAACTCATCTAACCAAAAAAAAAACCCTCATAAACGATGCGTCAATTCGCTATTGCAGCCCCACGTGCGCAAAGGGGATGTAATTAAAATTTTCACCCCTAAAGTCATCTCACCCCGACGGTCGCAATCTCCCTGGGGTCGAGGCGATTATTTTTTTCTTTTGTAAAAATACCATAACATGATGCTTCAGCGCAAAACAGTTGACGAATTGCCTGAGTCCTTTGAATATGGTTTCTTTTACACGCAGATGTGTACGCGCTACGGGTTTATTCTTAACATCTCGTCACGAGTATGTCGCACAAGAAGGTTTCCTTTAGACGGTGGGGAGCAACTTTCTTCCAAACACGAACCTCCAAACAGCACACACCAACGACTACGACCAGATAAACGTGCAAATATTGAACTTGTTCGAACAAAATCCGCATCCACCGCAACGCTCCACGTGGGTTGCATGCGGGTAAAAGTCAAATCTTAATTTTAACACCAACATGTTCAACCTTACGCCATCCTCCTCCTTCCTTTGCAGGATAAACGATATCTTCGCCCCACCGTTTGGAACATCCGTTAGTTGCAGGGATTTGTGTAGCGAGCGTTACAGACCGGTCTAAACACTTGTGTTGACTCAATTCACCTCAATTACCGCCTGTCTTTGCTCCCGAATACCACACCCGGGTTTTCCTTTGGGCAATTTATTTAGAAACACCATTCCCCCTCCAACATTCCCCTGCATCCAAACTTGACTTTGGTGAATTTTCTTGTTTTCTTCGTCAACAAAAAAAACCTCCGAGAATTTTTCCAACAGCATTGCATTTCAACACACGGGGCCGATGCGTAAGTAAGATAAATGCGGCACGATAAACCGACGGTATCAAAACATCATTATCTCGGCAAGGAGCTCGCGGCGTTACGCATAATCCGCGTGCTAAAATATTCCTGTTATCGAGTTTCCGGGCCTTTTTGGTTTGGAACAGCGTTGGACCCACCCTGGCGCGAGCAGGAGAGTTAGCAGAGCAATAGCCGAGAATCTGTTAGGTGTACTCTTTAGGGAAGCTTTAAAAATGTTATTATGTTTCTAAACTTTTGAAAGAAAAAACATAAAACAACTAAATACAATAAGAATTTTGTGTATTTTTGAAAAATAAGGTATAAAATATAAACAAATAATTGGCCAAATATTAAAAAAGTATGCCCTAAGAAAATGAATATCATGGAATTGATTAATGGGTCTATTAAGTTAGGGAACTAAAAATTAAGACGACTTATTTAAAATAATTTTGAACGAATCAGAAGGACTTACCTTATTTTGTTCTTTATTTACTGTTTGAAGAGTATCCATAAAAATATAAAATACAGAAATCAGGAGAAAAAGTGTTGCAAACTGCGTACATTTAGGCGTATTTCTCCAAAAATCGAAAATATGGTACTGTAGCGATATTTTAATGATAGAAGGACTATAAATTGTGTTTTAAAGCAAAAACTAACTGTGTAAAAGGATCGATGTCACGTTGATACATTCAATCGTTCATTTTCCGTCCTGTATCGCATCACCATGCTCGTAAACAGTTCCATAAACGAGCTCATAAAACACGTCCAAACCCAGCGTTTGGATTCGTTTTGCAAAAACGCTTGAAGGCAACATTTCATACCGTTGCGGTTACACGTTCCATTTGTTGACATTTTTGCAAGCGTTAATCCTTTTTGCAAGGTTAACTATTCCACCGCCGTACAACATCATCACAAATCCAATAACGCATTGTTTAATCGTCCACTGGGGCCGTTTTCCGTAACACGTAACGCGTTATATCCCTATTGCTATCAGTTAAATGCCCTTTTTTATATTTTCCAACACTCCCGCATTAGCCTTAAGGCTTTGGAGCGTAGGAAATTATACCCATAATACAACTCCCCAGACCAGATCCTCTTTCTTCCAGCTTTGGTATTGTAGTAAACTTTCCCGAAGCACCTGGGATGATTCGATCGTTTGTCCACTGACCTGGTAGCATGATACTCACGTGCCGTTTCTCCACCTCTGTTAAAGCAACCCGTCCTATCGACCTAAAAAATAGATCCCATTCCACACGTACAAAACATACACACACTCAAACGCATAAAATCATAACCAATCGTACCGGACTCGTACGGCACAGTGCAAAGGATCAGCAGGGTGGCTATAACGAGAGCAAAAAAAAAAGGACAACAGGAAGCTACGGTAGCTGTTCCACTTGGCATTGGCCGTCTGCTTGAATTGTCTGCTCCTGCATGTGTTGCGTCCATTCCGTACTGTATCGTGCTGCGAATCCTACCGAATACCGGCTACAGGTTCTCCAGAATCCACCGGCACCACCCATTCAGCATCGTTCCATCTGGCAAATGTTTTCTTTTGCATAACCTACACTCTCGTTTTTTTTGTTTTATTTCCGTTGTCTGTGTGCTGCTTTTGGTTCGATTTTCATTTGCGTTTCCGTTCGCTGTTTCCGGTAGAAGTGTTCCTTTCATTTTGGGCTTCGTTGCTGCCGACTCTTGAAACGTTTCCGATACACAATCCCTTGGATTGGAATTTTTCGAAATTGAAAAACAGAAAACAATCCGCCCGATCGTAGCTACGGCCCGTATGCCGGAAGGTACGCAAAATGAACGGGATGCTGGTTAGGCGCTTCGAGTGGTGATGCTTTCCGAATAATAGGAACAAGAAGTTGTGCATGTTTGGTGGAGTGAGTGGATTTGTTGAACAGTTTCGGCCGGTGCCCTATTTGTCCGGGAAATCATAAGCTACCGGAGCGAGCCATGGCTAAACGGAGTATTGGTTGATGCAGGCTATGGATACAGGTACATTTTGTTGATATGATGATCAGGTATGATGGTCCCTAAAACAGGGTGTTATACTTAAAATCTCAGAAGATATAATGACACTCCATGAGAATTACGTCAGGTTTACATACTAGAAGTATAGCTAGCTCACTAAACAGAAGATTAAGGAAATTCGAATGTTATCACAGATCCAACGACGACACTGATTTGTTTCGAGTTGGGAATGACCACTCACTGAGAATAATGGAGTCTGAGGGAGTGAGTCTCATAAATGATACTTTCGAGAATTGTTCTTTGGTGGAGATTATTAAACATATGAGTGTAATCAAATTTTCACTCATTTATTCTAACTCATGTTTGCAATAATTTCTGGGATCACCAGTGAAGCAAATATGTTATTGCATAACTTCAGGCGCATTCGTCTATAACAACTTTGAGCTATCTTATGTAAAAGGAATTGAAAGACTTTACTGTAGTAGCATGATTCTATTCTCAAACTAATACTGCTTTAAGCAACTGTTAATTAACCAAAGTGCAGATATCTCTTTCCATATTCTTTTTGATTACAGCACATGAAACAAACACATCAACCAGGTGACATCAACCTGAAGACACTTTTCATCCGAATTACATCGATTCGACTGCATTATACATTATGCAAAGTGACTAATTTAACTTTATGCTACCCGGTGCTCGTGTCGTAACATGGCGCGCTTATCAGCGGATGCGCGGACCCAACCTACTCCCCGGGTGGAATTGCACTTCTTTCGCGACCCGGCAAGATAGGCACCGTAACGCAGGATCTTATCGCAGAAGCGAAATGAGATTAGTCGCCGTGGGTCGCCGGAGATCGTGATGCTATCAGATTGATGATTTAATATTCACCTCAGCCCAAGGTTTGCAAATAGCAAAACCCAGATGGCATGTAGCTCGTTCGCTCGCTTGCCGCTGGATCCGTTTCCATCATCATCGTCGCATCGGAGCGCGTCTCGTGCAGTTCATTCCACCACCAACACTAGCAGGTCGTCTGTTTTATTCATTACGAACGCGTCGTCTTCTGCAAGCGCGAGTCACTATCACTTTCAGACCCACCGGAAGGGCCGTATGGCTTACCTGTTCGACTTACGGATGGACTTTTCTTCTCTCTTCCCCTTTTTTATTTTCGATCCGATGCATCTTGGCACAAGCCGGTGATGGTGATGCCGTTAATGTACCCTGTGAGACACTGCGAGCATGGGGCGGGAATGGAATAGGCGACAGGACACTAATTACGAATTCTCTTTACGCCATCACCTGTACCAGCAGAGCATATTTTACGTGATCCGATTTTATGTTTCCCCGGACGGTGCCACTTTTACGGTACCCGGTAACGCAACGGTTTCTTCAGTAGTTTTTCCCATTTCCCGGTTAGTTCCGGTCGCGTTCCATGAACAACCCAGTTTCGACGTCTGGCAGTAGTATTGAGTGCCTTTCTTTAGTGTACCGGTTTTCACGCCTCTCGGGGTAGATGTGACCGTATGACGCTAGAGTTATTGCCATATTTTATGCAGCTTATTTTCCTTTTTATTAAACATAAGAAAATAACCCAGATGTCTGTAAAAATGAACAAAACTTATTTGTTTTAATAATTAAAGACAACTGTTTCTGTACTTGTTAATGAAACTGATTTAACACAAATTTGTATAATTTTGCTGCTTCTAAAAAATACTTAACATTTAAATATTTTTCGAAGGTATTGTAAAAATTGCGACACTTTCCACTGATCGTTATTAAATATTTAACTATGCTGAAGGAAAATGCAACGAGGTTGGAACTTTTCGGAAACTCTCTTTAATGCATCCTAGCCACCGAAGCCGCTCACAAGCCACTTGCAATTCCCCAACTATTCCCATCCGTGGCAAACCAAGTGGTGAAAATTTAATACGACACTAAATTGTCCACCACTGCTCATCCATTGCCTGCACTTCCCCACACTGTCCCTTTCCCAGGGTTTTTAACCAAACTCGATCGAAAACCATCGCACTGGCCGGCTGGTGGCTAAACGGATAGGATTGCGGGTGCAAACTCGGAACATGCACTTGGTTGACATTTTTCGTGCTGATAAATTATTCAGTGTGAAAAGCAAAGAATGCTGCGTTCCACCCGGTCTGTTACACCCGGCTGTACATGGTTTTGCCAGATTTTCTGGCCCGAAAACAATATGGCTGCAGCGAGGGAAGGATCTACTCCATTCCTTTTTTTTATCTCTCACTCTATGCTTTGTTTATTCTTTGCACACGCGAATGTTCATCTTGATCCGTCAGTTTTGGTGAACGAATTTTATTCGCTTAACCCTTTTTCGCCTTTGTTTCTATCGTTTTGTGGCTTTGAATAATCGTAATCGAAAAATATTGACACAATCAAGAACCTTCGGCAAGCGATCGATCACGCCGAGTGAAGGAATGGAAGAATTATTGTCAAGAACGGTAAAATGTGTTCGAAATAAATTTCCATTTATATTCAAAATGGACTCAAATTTCCATCTGATTCAGGGGTCATTCCAGTGACTTATCGTCGGAAGGTTTGCGTTCATGTTTTGTCAATTTGCACTTGTCTTCTATAGAAAGCTTATTCTGTGATATTGCAAGTGGTCAATCGTGTTGATTAGCTAAATTGAATAAAGATTACATTAAGATCTTCTTAATGGCTAGTATGCAAGCCATTATGCATTATCCAAAATAGTGTATTATTTTCCTTGAGCTATAAAATGCTTGAAAACTCCTAAATGTATGCAATATTATTGCTTTTTAACGTTTATTTACACAATAATGATATCAAGTGTAAAAATCTTCGTGCAAATAAATAATTTTAGCTTCCAAAATTGCATCGTATTTATCCAGAAATTTAAAATAATATTAGAAAAAAATTAAACTAGTTAGGAGATTCCATATATTTCTTGGGGAAGGATCTTATGTTTAAGATGTGATTTTTCCCGAATACAATTCACATCGGATAGCATAAATGCATAATATTCCTATTTAAAATATATAACCCTGTGGAACTATTCGTAACTTCCCGATAAAAGGACGATAGTATAAAACAACTTTCATTTCACGCCCCGTTCACCATCGAACCGATCTCCGAACCGATTCGCTTGCCGAAGGCAAAATGCAATATTAGTTTCTTTTTTTTAATTTATAGCGCAAAGTTAACTCTACTCCAACTTGGTTTCGCTTTCGGGCCGCTTGCATCCGTTCCCGTACAATCGTTTCATCCCGCATAATGGATGGAGACGTTGGGGTTTTCTCCCCACGGCAGTGGTTCCTGCTTTTGTCCCGGTTGTCGTTTCCGGTTGGCGTTTCCTTTTTAAATTTGCGATAAATTTTAATACCTTCTCTTTAATTCCCTCCCTGTTTTCCCCACGCCGTAACCCGACGAAACGTGGAACGAAGGCATACCGAACAACAGGAAAGGAAAAAAAAGGAAAAACTCGAAGGAAAAACACACTGCTGCCCAATGCTAATGAGTTTCAACCCACATTCAATTCGGGCTTTCTTTCCGGTGCGGGTTGGGAAAATTCGAAGAAAAGTTAGAGATAAAGCAAAAAATAAAGGAATAATATGAACAAAAAACCACCAATGCTCGGTGAACGACGCAAATGACAAAACGTCTTCAAGGCATTATTGTTACGCGAACTGCTGGCGGAAAGCGATCGGGCCAATAAAAGTGCTAGAATAGGGCATTGGCCCAGGGTCGGGCGCAATGAGGGGGTGAAGTGTCAGGCGGGAGGCCACACAAAACGATTCGAATTTCATGCCCAACTTGCAACCGACCGGCAGCGAATGTAATTTGAATTTTCCTCCGAAATGACATCGGGGAATTTATTGTGGTTTTCATAATGGCTTTTTCCTGAGCAAGTGGCGTTACAGGAAGCCGTTCGGGAGTAAAGCAGTAGTCCTGCCCGGACGTTCGCGGATGCTGCCGTACGATTGATTGGACGGCGGTGAACTGGACGCTGGAGAATAGTCAGCTGGGTTGATGAACGGGGTATCATTTTTTTCTAGAGTTGAGTTTTAACGGCAAAGGATAACATTTTCATTTAACATGAATTTTTAAATACTTCAGAAACACTGCCGTTACACAAGTACGTTAAAAGCGGATACACAAAATCCCCACGTGACAAACAGTAATTCATTTCATTACTAAAACTTCACTTACCGTTCCAAAAATAATAACTCACCGCAGCGATTTTCAAACACGGCGACCGAGCTTACAGCGGACAAAGCCCATCCAATTTCGTCGAGGCACGGTTTTGCATCGATTAATGCGTAAATTCTCAGCATACGGCATTATGAACATATTTCTCTCTCCGGTACCAGAAAACTCGGACACTGAACTCCGACTAAGCTGCACTTTCACCTGGGTTGATCATAATCGATTGATGTAGGGCACCCATTTATCGAATCGGTAATTCCCATCTCGAACAAATCCATTTCGATCGATTATTTCCTCTCGACTTCCGGTAAGCGGACTCGAGCCGGGTCGGTCAGTGGCGTTGGCCGAGCATAAAACCCATCCAATTCGTATTCATTACGAAACTACGAACCGGGAAATATTCAACCCTAATCCCTTTTGCCTGTGAGTGCGACGGGCAGCTTAATATTGTGGTTTTCCCAGCAATGGCCCTTTAAAAAGGCCACCTACCTACGTGGTTGAGCTGGATGCACCATGATAACAGCAGTACGAGTGCAACAGTAATCATTTGCAATTTCTGATTAATAAAAAATCTGCTTCGTAGTAAAAATATTTATAAATTTTTTGGAAAAAGTTGCACTACATTTTTAAGGATTCAGAGGGATATTTTGTACAATCGGATATTTAAAATATTAAAATCTTCGTTTTATGTAACAAAACTGATGAAGAATTCACAGACCAAAGTGTATGATTTTAGACGTAACAATTAAACCACGGCTAGACTCCACTTTTGCTGCTTAATTCTATCCCATCCCACTCGACACTATTTGCCACAAAAATCACCACAAAATGGTTTTACATCCAACCGATCTTCCAGAAAAAACCCCTTCTTACAGCCGCGGCACAACAAATCCTTGCCCGTCCCCGAGTACCCCGAGAGTGTCATCGCCGGATAACGGAATGGAGTTTTTAATTAAATTGTTTTAATTGGTTGCCGTCGACACGAGAGTCGCGCCCCACCCGCGCTTCCCCGCAGGAAAACCACCGGGTCCACCACAAAACCCGGCGTCGGGATCGTCTCAACTTTATAATGATTTTATTGGTTCCCCTCTAAACGGCAAATCACTTCCATCGCCCAAAAATTGGTCCCGAACTTTCTGCGGCATCCGTTTTTACGGGAGTTTATTTGGCGGGTGTGGGTGTTCTCCTGGAAAAGTCCTTTTTTGTGTGGTGTTATTTTCCTCCTGAAGGGTATAATAGCGAAGGATAATTATCGATGGCTAATTTTTGGGAGCACAGCCTGGGCAAGCAATTTCATTCGATGTCAAAATAGTATGACGATCAACCGCGAAATCACCCAGCAGAAGGACGAGAACCCCGTTTTAAAATAAGCACACCCTTCAACGCCCTTCAAACCCACTCGTCCAGCTAATACCCAGACAAACAAATGAAGCTTCATTAATCAAATGATTTCACAATAACCTTCAAGAAGTTCCCTTGCGGAAGGTTTCACGTTACACTTTTCCATCCATGGTTTGCTTCCGTGCTGATCCCCTTTTGCCATTGGGGTGCAACTTTCCCGCCGGGTGTGCTACACTTTTCTTGGCAAATTTTCTCATCCAGCTCAGGAAAGCGAATGCAACCACCCTTGCTTCCAGCCAGTACCTTTACACACATTTTTCAGCTGTCTTGTGAATGGCAAGCTTTTGGGACGCTTGCCTCAACGTGTTTGGGCAACTTTTCACGCTCATGCTTAGCTGTACGACGAATGACTCGGTACTTGCCCAGTGGCGATGAAAAGTTGGTAATTACGAACAAGGCAAACAACTTGACATACGATACGGTGTAACATATTGCCATAAGGAACACATGAGGATTGGGAGGAGAGGAGCGACTTGAAACAAAAGTATGACGAGTCAAAAGTCACTCAGTAAATTTGAAATTTCCTCTGCAAAAACTGTGCTTTATTCAATTCATTATTTGTATCAGCGTACCTCAAATTGATAAGTTATCAAAACGCCTAAAACTATGCAATTTGGTTAACAATGTCTCTATAAATGCACGTTGTTAGCTATACCAGCTGTTTATCGATGGCTTACTGTCTTAAAACGCCTCAAAGTATGCAATTTTCTTTTAAAGTTGTTTGTGTTCAAATCAATGAGATTTTTATTTTCTAAACATTACATTCTCAATCACAATAAACAAACAACCATACAAATTACGAATCCCACAATGCGTCAATATGTAAAAGCTCGTTTTACCCTAATTGCATCAGGGTTATTTTATCGTTTGGGTAAACATGATAACCGCTTTTTCCGTATCACACACCATCACAATAAGTCGCATCCCTGGTGTAGAGTGAAATATTTAAATTACCCTAACGACGTACCTACCTTCCTGAAATTCCCAACAAACAGTTCTTATCCACGCTTTTCATTCGATACAACGGCAAGAAAACAAAAATTCAAGCTCAAAGCGAACTTTACTCGGTGCATGCTTCACAAGCAACGTAGGAGAAGGAAGCGAAATAATTTAATTTTCCTCATCCAAGCTACCGGAGTTTATTTGAGCGAGTTTTCGCGCATTTCCCGACAGTGCTTTTGTGGGCAGGATCCGTTACTTAATCCTGTAAAACTAGCTCGTTCGCGAACGCAAAGCTCAGTACCCCGGGGGCAGATCTTTGGTGGAAATGTGGAAGATATTTGCAGCATTACAGCGCTTGTGATGCATTCGTTGTCTCGTTGGCTGATTGACGCTTCCGCCACGAGTACCTGAGTGAGTCATGTTCCAAGTTCCCGAGACGATGCGTTAACCGTCGACAACCATGTGGAAGGTTTGCAGTTTAAAGTTTCATAGCTTCTGACGCTGACAGATGAGTATTGCGGTGGGCAAAGGAACGAACTAACGTTGGCAAAGGAGTTGAGCGTCGCTTTACATTTTGATTCCACTGCATCCACTAACGGCAGAGGTCTCGCTTTGTTCACTTTCATTTGCCTTAATGCCTTTGTTGATTGGAAAAAGCAGTAGAATGTTCATTCCCACTCAAGATTTAAGGTGGGATTTAAGTAGCAATTGCTTTATTATTAATTTATGCCTTGCGGGATTGATAATTCGTTACAAACTTCAATGCCGATTTCCCGTTAACTTTTTCACCAAATTACGGTTTCTCTTTAACGTTACAACATTACCTCACGCGTATGCGTATCACCCTAACAGAGGTGGCAATTTATGCACACCATTTTGATAAATGAGGGCACATTTTTCTAAACCCATCCACTCACCCAACTATTGGACGTCAAGCTACCGGGCGTCTCCATGAACCTTCGAGTGACCCTCGCTTCACTCATAATCCTGATGAGGACCTGTCGTTTGCTTCCTGCCTTGCCACCAAAAACCTGCTTACATCTGATTTATTGCATTCAATTAAATCGCATTCGAATGGTGGAATGTTCCGTATACCGTGAGGACCTTTTCTTACATTACTCCAACAGGTCTTTAAGCTCCGTGTCCCTACCGGGATAAGATTACAACCCTGCCAAACTCCGACCCCAGTGCTCATTCTTCAAACACATTCTCCTGCCACGTATTTAAAAACCACGCAATGGTGCGCGCACACACATAAGAATAATGTCGTCACTCTTCAGGCACCTCATAAAACACACCTCCATTGGCTGGCAGAAACGAAAACAAAAAGCACACCCTTACGTACCTTGGGTACAATATCCTAATGGAGTCGGATGGTGATTTACTGATACGGACGCAGGAATGTTACCGCAGCTGCACCATACATCAAAACCTATGGGCACCAGACTGAAAAATAGAGAATTTATTAGTCCTTTCGATGCCGGTGACGTTAGCATAAGCATTTCGCTATTATCAAATGTAAATTTTACCCTCTCCTCGTAGAACTGCCAGTTCGAACTACCCGTCTGTGATGAAAGGTTGCCACCGGACCCCAGGCTTATCCTTCACCGCATTGCCATCTGAACCGTCTGCACCAGAACTACTGCCCGGCCGGGTCTAAGTACCCGCGTGCTATCGTTGCCGAAGGATTGGGAGCAAACTGTCGTGATGAATATGATTTACATTTATTAGCTTTTTGTGTAAACGCTGGCTAGGTCATGATTCTGTGGGTATTTATCGTACTGTCTCCAGAGGGAATCGTGGCATAAAGGGTTGCTTTATGCTTTAAGATATCAACGGGAGAAGATCATACTTAAACACAAAAGGCGGGCTTGATTGCACGTATCCTTTTTGTGGAATCTAGGCATATGCTTCTTTTTAATACCGTATTTCATGGTAGTTTGGATGATTATTTAATAACACAAGACAATTTGAAAGATGTACAATTACCAGCATCGTAATCAAATTTACTCTCATTCTCAAGAGACTATTGGATATATCGTGATGGACAAGTATAAAGGAAGTTTTGTCGCGTGGTTTGCATAACTATTGGCGCTATCATCCAAAATAATAAATGCATTGAATATTATGTAGAAAAATGCATTCTTCCAGAAAGTCTTCTTCTAATCATAACTCGAAAGATTCTCACAAAAATGGAGCTGCTCAGTTCAGAACGATGAATTCGCTAAAACACTATAAAGTACGGCAAACAGCATAACTTTAGGCGCCTTGTAAAGCAAACTGTTATTTTGTAACGATAATATCTAAATTCCAACAGGTAACTAGTACAGCAATTTTGAATAATTTTAAATAATAGTCATGGTAAGGTAAGAATGAAGAAATTCTCAAAATTTCTTATTATTTTAAGAAGTATTTATATGATGTCGCTGTAACGAAACCCCCATAGAAATAAATGTCAATATTATCTGACGAAAGGTACCACGAGTCTATCAATCAACCAACGCATCGAGCTGTTGTGGTTAGGTTAACTCAAGATTTCAGAATTTTTCCAGTATTCTACTCGGTTCCACCTCCCGCAGTGAAAGATATTGCTCCACCTGACTGTCACTTCTGTTCACCATTAACGTCAATTTGAATAAAGTTCCGGTGCTGCAAATATGTTCCCGCTGCAGCTCATAAGTCACTCAAGCATTATCCTCACATCCTTTGGTACGTGGTTCCGTGCGCAGTCTTTATGCGACAATCCAATACCGGAAGTTTCGCATATCCTCAAACGTAGCCGATATGTTGCACGAAAGCGAGTAAACTACAATAACCAACTCAAGGCCACCGCCATTCAATCCACACAAAAGCCACTCGAGTCGTGGTTCATCTAGCCGGGAAAACCTCGAACCAAAACCCTAAAACCATTAACGAACGAACGACTTGGAGCAATCGATCGTTTCACCACGAGCGGTGGGCAAACCCACTTTCCGGCTGGGTCCGGAACAATAGAAAGATCGGAAAATGTGGATTTCCTTCCTTGCCGCTCAACAAAAAGAAGAAAAAAAAACGCACACACAACAACCACCCATCATCGACAACAATGAACGGGAACGAGCCCTACACACACATACTCCCAGCAAAGCGCACGAAATCCCGCTGCGGTTAACCAGCTCGTGGCTATTTTGCACACCAACTTCCGGTATCACAACCCGCCCAGTTCGAAGAAAACCATCATCTGCTGGATAAAAAGGGCTGAAGAACAACAAAAAATAGTCGTTGCACCTGCATCGTTACAGAATGTTTCTATTCTATTAGATTCGAGCACCCGGCGGCCATCTTCTGGATAGCGTTCGCGATGGTGGAACAAAAATCATTACAGCACAAATGCCGGAAGGATCGGGATCCGTTAGTTGGTGGATTGTTATTTTTTTGTTTCCAATTTTTTTCACTTCTCCACGATGCATGTGTGCATCCGGCGCAAAAAAAGGGAAGATTTTTCTCTCCCCGTTAACAAGCTACCAACCGAAGCCAACAAGCTGCAACCGAAAAGTCGCCTCACGCTGGGAAAGACACCACCGGGTTCCGTACGGGCAGGAAATCTAGTTAACAGCTAGACAAGGAGAAGAAAAATAATCCCTTCACCCTCGTGAGTTCTTTTTCCTTACGGTCCCGTGTCTCTTTTAGCCCAGTTAGTGGTAACCGTGGATGGTGGCTGGTGATGATGTTTGCTTTATTAAAGTGTTACTCACAGAATCCCCCGCAACGTGGCTTGATTCTGATCAGACCACGGTCCCTCTCTCTCTCTCTCCCCCTCGTACTCGTTGCCCACATTAAGATGATAAAAGGTTAATATCATGCATTATTTATTATCATTGCCGGGTCGCCCGGTCGACGGAAGTGCATCGTGCGAAACTACACTGTTGGCGGTGGAAAAAACTAACGAGCAGCTAGGAAAAGGAGCTTTATTGTTGGGGATGAAGGTGAAATGTTTTATCGCTTCCGACCGACCGTTCCGACCGTCCATTTATCGGACACATAGTTTATGATATTTAATAAATACGATAGATGAGGGCAAGAGATCCGCGTCCGATCGGTACCACCGAGGATACCGGCGTGTTTCTTAATTAAGAAACCGTAGCTAGTGCCTTCGGAAGGGAAGGATTCATCTCGTGGGTTGATTGTTTTTTTCTTCCACCAGTCGCTTTTCGTTTTTGGAGACAAAGTATTTTATTGAAGTGGGTCCCGGGTGGAAGCCATTACGCTTACGGGATTGCATCAACTGGCTCGTAAACCATTGCAATATTTCATAACGTTCTTTCCGGCTGTTCTAATACGTGGAAGTTAATTGTTTTTCTTACGATGAAACGTGACAGGAATTCATGTGAGTGTTTGATTAGATTGTGTATTATTTGCGGCAAAGTAAAGATAAAATAAATCCAGTAATTAATGAGGAGTAAGAATGTATAAGGTAGAAAAATATCATTCATGAACTATGAAAAATTTTCAAATACCAAGTGTAACAGGTATGTGTTGAAGAAACTTTGAATGTACCAAACATTCTAAATATTGGCGTGAAATATTTAATGCTATCTGGATTTTTTGTGGAAGGCGTTCGAACCTCAGTTTGTAATTTGAGCGATTTAAACTCTATCGTTGAGATTTATAATTTTAATCGCGAGCGCTTTCTTCCATCAAACTACAAACTACTGTAGGCCAAGAGAGGTATAATAGGGTCCCCAATCATGTTTGAACCGACCATTGAGCTATTAATTTTTACTGTTTTCGATTATTGATTATAATTAATTATAAGCAAAATGGTCTTTCGTTGGGTACTAGGGAGAACTACTAGCAATATAATAGGGTGTGCCTGAGTTCTGAAATAAACAAATCATACAAAATAAACATGACACGTGAACATGACAGTTATGTTGACGGAAAATAACAACTTAATCTTCAAAAAACTGTCATTTGTTGAAGACTTGCCAAAAACGAGTCTTCTATTGTCTAATTCCTCCAAAATGAACGGCAGATCACGCCAAACCTTGACAGTGAATGATGAACTGCTAACATAGAATTGTCATTTGGAACAGTACTCTAGTATGACGTATAAACCGATTATGGGTTAGTAAGTTCCTGGTTATTCGAATTCATGCAGATCTGAATATTTTTAACAGAAACAATCCCACTCCACACTATATTTTCACTCATCAGTTTTTTTCTCTTCAGTCTACTATCAAATACTATTGACTTTGACCACGTTATTAGATGTCATAAATATAAACAAGGCTAATCCACGCTCATAAAACGGGAAGAAAAATACATCATCTCAACTTGTGCAATGCATTGATAAACTTACGCCAATAATGACCACCCCATTTCAGTGGCTCCCATCTCTGCCCATTTGCACAATGATCCGGACGTGTGGCAACCAACGGAAAGGTACGGTTCCGTCCTATTCCATCCTGCTCCTGCGGAAGGCTAATGATTTAACAAGCTTCCCTGTTTATTATGTAGCGCATGTTCACGTACCCTCTGACAAAAAAAAGAAACAGGAACAGCGAAAGAAAACAACATTCCCAACAAGATAACTCTAATGGCATTTATCATCACACTCGCTCGGTTCGCCCGGTGCCCCGGAAATGGAGGCAAATTTTCCCACTTTCTCGCCACCAACAACAACAAGCGAGAAAAAAAAACCTTCACCCAAATAATGGCCAGCAAACGGACAAATGTGTTGCGATAGTGGAAACATGATGTACGATGTGGCCACGAATCCGAAACCATTTCTACCATTTGCTATTATCGTGCGCGTCTCATCTGCCCTGCTGGAGGTGGAGGCCTTTGTGTTTGATGGAAGGGAATGGAATGGAGCAGGCAAGCAGGAAAGATCAACTGTTGCCAGAGCACAACAATTCCTGTTGCCATCGTACATCATCTCATCTGTGATAAGGCGACCGGAAAAAAGTCGTTAAAAGAGCACGAAAATGGTCAAAATTAGGCACAAGACTCAAACGTGGGTGTTCGACCAGGAGGGTGAACGTTCCTCCGGGAGTAACATGGTGGATTCTGGGGAATGCCGGGAAATGGGTACCTTTCTCTGTTATTGTTTCACCGTTGTGCTTCCCAATCGAGACAGACGGCCGTGCATGCCCGGTGTGACGGCGAGGCACACAACCTAACAAATAACCTTGACGTATTATGTTTACGGATGATGATAATTTGTTTTCTTTAAGGAGGACACGTCTCTGGAGACGTGGCCCTGCCTACCAGCCCGATGGATCCCTAAAAGCGAAGATGTTCATATAGCTTTAAAGGAATGAAGCGTGTAATAGGCTTATCCTTCGGGATGTTTGGTCGTGCGTGAATCTCCCGCAAGCACTGGTACTTTCCTGGAAGCTTTGAGTAATGTTTTATGTTCTCATGTTTTCACATACTTTTTTACCCATGCCTGGAACATCAATTCATGATAATTATGCAGATCATTATTCATATTTTTTTCGTAATTTTGCATATGGGCTTTAAAGCTACATTTCACCAATCCACAGTTCGGGCATGAGGATATGGAGCTACTAATGACAAACTGTAAATATTCTTATGGGGGAACAAACACAAATACTGGCCTTATACAGCTTAAAACCGCAGCGAATAGGGATTACACAAATAGGAATAGCATACATTTAGGGGCTTATGTTTTAGTGGTCCAATATAGTAGATTTACGAGGGGTATAACATAAACAAATACTAGAAGGATTCTTCAGTCTTAGAGCAGATGAAAATCTTGACAATATGCAAGTATTCTTTGATATCTGATTCACTCGGATTTTGACATTTGGAAACGGTTTAAAAGGACTTCATAGGCTCGGTCGTCTGATGTCATTTACATGACATGTCCAATCTGCTGGCGTCTGACATGACTAATTCGAGTAAGATGCCTATGATAATTCCCAGAGTTCCTCATTATACTATTTCCTACAGTGTACTACGGGACATACGGGTTTGTTCTGAGCATATTTCTGAGAAGCAAAGAGAGTTTTTAAGTCAACTTTGATTATGGTCCACGACTCAGAGGCGTATGAGCTTTGTATACAATGCTACCAAATATTTAAAAAAAAGTTTGATAATATTTTATTTCGAGACCTAATGTTTGTATGCTAACTGCCCATAACGCCTTAAAGTATGCAATTGGTAGAACAAACCCATAAATAGATTTAATTATTTTATTCCGTCTCTTCTACTGTCCATTTTTCTCCAATCCCCTAAAAATCTAAAAACGTTTTAATTCACTAATGTTTCGATTTCAATTTTCCGTCCACTTCGACCCCAACAAGAGGAATCAATTAGAAGGCACAACACTTTACGAGTCCCCTCGGAACACTTGAAATGGACCTATCGAGTTCGAATAAAGGCAACCATCTTCCACCCATGAAAGAAGTGTTCAGTTTTTTTTTTCGTTTCCTGGTTTGAGAGAAAATACTATACGAAGAAACCAGCAACTTATAGTTTACGAGCTTTTACCTCCGAAACATAACCCGTCGGTTTTCCCATTATTAATCTTCCTAAACGATTCATTACCAACCCCTCGAGCCACGTATCGGAAAAAATCCGGCCTGCGATGGTCAGACTGTTGCCTGCCGGTTTGGGAAGGAGAAAATTGACACGTGAGTGTGAGATGAAAAAAAGGGAAAATAGAAATCAGCCATAAAAATGGTCAATTCCTGTCCGTTCTACCCCAAAACGAGCTAAACTAAAGAAAATTCCGAATGATTTTCCGAACTGTCATGCTCCTTTTCCCCTTGTGCACGATTTGCTTTGATTTCTTCCAAAACAGTACCATAAACAAAAGCGAAAAACCATCCTTTTTGGTGTTTTTTTTTCTTCTCTCCCTGGAACCCCTTCGAAAAGTTTCCGTGGCCGTAAAACTGAAACGCTCGTGTGCGGAACTGTGCAGAATCCTTTGTCCGAGGGGATCAACTCGGAGGAAGCAAATCAAGGAATTTATATTCCGCTACCGTTTTGACGCTGGGAATTGAGGTGAAATAAAAACGCAAGAAAACACATCACTTTTATGCTTCCTGCACCGATGTATGCGTCCCGGGCTCCAGTCATCCACCCCACTAATGCCCGATGATGATGATGGTGACGATGATGTTCATTGGCAATGTGGACGTGCGTTGGTCGCTTATGGATATCCGTTCTTTTTTTTCTTTATTCCTCCACACATCCCGTTTGGCAGCATGCGTGCGCGCGGGAAACCTTCGCCAAGGGACCGATTTCGTGGTGATGGGAAAAAGATACTCCGGGAAGCGGGGCAAATGTATCAAACACACCTTTTCCACCAAGTGTATCCACGGCAACCCATCCGGGCGGGTCATAAAAACTCATGCTGCGTGATGAAGTGGGCCCAGATACTGGGGAGAAAAATCTGGCTGCAGAAGGCGAAACGGTCCATGGGTCCGGGATTGGGAAGCCAGCAGGAGGGTGAAAATATACAAGTGAAAATACGACTCATGGGGGAGAGAACTAGGGGGCGGGCAAAAAAAAACAAACCGGGATACTCTCGTCGGATTCTTCCCGTATTCGCGCACAGGACACATCTGAGCGGGCAAACCTGGGCAACTCCATTCGGGTGCGGCGTACGATTCGAAATCCCATCGAAATCAGAGCAGAAGCGTTTAAGTTTGAATTTACGACACTCTTGCGTACGCCCAGTGGTGATATAAAATAAATGTGAACAAGCGACGTTCGACGACAGCGATGCTGCTGCTGCTGTGTTTGCCCTTTTTTGGAATCCGTCGGAAGAAGCCAGTGTGCCAGTGCCAATGTTGGTGTGCCTCATGAAACGCAAAGCACTGGTGAAAATCGCTAACGTCACTTCCTTCAAACTCGCCCCGGTTCGGAATCGAATCCACCAAATGCAAAACAAATAATAAACATACTAAAATCTACCCAACACCACCAAAAACAATTCGAATTGAAATGGAAAAACGGAAAAGGAATGAAGTGTTTTCTTCTATAAGCAGCGGGTTCACAGCAAATGGACAATAAAATGAGAAAATTGTTTTCCTTTAACATTTCTTGCTGGCATGCAGCTGCGCGTATGTGTATTACCGTATGCAAATGGTTCGGAACTGGTTCGATGCACCTGATGACGTTTGTTTCCGGTTTTTGTGCCAAGCGGGCAGGAAATAAAGATGCTGAGGCATGCATGCATGTACGGTAAGATTGTGTGATTGGGAAACTTTTACTCCCCTGGAATGTATTCAGTTCCTGTTTTATTGTGGTTCGAATTTTATGTCCACACGAGTGTTGCTTGGCTTTGTTTGTTTTGCAGCTGATGCTTTTTTATGCGTCAAAATGTGCGTTTCGGTATTAATTTAATTATTTTGCTAAATGCGGAATTGCTTAGTAATGCAAAATGCATAAGCTTTTGCATACATTTAGGCGATAGGAACAACTAGTCCAAGCATAGCGGAGGTTGACGAAAAATTTCGGCATTAAATAAATTTTATCACAGGGTTGGAAAATGTATAAGCTCTCACTATTCACATATGTGTCTAGATATGGCTCAGACCAACATAGACTAGAAACCTTGTTAGAGAAGAGAATACTAAGAAAGGTTGAAAGCTTCAATAATGAGTTGAAACAGATGAACGATTAACTCCATATCGTGAAAGATATTAGACTCACTAGGATTCGATGGGCTGCTCATGTCATAAAAGTGACACTGGACGAATCAATCCCTAAAGTAGGCCGGCATTACCAAATAATTACGCCTAAAGTTATGCATTCCACAATACAAAATAACTGTAAGAATGATCATTGCATGAAAACTCCTATTCTTTTCTATTTGATTTCATAAAAAATCCTCAATTTCCTGTTCAACTTCTGACTTCTAAAAAATCTGACTCATGCTCTAGTTTTTGGCTTTACTATAGAGATGATAATTCCACAATAAATCATAAAAAAATGCAATCCGATTCAAACAATATGTTAAAAATGACAAAATCCCCCCTTCAAAGTGATGACTAGTATCCGCTTTATTTACTATGGTTTCTTTTTCGTGCTATTTATTTAACTTGCTGCACGTAAAGCCAATCTAGTCGCGGTAGACGGCCACATCAATTCGGTAATTTTGTTACATCCCGGCGGGCAACTTCTGTACGCGAGATGCGTCTCGTCATTTTTTTCCCCCCACCATTTCAACGCCCCTTTTTTCACGGTTTTCCCGAAACGCGCGTAACATTCCAGGGTGCCACTTCCGAGAGGGGGCGATGCCCACAACCGTGTGATGATGATAATCTGCCGCATTACAGTTTTGCCTTTGATTGACTCACACAAACCAACCTCCACGCTCGAAAACTCGGGGTTGGCAGAAGGAATCTGTTGAATTTTTCTCCCTCCTGACCTAGTTTTTCGCCCTCTGCACAGAATATGGCTCATCTTCGTTGGAGTCTTCCGGGTGGCATTTTTGTGCTGGGTCGTTGATTCGCTCGCCAAGCCACCGTTGAAATCTGACACTTTACGCTCAAAACCCCGCTGATAGCTGGATGACAGGAAGCCGAGCGAAAGAAAAGGAAAGTCAAAACGGGAAACGAAAAAGGAGAAACAATTGCACTCATTTAAATTTCTTCCACTACCTTTCTTGCTTGCTAGGGGAGGGATTTTTTTTTTGTTTTCCACTAAGTATGTCGGATTTACTTTTTACCATCCAGACACACATACACACGCGAAAAAAAAGCATCCAAACGTCCGGAACGGCTTCATTCCGGCTGTAACGGCTGCTTCTACCGGATTGTCAGTTCGCTTTGCGCGTCCGCTAAGTGCCTGCAAAGTGGCATCGACTTCGTCAGCAAGGATCACTGTCAGCCGCTGGAGGCTTTTCCGTGGTTCCTGGTTTCGCAAACGAAATGGGCGCTGGCACGTAAGTGAGCAGGGCAATAAAGCTAAAGCCGCACTCCCGCCCTTCGGCTTAAGCGAGACTGGAAAGGCAGGCAAATAAATGCCAAGCGATAGAGCGATGAAAATGAAAGCTTGCATCGTCGGTTGGTTGTGTCGGACATTCTACTTTCCACCAGCCAAGCGGGTGAGGAAGAAGTGGAGCCATCTCATCACTTCATTACGCTCATTTGCAGTTAATTTCGTCTGAATTTCCCCTGGCGTGGAGATTTTTGTTTCGCACCAAAGGGAGCCCAGTAATACAGTATTGATGAAAAGTCAATTTATTTTAATGCATCAAATGATGATAGACGTAAAAGCCTTCAGAAATTCCTTTACAAAGCATGGATTGCTTACAACAACTCCACCTCGTGTCGTCCCGAGTGCAGCTTTAATTCGAAGCACTCTAGCAGATTACTCTCAGCTTCCTTTACGGCTTCCGGCTAATCTGCGCTGTTCGCTGCCACGGTCATATATGAATAGTTAAAGCGAATGGGGTAAAAATAAATTAAAATTTACCATCCACAAGCATGCAGCGCAGCATCCCTTAACCCGCAACAGCGTCGCGAGCTAATATTGTACTTTCGCTTTTTTTTGTCTTGGCAAACTGTTTCCTTCCAGCCAGTGCTGCTTCAAAACCGCGCCGGCAAAAGCAATTTTCCACCGCTTACTTTAGCCACAGTAGCCTGGGTACTTTACGAGCTTAATGCCATTTCGCTGTTCATTATGTACGCCACCATGGGCTCATGTAGCGTGTGTGTGTGTGGAGTGTCCCACGGAAAGCGTGATATTTCTTCATAAAGCTTGGTTTCGTAACATCCCGACGTGCTGGATGTTTTGTCTCCCCGGTACGATGGGGTGCAGTAATTTATGAAGACATCAAATATGAAAAACTCTAGAGGAATTAGAAATTCTTTCGTAAGTATCTCCTCGTGATTTTTTACATGTGTGCACTTATTTATTGAGTATATTTGAAGAACCTCACAACGTTTCAAGAAGATTTAACCAGCATCACCTTTACCTGTATAACAAATTGCATAAATTTAGGCTCTCATAACTTACTAACCTGTTTTAAACAATTTTTTAATAATTCACTATCAAAATAAGCACATAAACTCATTTTATCATTCCATATTAACACCTTTCAAGGATTTTTTTCTTTTCAAAACATCTCGGAAATGAAATGAAGAAGGGCAGAAGTTATTTAGCTGAAAACTGTTTAAAACTGTTAGAGAATGTGAATTTATTTAAGCATTTTCATTAGCTACAAACATTTGAGCATTAACAAAGAATAATTGTGCAAAAGCATTTCGTGAATTAAACATAATTTCCGATAGGTGCATCTAAAAATATGAATAAAATATGTGAAAGATATTTATTCCCTCGCAATGAGGTTGTTGGCAACAAATTAAAATATTTCACCCTGTCCGAAAGAAAAATAAAACCCAACACTGATGATGTTAACGCTTCGCCGTACAAACAGTGGCCGGTATTTATTTTGCAATAATTAATTAATAAATCACGCACAGCAAATCCCAATCGCACAACATGGAGCGCGCGAAAGATTCGTTTGATCGTGCACCGAACGCTAGAATAAATACATGTATGAACATTAATGTTTGCTGAGCTCTTAACTGGTGTGTGGTGAAATGTTTCCCGTGGTTGCTACAAAAAAGTTTCCCATTTTTTCAATGTCATCGATCCCTAACAAACTGCTGCTTTGCCTGTAATGCATTGCTATGTTGCGTTCAAATATGTTCGTCTAATTACTGCTGTTTGACTATTAAACTACCGAGGGACGGTTTGTTTGATATTTTCCACCGAAAATTATATCAAACACATATCGAACACCATGGTTAGGGAGAAAAAGTGGACGAGAAAGAGGGACAAGCAGCCTGACGGTCGTATAATGAGTGATAAGGGTAAAAATTAAGCGTTAAATATTGATTTCGATTTCATGTTCGTTGGGAACCGAGTGTTGGCTTTCAATTATGCGCTTTATGTTCACATCGAGGGAAATCATTTTTCCTTTTTTACCCATTCATAACACCCACGTAATGTGGCACTTTCCGTACAATCAAAGTGCAAGGTGTACTCCAAAATGCAAATGATGCCAATTCTCGTTAACCCGTCAGTTTGACTGATGTGGCTGGGGAAGACGAATGGTGTCAAA
The DNA here is from genome assembly GCA_000349025.1 of Anopheles minimus. Lineage (NCBI taxonomy): Eukaryota > Metazoa > Arthropoda > Insecta > Diptera > Culicidae > Anopheles > Anopheles minimus. Next base: position 655,366 of record KB664255.1, on the reverse strand, counting down.
ATTGAATCGTTATTTAAACGAGTAAAGTAAATGGTTGTCACGTGCGTTTTGATGATTGTGCTCAAAACGATTGAGATTGTGGGCTAAAAATGCATCTATTTGATCGCATATCACATGTTTGTACGCTTGTTATAAGCTATATTTACTTTACTGGGTAATTGAAATGTATGCGCCTAAGTTTATGCAATTCGAAAAACCATTTTAACTAACGAACTGTTACTAAGCGTGGAAGCAAACTTCTACTTATTGATGAATTCTTAATATAACTCTCTTAAAACACATAACTTCTATCTCAAACTGATGTTTCTTTCCATCAAGTAATTTACATAAACGTAAACATCAACAAACATGCTGATGCAACAAATGGAAAATACCACCAATGATAAGTGTACAAGCTCTATCACAATCAGTCCAAAGTCAGTTCGAGATTTGAAGACCGCATCAAACAACGATCATCTCCTTGGCTCACCAACCAAGACACTGGAGGGGAATCAACGAGATGGAAATGCCCACGCGGTTCTTGACACTTCATAATTCTCGCACAGCATGATCCGCCTCATTGTGTCCACTCCATTGACCAGATTGATAAGATGCACCATTGTCGCATGTATGCTTTAGAAGGTGTGAACGAAGAAGAAGCATCTATTTAGAAATTGATGTCACATTTCGTTTCGTGAGAAGAATCCCATCAGTTGCTTGCTGTACAAGCAGAGCTCAAGTTCTAGTCAGTTCTCACTCCATTTTGCCAAAAGTGATCCGTGCGTTTCGGGATCTTAAAATTTCGCACCGTTGGCATGATAAACTGGAATTCCCAAACCAACCAGAGCTGTGTAAGATTAAGCAATGCCCGAATGGATCGTGCAAAGGGCACGGTCGTAGATTCGGAATGATTATTTATCTCGAAGACAAGTTTATCTGTGTTTGTTTCTGGTGTAGTGTTTACCGTGCTGTCAGAAGATGTGAATGCAATTTATATGCCTAGCTCGAAAGCTACAACGGCTCACTCGTACCGTGGATGCGGATGTTCAGTTCTAGCTTTGGAGTTCTGGTCGCTAGTAACCCACCGAGAAGGACAGTCAACCGAGCTGTGAATGTGACTAAAGTGAGGAGTAGTTACTCGTGTCAGCATTTTGCAGGTGATTGTAAGTGAAACTCCAGGTCTAAGTGATCTTCAATTAATATCTGACATTTGATAACAACCAACATTTTGAAGAATCTTGTTCTGGATCACGTTCCAAATCAAATGAAGTGACCTCAAGCAAAATTGCTCCCCATTCAGCCCTTGCGTATCTAATTCCGGGGTAGCGTGCAGCCCCATCATTGCACACTATCAATTGAGGCTAAAAATAAACCGTACTGCCTCTTAAGCCGCCCGGATCCCGACGTACTTTATCCCGCGTATGATTTATGACCGTGACGGCGCAGATGGTTCCGGGGGCCAAGACACGCGCACATCTTTCCTATCTGCTTGGGAATTGTTTTTGATCAACAACTGCAGCACATGTTTCTACGTCACGTTTTTGTGCAAACATTTACCCGTCACGGCCATATCTTCCAGCACGGAAGCGGAACATCCTGCTGCTCTGAGCTAACCTTGTGTGGTATTATAGTTTCGTTCTTTATTCTCTAAAGCTTTACAATGGATGAGGATACAATTTTACTGGAGGAGCCGAGCGTAGAAGTGACCACCGGCTACAATACAGAGACAACACTGTCCTCTTCTAACTTCGATCCTGTCACGATCATCACGCAGCTTGTTACAGAATCTTCCAAACTATTGACGACCGGAGTGATGCAGACTACCTCCACTGTATTATCCACCACATCCAGTGCGCCGAGTACGGTAGCAATGGAAATGTCTACGATGTCCACCGATACATCTTCTGCATCGAATACCTCACCGATTACTACATCTGAGAGTATCCTTTCAACCAGCTCCTCGTCATCGATAACCGAGACGCTTCTCTTCTCGTGGTTTGATTACACGATCTTCGCACTGCTACTGTTACTGTCCACGTTTATTGGGGTTTACTTTGGATTTTTGTCCAAGATTAAGCAGAACAACAAGAAGGAGTATCTGCTGGGTGGCAAAACGATGAACAAATTCCCCGTATCGGCTTCCCTTATTGCAAGGTATGATGTGACACACCTATTAGTAGTTGTGAAGATCTTTCACTAAAATCTTTTCTTTTTTATTGCAGTCATATTTCAGGAATAACTATGCTTGGAGTACCTTCCGAGATGTACAGCCATGGGACACAGTACTGGATGTTTATTATACCAGCTTTTACGGTACTTTGAAATTCCTGCAGACTTAGTAAATCGTCTCTGACTGATCGATCTTCCTTTTTGTAGGTTGCGATCTTGATGAAAACGATCTACCTACCGGTGTTCTACGACCTCCAGGTAACTTCTGCCTTCACCTATCTGGAGTTGCGCTTTGACAAGTTCGTCCGATCGGCTGCTAGTTTGGTGTATGCACTGCAGTGCATCATTTACATCCCGATCGTGATTTACGTGCCGGCGCTTGCCTTCAGTCAGGTGACGGGGATTAATCTGCACGTGATCACACCGATCATCTGTGTGATCTGCATCTTCTACACCACCGTCGGCGGGTTGCGAGCTGTCGTCTGGACGGACACGTTACAGTTCGTGCTGATGATTGGCGCTTGCATTGCTGTTATCGTACTGGGCATCAGCTCGGTGGGTGGATTCTTGGAAGTATGGGAAGCTGCCGAACGGGGAAAGCGTCTTATCTTTTTCAAGTAAGTGTCTGCGTATACTACCCAATGTTATGTATATTAATTTCCTTTTTTTGCCGCTGTATTCCAAACAGTATGGATCCGAACCCATTTGTGCGGAGTTCGTTCTGGACAGTCTGTCTGGGACTGACGACACTTTGGGTTTCCAATCTGGCAGTGAACCAAGGGTGCGTGCAACGGTTCCTAGCCGTCCCAGATCTTCGTGTGGCAAAGAATTCACTCATCATCTTCACAGCCGGCTTGATCTTCGTCAAGAGTTGCTCCTGCTTTATCGGGCTACTGATCTACGCCAAGTACGAGACGTGTGATCCCTACTCCACACAGAAGATCTCCAAAATTGATCAAATCCTACCGTACTACATTATGGACGTTGGTTCGAAGATCCCGGGACTACCTGGGCTGTTTGTATCTGGCATCTTTTCCGCTGCTCTTTCGACGATGTCCTCTGTACTGAACACGCTTGCAGGTACAATCTACGAGGACTTCATTCACCATCGGATGCCAAATGCTAGTGAAAAGAAGGCGAGTAACATCATGAAGATGTTAGTCGTGGTGCTTGGATTCCTGGTGCTGGGACTCGTCTTTGTTGCCGAACGGATGGGTCAGGTGATGCACATTGCCATCGCGTCGTCCGGCGTCACGTCCGGCACTATGTTGGGCATGTTCACCACCGGAATGATTTCGAGGCGCATCAACACGAAGGGTATTATCAGTGCCGCGATTGTGTCGATGGCAATCACCGGTACGATTATGACGGGAGCACAGCTGAACCCCAAACCCCCGATGCTCCCATTGCGAACTGATGGATGTGATGCGAATGTTTTCACCAACGTATCGGCCATTCTAGCGGAAACTGTCTCCCAAACGGTGGAAACGGATACGGTGCCCTTAATCTTCAAGTTAAGCTTTATGCACTACTCCCTGTTGGGGCTGATTAGCTTCTGTCTCGTGTCGTTCGTTGTAAGCGAACTGACCGGCGGTGGGGACATCAACGACGAACGATTGCTAGCCCCGTTTCTACGCAACTCGGACAAGCTGGAGAAGGAAATGACACTGCTGAAGCACAACATCAAGTATGAGGAAATCGATATGGCACTGCGAGAGCTACAGAAACCAACCGATCTGGAGAAGAAATAGGTAGAGCTTACGCTTTAGTTGAAGCTGGTTTAATGGTATCATATAAAGCACCGCAGAACCGCACGGTAAATATATTACTGTTAACGAATGTCACCCTTTTATTTGTGTACGAAACTTTTTCGCCCCCCAATGGCATAAATATCATTTCAGGTTCGTGTTCCACATGTTGTAGTGAATAATTTGCGTCGGCGGTCCGCTTCTTCTGTCACAGTTTTGCTTCAAAACTCCAGTATCGTGCCTTCCAATGTTCCCAACCTTCACTCAACTTTCTCGTGACGACGTCGACGAACAGTAGCTACTTATTATTCCCGGCGAGCATCTTGTCTTGTTATTCGTTCTCTGTTTCGCAATTCCCTATCCCGCACCCTTCCTATTCCTTCCTGCTCCTTGAGACAGAGAAGGAAGCTCGACTGGCCGTGGGTTTTTCTCCGGACATTGCGCACGTTCGTGAAATTGTACATTCACAGCACATAAGTCATTTTGGCATTTTTCGTCCTTTCGTTTTTTCGCATTCCTGTTTTTCCACCCTCGCCGGTTGATGGGGGGAAAGTGAAGGAAACAAAAAAAGAAATGCGATGGTGCAGCTAGAAAACTCGCAAACCATCACAGACGTGAAGCGTAAGTAAACTTTCAACCCATTCGCTGGGTTGCGGGTGAATATTGTGATGCTTTTGTTTTGTGAAAGGGATGAAAAGTGTTCTTTTTTTGGTTGATTGTGCTTTATTCTAGTTTTTTTATATATTTGTTGATGTGATAATATAATATAATTCGTTTTCAAAGTTTAGTTTAACTAAACTTTTCAATTTATGTGTTTTCTATCTCTCCCTCCTGTCAAATATTTTTCCAACGCTATACAATGTTTTCTTGAATTGGGAAAAATATATAGACGTTTTGGCCAGACTTTTCTAGCACCACCTCAAAATCAATGATGAACTTGAAGTTGAGAAATGGACACATCGTACATATTTCCTTCTATTACATTATTCCTTCCGCACCAGCATTTTTAAAGAATTCAACTCCCCGAACAACATTCTGTCTTGCACCGGAACAGACGACGACTTAAAAAAGGACTTATATTTCGAGTTCAAACACGCTCCTCATCAACCATCATTCATTTTCGGTGGAGTCATTCATCCCATCCCCTCGGCTACACTACAGCAATTTCCCGCTGACGAGGATCGATGGATTTTCCGTCCCTTCCCGCGAACGCAACGATGCGTGCAACAACGACCGAATGAAGTGACTTCTTCCGTTTTTTTAGAAAAGAATCCTCAAGGAGAAAATAAAATACAGAATACATTCAGACACGCAACACAAACCGAACCAAAATAATATTTATGCAGTGAAAAGACAACCCGGAAACATCCCGTGGCATTGGGGACTGGACTGTGCAAAATGTTGGCAATTCTACGGTAAGAGAACATATTATTTTTGCTGCAAACATTCCTGCCAACCCGAACGCATTTTCCATTTCACTTCTCGTGCGTTGACAAATGATGTTTCTATGCCAATGGGAGTGTTTGTAGATGTGTATGGAGTACTGAAATTTAGACGAAACATTGCATTATTGGTGCAAAAACGGGATGGCTTTAAGATATATTTAAGAACATTGACCAGGACTGCTTTTGTTCAATAAATAATTGATAAAAAATAAGGAAAAAATAAACAATTCATGCAAAATAACAGCACATTGCATACTTTCAGGCGTATTTGATTTAAACTTTCAAAATGAGTTTTACATTGCATACCGACGGGCGCACTTGTTGCAGGGGTTTTAAGATTAAACGATATTTTCAGTTTTATAATATCCATTGAATTAAAACATCTCAATAGAGTCCTTACAATAATCTTATTTTTGGTAAAATTACTTTTTTTGTGATATCGATACCCGTCCGATGTGATATCAATAATGCACAACGGCAGCAAATAATATTTCAATAGTGGTAAGTAGTTTCCACGTTTATTGTTATGCTTGAGAGCAGAATAAATCGGATAGATGATACTTTAATAATTAAAACATACAGCATAAAAAAATGGGAAAGTAAGGAAGACTCAATGTTGAGTTTTGCTGGTGCTTACACAGATACGATGGAAATAGAATTGTCACAAACACGGCGACCACTGCTCTGAAGGAGGGTGTGTTCTATGGAGAATCTCTTCAATTTGGTGTCGTCCCTGAAGATCGCGAGATCCAGAGCTATGGGTTGCACCGGCAGACGCAACACGACGGAAACAGGAACCAATCCATAAAGATGCCCTTACAATCGTTGTCCGGATCGTACGCCAGCAATCGGTGCCATTTGTACTTCTGCTCACAGCCACAGTCCCCGGAGCAACGGTTCGTTTGGGTTTTGCTGTGCCCAAGTAGAGAGAGGATAATAGTTATTTACCCAACGCACCACATCACCACAGCTCGATCGGGTCCTCGACTACTTACGAACACACTTCCTGGTGGATCGCCTGCTCGAAGTGCTGCGTGTTGACGATGGCTCGCACCTTGCCGGCGGAATTCGTCGCCCAGTATGGCGTCACTATCTCGATCTTCGACTCGCAGGCATCAACCCTGTTGGAGAACGAAACCCGGACAGTGTTAAAGCGGTTGCTCAGCGATCGCAATCTGTCTCGTTGAGAGATCTTACCTGCCCGTGTTGGATTCCCCATTACCGCTACCCCCATTCCCGTTGGCTGGAGTTGCCGTCTGGCGTGCATTGGTACTTCCTCCACTAGCTCCACCGCTTCCAGCACTACCACCGGCGCCACGTCCACCATTATTACCTCGGGCGCTAGTGTTCTGATTTTGGCGTTTCTTGCGCAGTTTGCTGAAGTACGAATCGCCACCGAGCCGTACCGCACCACCCGGCTCTCCGTACAAATCCATCAGTTCCGGCAGTAGCGTAAACTCGTCATCATCACCGTAGGGATCCGTCCCCGGCGCACGACGCTTGCGTTTCCGTCCCGGGGACGCTGACGGAAACCGTGATGCCATCTCGAAGTCACCATACATTCGCTTCATTAGTGCTTTGTTCTCATCGATGAACATCTCAATCTTGTCACTTGGGGTAAGAAGAGTAGTAAAGGAAGAAACATAATACGTTAAAACTCCAAGCGCTAAAGAAATCTACTGATAACCATCGATCGGTGGGCATACCCTGTAGATACTTCAACCGTAGGGTACACACTTACGGCGCACCGTCTCAACAAGTGATCCATTGGCGAACATCTTCTTCATCTATCCTAGCCTGCCAACACTGTCGCGAATGTCACGAAGCAGACTCCAAACCACCCGATGATGGCCGATTGGCGCGTGCGTGTACACCGGCTATGACAGGTGGCCTTGCCATTCTAATCAACCTCCTGAACTTCATCTCCAACCACGGTGTGGGAAACAAATCGAGAGGATAATCACCTCTCTCTCTCTCTCTCTCTCTATCTCTCTTTTTTCTCTTTCTCTCTCTTTCTCAGTCTAAAAATCAGTGGCCACGTTTACAGCGCGCCGCCAGTGACCTCATTTCTAAATGTCACTTATTTGTCTTTCTCATATTTAAGCGCATCCGAAACCCGACGGATTGTGGACCACATTTGAATTCCGGAGGCATTGTCACTAATCGAACCAGCATGGGCAAAAGGAAGCAAAAAAAAACGAGAGCCGGACGATAGAGCTTTCATCATTGGTGAAATTTGATCAGATAACAGGTAGTAGAAAGAGTAGCAGCGGACATGCACAAAAAACTGGAGATCACCAACTGAAGATCGTAAAAATCGGCTCTCTTGCCGTGGGACGGTGAGTGAGTAGTCCTTCGGCTATAAAATATTCAACAACATCAGAATTCACTCTAATGAATTCTACGTGCCATGCTGCTTCAACGGAACAGTTGATTGATGCAGTTCAAGAATGGTGCGCCATAAAGCGCACATGTTCGTCACGTCCCTGTCCCCTATACTCACCTAGGATACGTATTGCCTGCCGTCGGGCAGAACAGTTGGTGGTACTTCTTTATGCAGGGAACACCTCTGATGACATCTCCATGAATGCTGAGCCCGAGTGCGACGGATAATGCTGTCCACCATATCTGAAAACGGAAAAAGAAGGAGAAGGCGGGTTTGATGAGGCTTAAGATTGGAAGTGCATGGAAGTTGTGACGAAGCCATCCTAGTGAACGACCTGTAGAATCTTTTATCTAGCGAAGCAGTAGAACACTACCTCCTGGAACTGGTGTACGTGCGGAACGACGATCGTCGATCGTCGAGAGAGTACGTGTTTGTTATGTGCCATGTTCGTGCACCGTTGATGGGTCCTCCACATCGGAGGCCTGACCGTACTGACAATTCGGCCCATATGTGTGTGATTCATCGAAATTTGCAGGCGTCCACCATCCCAAAGTCTGCTCACGTCTTTCGCCACGACTGTCACGACGCAACCGGTGGAAGTATAAACAACCGCTCTGGACAGCCATGTTCACTTCAGCTTCCCGTGTGTGTTGCGCCACCGGTACGGCACAGTGCGGCAATAAAATCTGCGACAGCAAAACACACTTTTTGGATACCGTCTCCACCAACTTAACATGCGGCGATTGTCCGGAAATATTTGTACACCAGAGTCCCCCTCCCGACAAACCGCAGTATGTACCACTCGGGGGGTAGCAAATTGATTTATTTCTGCTTTTATGGCGTGATTCGACGCCCGGTGGTTGGGGCCTGGCTTCTGGTTTAAATATAGGCCTATACACTGTAGGGATGTCAATGGTTTAGACGTGAACGATCACGACAATGGTGGCGATCGAATGCACACAACTAACGGGAGCAACTAACGCTACCAGGTGGCATTATCACGGCCTTGTCCTTGGCGTGTCTGTGGCTAGGAAATTAATTAATTATCATTTCATAACCAAAGCAGCGAATCGTAGCGTACATACATCCGAAAGGGAAAAAAACCCTCCTTCCCAACGCCGAACGCCTTCGATTCGTTCTCGGAGGAAACGTTCTTGCAGGTGGTTCTACTATACTGTCGTTTACACCCGTCCATCTAACAACGCCCGTAGCGGGGAAGTGAATGTGAAGGTCAGAGTGACCCAGCCTATGGGAGATTCGATTCGTTCCAAGAACCACGGTGAACTGAAGGCATGCGAGTACCGATCAAGTCTCCAATTTTATTACACCACCATTCGTACGCCGGACAGTTGCACCACTAAAGCTCTAATGGGTTCAATCCAACGATCATTAAACCAACGAAGAACATTCACCAAGAAGGGGCGCGCTTTGGGATTTATTGTTCGGTGCGATATTCGGTTGCGGTTGCGGTTAAAATATCAACCCAAATCGAATCAATCAGACAGCGCCCGACCAGGGCGGAAATCGCGTACATTTGGGTGTGTAACGACAGAAGAATCAAAGCTCATTTTCGTCCATTGACTTAAAACATTATCCGACACGGAACGCCAAACAAACAAGTTTTCGCCAGACAAGATGATGTTTGTTACAAGTTTGTTTGTAGTGCAACGAATCGTACAAGCTGACAATCGTAGCCCCTTCTCAAACCGAAACAGATCTTACGGTCTTATGGAGCATTTGGCGTGCCGCTGAATTCATGTTTCCGAAACTTGAAATTGTCACGTGGGCGTCCGATAAGCCGGTTTTGCGCTAAGCCTGCGCTAGCGTTCTTCCAGAAAACCCAGAATTTTGCTGTTGTGTGGCCATGCCCACTGAGAACCCCAAGCTTGATTGATTTCCCTTTCCCTTGAGGCAACCGCTGAAACCGCAGCACCAATCTGGTGCCGATTTGCATAAAAAATAACGATCTTTTAATCTATCGCATCGCGTCAATGACACCATCACCTCAATGGTTTCAAGCTTTTGCGTTGTTGTGGTATGGAAAAAATAGAATCAGCGTAGTTGTGGCGAAAGGAGAATAGAGGGAACTTACAACAAAAAAGTTTTATAACTGAATAATTCAAAATGTACTAGTAGAAATCAAAAATTAAAGATGCGCATTTACTAATAAACATCGAGTAATCTCAATGCGGAACGAAGTGATGTATTACTTGATGGAGAAAGTCTTCAGATCTCTGAACAATTTTCTGATAATGAATTTCCATTTCAAAACTAGAGTACTGACTGCATTTTCACGACTAGAACAGAACTCATATACAATTCTGAACAAGCTGAGGGTAGCCATTTCACGAGAAAGACACCAGACTTCCCAACTCTTCAAGTTCTTTTAGATCAGAAATGTCAAATATAAGACATTTGTTCTAAGAAACATGATTAACACACTCACTTCTGAAAAATGCCATGCTCTGTCCGAAGGTCTGCTTAAGCCCCTTTGGAGGAGGAGAAGTCTCATGTAAAATGAAGTTGGGCTCAATGCCAGTAGCCAGACCAAACATATCGACTTCGAATCTTTCGTATGATGCTGGAGGAGATTGGAAAATATGCACAATGACAGTTTGATCCACTCTTTACTAGGGTCTCTGATAGCCAAGATAATATAAGTGAATTTGAAAGTAATAACTGAAGACCAAAGGAATTGTTGAAGTATGGTTGCAGCGTATTGATGGTATATACTCCCAATTTGGGAACAGAACATGTCGATCTGTACAATGATCGGAGCAGATCATATGATCTTGGAACGGCATGGCCAGATGATCGTGGAGCGTTTGTTCCCATATCATTGGATCATATAGGATTTTTTCAAATTCGCTGCTTATTTACTCGAGTTCCTCCGCCGATTAAACCCGTCACTGATCATTAACAAGCAGAAGTACCAGTTGAGATCACAAAATTTGCATGATGTTTTTAAGTATGATGTCTCTTGAAAGACTTCTTACACATTAACATATTCTACATTTCACTACTAATCTCTGTACCCTGGGCAAGAACATTTGCTGGTGCATTATTCATGATAAATATAAACTTTTTTGCATTACACATTATGGGTACTTACCGGTATTTGGATGAATGTTCCATTGCTGACTTGAGGATACGCGAATAATGGCACAACAGGAACGGTCCCATTCTTTATAAATATGGGCCCCTGGATCGGTGTGACTGTTGGCATGCGAGAGTTTTTTCGGTTATCTGTAACGACACGAACGAAACATCAAGTGTTACCAATTATACTTTCGATTGCACTTAACAATGGTTTACTACATTAGATGAGAAAACACAACCTGCGGACTCGAAAAAGAAACGCTCCACGGAAAAAAACACGTTCACTTCCTACAACGGTTCGTACGTGCAATGGTACATATTGCGGCGACTTTAGCACAAACTGTTTAATTCATACAAAACGCATAACGAGCGTGCATAAGTTTCACCGAATCCGATTAGATCTGCGATCGCTGATGCTTTGCGAAATGTATACACGCCGCGGCGACATGCACGGGATGCATCTGTACAGCTGCCACCGGCAGTTGTACTGGAGTTGCATAAAGAAAAAAAAACAACAACCCACCAACTCCCGAAAGCTTCCCCACAAATGGAGCCTAATCTTAGCTTCGCACGCCATCCCCCCGCGACCGTACGTGTACAGGGATGCAGTTCATTGTGCGCTTCTTGGAAGTGGAGTCTCTCACACCTTTGCTGCGTACAGTTTAATCGAGTCGAAACCGGCAAGGGATTGTTGTATTAATTGGAGCTCCGAGTGGGACGGTGTTAATTGAATAAAACGTTTGTCAGTGTTCGCCATGCCGATGCCAACAGCTCTAGATGATGTAAATGATACCTTTTGTGAAAGGAGATCCAGTTTTTGTGTTACTCTGTTCTGTGTGAGCTTTTCTAGCTATTATTTATCTCGACGCGTTCAGCAAACGAAATCGAATCGTGTTGCATACAGGCGGATGATTGTTTAGCGTTTAGCTCCGCAAACGGTATGCATCGGGGCGTAGCGGACACCACACGCCAAAAAGGAATCCGCAAACAAACCAAGCCCAGCGACAGGCGAGTCGTTGTCTTAACATGGTGCAAAATGCCATCCACCATTGCTGCTGGCGCCGGCTGTCGATTTATGCTGTCAAATTTCTCGACAACACACGGCGCACACTCCTCCCGATCGACGCCTCACTGCCGTTCGAACGCCAATAAAGAACATGATCGCCATTAAATGGCGGCCCGTGGAAGACGACCTTTAGCGAGTTTCATGACCGATGCAGTGCCAACGGCGAAAGTCAAGGTTAGCGTTGACCCTGTCCCACCTCTTTGACACACGACGTCACCTACGCAATTCCGCAACATGGGTTCGGAGCGTTGCAAAGCCCCATGATTCACACACTGGTAAAGAATGTAAATCGTATCGAGCGGATCGAATGCAGCTCCCAAAACGGATCGAGCTAGAGCGCATTCTTCCGGCGTTAGTTGTTCGTGGATTGAGGCGTGTACGCATGAGTAACGGTTAGTCCACGGTGAGAACTGTCCTTCGGAAACTAATAGGAAAGAGATGACGTTTCCTTTCACTTAGTTTCCCGGATACATGTCTACCAAGAACGATCTCATAAACACCTCGTAAGAATGTTAACAGGATCTTCTGACTAATCGTATCCTTGTGAGAACTTGCCTGCAATATATCCAACCTCACGTTAAGTGTCGGATCATTCTCTCCCTTCTAACAAATCTCACACCAGCAATAACGAGCAAGGTGTAAATTGGTTGACAAATAAGTATGCAAAGGTTTCGCGCCGGTACGCGACATAACCGGATCAATAATCTAGTGCATTAGCTCTTGCACCGTGATGTTAATTGCGTAGATTAACCTGATGGAGGGTATATATGTCACCTGCAATGCACCACCACCAGCGTACTACTAGAGGTCGATCGGTTATGTCAAACGCACAGGTTTAGTGTACGTTTTGTGTTTACGATAGCGGGTTGTGGTGTTGCTCGACATGGGGCAGTACGCATCAAACGTGAATGTCGAAGGGTAAAGTTATTAGCGTTGCTGGTCGAATAAGTTACTTAATTGTGGTGTTATGTGTGCAAAACAAATAGCTCTTTTTCCTCGGAAAAAAATATTGCAATCGGAAAGCTGATGCTTTGTAATAGGGCGTGTAATGCGAATCAATGCAGAGATCATTTTCCTTTTTTTTTCAAACTCGTATATTTTTACTATGAGTGCGTTTGCATGGTAGTGGCCTCACAAGGCAGGAAAGGTCCAAAATCGTATCCTGACCCAAATTCCGAAAGAAAGCCAAAAATGGTTGTCCAAGATCTCTCGAGGTTATAATACCAGAGTCTTTTGTTATTTTAATTAAAATAACTATTTTCTAGACAAGAGATTCTATTTTGACGGGAAATTTGTATTAGAATAAACAAAAGTAAACATGCTGTATATTTAAATTACAGTTTCGTTAAGAACTTCTACCGTATATCAATCAACCAAATCTACAAATGCCATCCCATATTTGACGTTTATTTGTAGAATTTTGTAGGTAATTTAGTAAAATTGATGAAAGGCGAAAACCCTTTTCGCCAGTTTGAGGTGGCTTCCTGAGAAGAGTATATAAAGTCCTGGCTAGTCTCTACTGACAGATAGCTTCCGATTTAAACTTAAGTTTAGTGCCTGTGCCATGTTCCAAATTTCTGAACTATGATAATTTTTTATTTTGATTGATTGATTAGTTTGATTTTGATGATAATTTTTTATTTTTTTGATTATTTAATGAAAGAATATAAATTGAAATTGTAAAAAAAAATTTGAGGTTCAGAAAGTGTTCAGATTATCATGGCTGAATTGTTCCAAAACGAGCAATCACAATTTAAACGAAAGCATTGGGACACCATCGTATTCTTCACAATTCCCAGACATGTATAGACTCCTGCCCAAGCGTCCCGGGTACGGCAATACGAGAACCTACTAGTGATTGCTTTGCATCTAATTACTCGGAAGATACTTCTGTTTATTTGAAGTATTACGAAACATCGGGGTACGGGCCGTCCTTCAACGGCACCTCACACTACATATTAGCGCATCAGCTGACGGTTATGCCGCGATGGCATGACAATAATTTCATCCCAATCGTACAGATGCTACACCACCACCAATCGGACACCTCTCCTATTCGTCAGCTAATCAAAGAGAGCGTTAATCAGCAGCACATACCATCCCACGTAGCAGGAGGTGAGATATTTCCAGCACCTACTGCACCGCCAAAACGTGAAGTACTAAAGATGAACTGTGTGCTGCGTGCGTACACCGCAGCAATTATCGGTGTGTGTGTTGCTGCGGGTTGCGTTCCCATGCGACCCCTAACACGTGCCTGGGACACAGGGTGTTGTGGAAAACACAGCAGACAGACGGAAAGCGTCGGGTGTGCGCGGGCCTACTAACATACTGACTTACTGGCTGACTGGCATTGACGTGAAATTGCCCATTGACGGGAGGCGCGTAAGGGTGATGAGATTTGTTTGTGAATCGTTTTTTTGTTTTTTGTTTTTCAACCACCCCACTCACCGCTCGTCAAACAACCTACCGATCATGTCGCTCTGCTGGATCGCCAGCTATCGGTTTTCGTATGTCGTTACAAACCGGCCTCAAAATGTCCGTATCTGTTCGTGCGCGGTCATGACAGTTTGAGAACAAATAATTCCGGTAGCTTCTCCCCGACATGGTGTCAAAAGCAAAGCTATTTGGGTACTTCGAAGCCAACATCTTTTTTTATATTGAACGTCCTCTTCTCCATCTCACCGTACGACCACGCATCTCTTCCTCCTACTGCAAGTTGTAGGCGACTAATACCACTACTACTACTAGTCGTTTTTGTGAAACCGGCACGATCATTCGCACGTGCCGACATCCGGTCGGAAGTGGCCGGATGTATCACAATGCGTCCGCACGCTGACGTAACGTAATCGCACGGAATTCTCACAGGATGCAAACCCGGGAGATGTAGATTTTGTGGTGAGCTAATTAAACTTTGCACATTTTATGACACGCTGACGCACGCGCGGCCACGCTTTTGATGATCGCACCCTATCCGTTACCATGGTATCTGCGGGTACAGTTTTGGGGGCAATACTAAAATGGGATTTGATGGATTATGTTAGTGGAGCGGTTCGGAGATCATTCAAATCCCAAACAATGACGATCGTTCTTGAGCGTTACAGTCTGAGAAAAGTCACATAGACGTACTTGGGCAAGTGTATTGAATTTAAATCTGCTCGCAAGATTTTAGGGGTTTTTTTGTTTTATCCAACATTTTCAACATATTGTGAAATACTGATCTTCTAAACTATAACCCAAAACGTTTATTAAAATCTTTTGCTTTAGCAACTAAAACCACTCAACTCTATGCTAAGCCAAAGTGTTGGTCTTCCCTTCAAGGTTAGGAAACACTGACATTCACTGCATCGCTCTTAAGGGCACTTGGCATGCTTCTCGCAGCCAATAAATCAATTAGTCGCTCGACCCGAAAGGACCAAAGGGACGCGCACGTTGCGTGGGAATGTCAGCAAACACTCATCACCGGCTGCACACGAATGACGGGTGATGGATCACAGCTCAGGGGGTTCGAACTGATCCGCTGCTGTGGTCATAAAACGCGCACGGTTCGTGATCTTTAAAAAGGCAATCACCCTCCCGATGATGGACGGTCGTAACGTTATTGATTTTTGTGTGAGACACAGCACGAGCTACAAGTCGGGGCACAATCAAGCGGTAGCGTTGGTAAGCGCTTCGTGCATCCACTATCCTAGAAGATGCAAAGGACGTCGCTTTTACCTTACGGTGCCCATCATCGTCCACCGTATGTTTGCGCTGTTCCGAACGCTTTTGTACCGTACCATTAGCGGCAATACGCTACACAGCGTGTCAGGGTTGCTGTAAGTACATGTGGTTTTTGAATGCTGCACAACAAATTACTCATGCCTTGCGTTGACATCTTAAGCAATGGAGAAGCGTGGACAGTAGCCAGGCGGCATTGTGGTTTGTAAGGAGCGAACCTAATGTTTATCAGCAATCGAACATCGTACATTCGTCGTGCAGCAGAGTGCAATCCTTGAAGATTGCTGGCAATACAGACAGGTTGGTTTTACATTAACAGATAGCAATTTGACATTATTGCCATTTATTGGTTAATCGAGACTCCCATTTTGATCTAAACAATCTGTTGTCTGCATTCGATTTGGTTTTTTTTATCGATCTGTAGTGTGAGACTTACAGTTCCAGTGTTTGGCACGTGATCTCTGGCATTATCAACAATCCTATCGGGTTGGTAGATTCGAAACATTATTGCAGAATAAAAATTGGAGATGGAATGATTAATCTGATCCGAACAAACCCGACATCGAGGAAGTCAACGATCTTCGAAGCTTTGCTCTTCAATTCATGTGAGGAGTTATGAGACTCATCTGTAGAACGAAGGTTTTATTTTGCTCTGGAAGAAGCCCTTAAGACATTCAACTTTTCCTTCAAATCCAAAGAAAGGATTTTAGATGTCAGAACCCCTATGTGTCTACATCATACTAATCTAATCCTACTGAGTCTTCGGTCCCAGCCACTCACCTGAGATCCCAACAATCGGAGTCACCTCCACTGCTTCGTCGTAGTAATCGTCATCGTCCTCCTCATCGTAATCCAGCACCGGATGTATCGAGGTACGGGTACCGGTTGACCCCACGCTAGCGTAGACGGGTGGTCTCTGCGGGTAGTTGCCGGCACCGCCCTGATTGACGGGCGTTCGTGGTGCCGCCGGTTGTGGAGTATTGGAGCGATAGCTAGTGCCCGTCTGTGGGTTCGCGTGCTGATCGGCAAATGGTCGCCCCGGTTGCGTGGCGTAGCTACCGGACGAGTACTCGTAGTACGCGGGTTGCTGGGACGGTGGCTGCGATGGTTGCGGTACACCCGCGCCCGGTGAGCTGCCGGTACCGTCCCCGTACCCACCCTCACCGTACGTCCGACCCGGTGGTTGCTGTGGCTGTGGAGGCGGTGTAGGTGCCTGCGGATAGTTCGCACTTGGCGGGATGTACGATGGAGGAGGCAAGTAATTATTTCTGGGCGTTTGTCGGTACTGGATAGAATGTTGCTGCGGTTGTTGCTGCTGCTGCTGCTGCTGTTGTTGTTGAGGAGGAGATTGCTTTGCTTGCCGCTGCGGTGGAGCATATGGGGCATTTTTGTAAAAGTCCTGATCATCGCCCTGATGACCTGCAGGACCGTACAGCAGATTATTCACAGCCGATGCATGCTGGTTTTGTAACGGACTAACGGTAGCCCACGTAGGGGCCTGAATGTTGCCAAATGGCAGCGTATAGTTCACCAAAGCCATCCCGAACACTTAGCTATCAATTATTTCAAGCACTGTAAGATTCAATTGTAACACTTGCTCATATACACTACCAATTTCTTCAATGTACTTTCAATGCTTAAAGGCACTCGAGATAAAGCCATTCTTTGATTCGTTTACACTTTTTCCTTCGAGCGTAGACATTGATAATCGACAAGAATCGCCACTAGCGCTCCACCAAAAACTACGCTCGATCACTTCTTCACATCAACTTCCCCTGCGGATAAACATAAACATCGAACAAAGTTTGTTAGTATTCACCGATGTAGGTTAAGCTCACGAAAGAGTATTTCTTCAAGCTCATCATCATAACTTATGCTTATCAATCAGCTAAGCCGTTAAACACCCTTTATCACTTCTGTCCAGAATAACGATTAACTTGCATCATCGACCCAAACCCTTAGTCTTCAACTTTCTCCTGCCCGAAGTTGGCAGCAGTAACCAACCGGGAATCGCATACGGAATCCGAAAAGCCGTATGTTACATAACGCCTATAACGACGGCTTCATTTGCCGATGGATCCTCCATCTGATCCATGTGGCGTGTGTCAGATTGCCATTCACATACAGCAAACACTCTTTCTCACACTCACCACTATACGCAGGTGAGCGTGCTGAAATGAAAACGAATAAATTTATGATTATTAACCACCCAGGAAGAAGGGATGCCTACAACACACCGCTTACAGCTTATAGGTGACTGATCAAAGCGAAACTCCGAAGCGCATGTTGATACAATGAACTTTGGCAGACGCTTCTCTGTAACCTGTTTGCTCTCGGTCTCTGGGAGGACGGTAGCTGACTGAGCGCTTGACTGCAAAAGGCACATGGCTAAGCGGGTCAACCCAAGATGACATTTCCTGACAAGTGCCTCACTTCCTGATACAAAACATTACGCATTGAGGATACTTATACCATTTCGTTATTTTTTGTGAAGATGATAAGACCCTTATCAAATTCAAATTCAATTGCATTTTATACATAAGTATTTTATTTTAAGTATTTAACCTTTTTAATTATTATTTTATTATTATTATGACTTTGTTAAATTCCAACATATTGTGTTTTTCACCAGAACTAAACCAGTAGTCTAAGTGACGACAATTTCTTTGCCACCTCAGTACATGAACGGGTTCGTTCTAGTACGAATTATAACACCTAATTCCGCCCTCGGCATGCATGAGTCAATGTTTGCCCACGCAGGAAGTGATTTGTACCTTCCGATCATTATCCACCAGACGTTTGGGCGTTGCTGGTCTGAAATTGGACAACGAGCTTACCACATTCAAGAACGTGTTCTACAAGACATAAACCATTTGTGGGTTTTGTTTTTCTTTTATTCTCTGAGCCTTTTTTCTGCTGTTCAAGCCTGATGTGACTCACAGTTCGTCCGTGGAACTATTTGCGTATAAAACGCAAAGTTATTATGAGCAAATGGAACTGATTTACGAGATGGATATTTCCTCCAGAAAACTTCCTATGTTAAAACAAATGATTCAAAACCTCAATAAAGATAGACACAAAAAAACTCTTAATACAAAACAAAAACACAATGATCCAATAATTCTTCAACTTGCAAAAAAACGAGCTCCAAAGAACTTACCAGTTGCACTGTTCCTTCCCCTCCCTTCCCCCCCCTCCATCCGAGTAAAATATCAAACACGTAACAGTTTCATGAACAAGATTTATCTCACCCAACAATGTTGCCGTGGAGACATCGGACGAACACAAAAGATCTGAACCCGTTCGTGCCGTAGATTATTAGGTTCTTTGTTGTTTCCGTGCCATTTCCGTGCGTCTCGTTGCGCAGTGGATGAATAGCAAAGAGCCCGAGATTACTAATAAAATATACATCCCTAATTGGTTTCCATAAAAACGGTACCCCGGTGGCTCTGCGGTCACACGGAACCAACAGGGTTGAAATAAAAATGGTAAAAGTTCCTGCTAGCGATACGACGCACGATGTAGGTAAAGTTTCGTTGGAAAGCGACAGCTTCTGGCATGTGCAGCCTTGGAGCTGCCCAGCGTACTCAGTGGAGTGTACATTGCGGTAGTATACGACAACGGGCCAGTGCTCCATATATGCCAGCTGGTTGGTGCGCACCGAAGTCGTGCACTCATTATGTATGCAAATGACTGTCAATCCTTTGGCGGTGGCGTTGCAGTCCAAGGACAGGCGCGACATGCACCCGGTGCGGAGATCATACACACATGCCGGGTTCGAGCATACCAATTAAAGCCGTTGACAAGATTGTTATTGATCATAAGCGATAATCGATCGGGCAGTTTGTGTGGCTTCGCCAACTCTCTCGTGTCGAACAAATGGGCAGTCATTACGTATAGTCCTCCGCACGACAGACGACAGTTGCCGCGGATTCCGATTCCACCAGACGCGATAGCTTCAAATATTTAAATAAACAAAACAAACCACTACTCATAACGGGATCGTTTAAATCGAGCAGAAATCTTTTCTACCAAACCCCAACCACCTCTCAGTGATCTGACCTTTTTCACCCCTTCGTAAGAGCTACCAGAGGTTTTTTTTTCTTCGCCGATGCATGATTTATGGTTGTCCTTTTCAAACCTGTGTGGACGTAACTGGACGCGTTCACATAAACTCCGAATCGAAAGCAATTGGCTAAGACGTTTGTGCATACAAAAAAAATGTTTGTGTCGCGCTTACGCTAAACTATACCGACTGAAGTATGAATATGGTAATACCGAGCAATATCGGCCAGCTTCCTGGACACAAAACACGCTTTCAACACAAAACAATCAATAAACAAACGAACAAGAAACAGGTGAATGATCGGTTACGATACTCAGAAGCAGTCTCCCTTTTTGATGAGATGAAGCAGAAATTCTTGTCAGACATGGAATTGCTAGACGTTTATTTTGCATGTGTGGGAAAGAGAAAACAAAATATTGAAAAAATAAACGCAATAGAAGATATAGCTTCCCGAAGCCACAGCAAGAAACCACTCTCAGCAGTGTGAAAGTGTTATTTATCATTATCAACCGAATGGATCCGGTGAAGACACCCTTGCCAGACGACAAAATAAACATTTCTCCCTCCTCCTTCCGTGCGGGTGACGTGAATTAAACTCACACACAAACATTCCTCGATATGAGGGTTCCATTGATGAATATTAGCGATAGCCACACCATGTGCTCTTTTGATGATGCGTTACATAAAGCACGGCGACATCCTCACGCACGCTCGTGACGAAAAAGCTCGATCGACAACGCTAGTGTGCGCAAATATCATACGCATACCATGCAACGTCGAAATTCAAACGAATAAAACAAAAGACTTCAATTTTTTGACAACAAGCTACGAACCCTTTGTAAAAATTTATTATTGATTTTATTGGGAGCTTTATCATGCTGATGTTATTTTTCAATTTGGAAAAATACTTTCATAGATTGTCTAGAAATGGAGCAACACCTTTAAAAAAGCATTTTATTAAACACAAATACATGGTACCGTTTATCCGGCCGATCCCGGACGGGACGAAAGTGAAATCAATGGTTCTTAAGTAATGCAGACCAGCATCGTCACGATCAAGCATGCAAAGCACCGAACAGAAAAGAAAAAAAACACTGACGCAATCGGTCACCACAACCGCATCACATAATATCGGCCCCATCGCACAGGTGTTGTGAAACCGGCCAAAAAAAAAAACAGCTCCACATCTTCGTTCCCGCGCAACCGAATGGTGGAAAAACAGCATCGGCCGGCCACGAGAAAACAAAAGCCCGAAAGGAAGCACAAACACCACCCTGCCTCACTGTCTCTTTCTCGCCCCCTTTTTGTCACACTCCTTTCACCGTGAATGTCACTCGAAAGAGGGGTAGGACCACCGTCTCGCTCCCATCGGCCCGTTTAAGGTTAACCACCACCATCACCACCCCAGAAACCAAAGAAAGAAAACAAAAAAAGCTGAGCATAATTCCCCGACCCGGCCAGAAAGCGGACTGTGGCGGTTAATATTCATTCCAAACTCTCAATGTCACGCGTCCACCGTACGAACCAGATTTGCTAGCGCATCAGCTCATCTCATCTCGCGCCCCAAAACCGATCGGGGGTTGTGCCGATCGACCGATCGCTCATCATATCGAATCTAAACCGTGGCCACTATTTCACCATCGCGCTATTTGGATTCGCCGTCGCTTGTCCGCCACCCAAAACACACAAACAATAATGCACACGCACACACACACTCAAACACATCAGATGATGGGCCGCAAATGAACAATTACAACCGCTTTATGATTTCTGTGTTTTTGCCATCAAGATCGGTAACCTTTAGCGATGATTTGCACTTCCAGCCAAACAGTGATGATGCGGGAGATGCGTTGGAATGGGGAGGATTGTTGAAGAAAATAAAACAGAAGTAAAAACACACAACATCGACCTTGTCCACACCTCCCCACCGGGTTCTGGGCGACTTAACCTGCGCTCACCCTCGCCCCGCTAATTTCCACGATCGTAAGGGCGTTCGGGTGCACTTTACAAAGGGAAAATGAAGCGCAACCATAATTGCATTAGCTTGTTTTTGGGGGTCAGTTTGTTGGTGTTGTATCCAACCTTCCCTTACAACCCCAACACGGCAATGAACTTTAACACCCGGGCGGTTGTAATTGGCGGGCGTAAAAGAAAGAAGGCGTACTACCAAACACTTCCCAACCACTGAATCATTCGCAATAATCACCGACTCACTCACTCGGGTACCGCGATTCGATTTTATCACTTGAACAATGGGAACGCAAAACTGCACAACACGCGTTACTTGCTTGGGTTTGCCGACGAAAGCAACCAGACGGAACGATCGCGCGTCCTGCCACTACCAGCTGACGATGCGCAATGAAACGAATCTCCTCGATCGATTATGTAAAAATTGTCCGATCAGCCGAGAGAGAGCGAGCGAACGCGATCGACGATGCGTGAGAGACGCAGTTTAAAGAGTGGGGGTGTGCTTGAAAATGAAATAGGCTGTGAGAATGTTTAGTAGAGGGATGTTTTAGTAGTGACTATTGAGCGCGATCCCTCTCTGTACTATGTCTACGATGATTTCAATGCTCCGAAACATTTCACTCTCTTTTTAATCGGTGTTCTTATCCAAATATTGTTAGTATAATATTTGATGTGCCAGATAAAATATTAGCAATATTAAAAAAAAAACTAAATAAAAATGAAAGTTAGTAGATAAATAAATAATTTCAAAACTGTAAATAAAAAACAGATACAAAATATATAAAGAGAAAAATAATAAAACACAAAAGACTGTGTGCCGCATCAAGCGACGAACCCACCGGTTTTTATGCATATGTAATATTTACTTTAATGTAGAAATTAACTCTTCTTAGTGGTGTTATTATGAATAATGTACAATTAAGTAAAAAGGGAGTACGTAATTAAGTATGCAAAATATTGATAAAATTTCACAGAAACCTAATACTATTTATTTGAGAAATTAAACCACTAAATCCAAAACATACGAACTGCTTTTTTTATTTCTCAATGAAGCAAGAGAACCTTCCTGCGTTCAGAGTAAAGAGATCGCAAGGTAAACGCTCCTCATTTGCATGACCAATCGATGGAACGACGGAATGTGACGCGAAACCGATTGATCGAGTCAGAATTGATCTCCGGGCGCAACCACCGGCTCGAGTCAGAACCGGAAGCGGACTTGCAGGGAGAGAACAAGCAGCATAATAAAAATCAACAGATCCGTATCGCGGGAAGATCCCAATCCCCCACGGTACGCGGGGATGCCGATCCGGGAATAATTGATTTGCACCACGAGCGTCCAAAACTCACTCACCGCCTCTTGATACGTCACCACCGTGACGTTAATGAAGTGATGATGGCGTCGATGATGTAAATGATGATTAATTTAAAGCGTGCGAAGGGTTTCACCTTAAAGTAGGGACATCACATTGCTCGGGGTTTTTCTCTGCTTTAGCAGATGTTTTTTGAACAAGGATATGGTTTTGCACCCACACCGCACTCCCCTGAGGGAGAATATGGTGATCATGGATCGTAAAGCTCGCGAAGATATCGTCGGACGGCTTGCATCCAGTTTTCGGATCGATCCGGTTTTTATATGGGTGTCTTCTTCAACCTCGGCCGATCGTCCGCACGGATTCATCGATCAAGCGCGAGCAAGCTGCCTGATATCGGCATTCCACGAATTCCGGAGTTCAAGGTCAAATGGAATCGTCCTACGTCTAACGAGTTTTGTTTTCCAACGGTTGACGTTTTGCACACTTTTTTTTATTAGACAAGCTGTCGGAGGCTCTAGGAATCGTTCACCCTCCGGCGTTGGACAGAAAAACAAATGTCTTCTAATCTAGTCGCGCCAAGTGAGACATTCACCGGTGCTTCTCGTTGCAACACGCGACATCCCTTCGCCACGCGTGAGGCTGCTGTTGACATTTCTTCATCCAGCGCGATGGTGATTTATGTGGCTTGATCTGTTTTTAATGAGTCAAGTTCGCATACAAACTTTCAAACATGCGTTCGAGGGTTTGCGCCCGTGCACCAAATATCCATCGCTCGGTTTTTCGAAGGCCCTTCAATCGTTTGCAAGTACAACTGCAGCACTTAAAGCACCCCAAGCAATGGCAAGTAACCTTTTCGGTCTGGCGCGCTTTGTGCTGCAAAGTGTACACAACCTGAAGGGGAATCGATTCTTCTCTCCCTCTATTCGGGGAGGTAAATGAGCCCTAGAAATTGGAAACCTCCTTACGGCTACAGGTTAAACCCAGGGGTGGCCTTCCATGCGGTGACCCCCGCTGGTGCAATAGTTGAACGGTATATCGCAAAAACCTTCAATTGTCTGCTCTAGCAACATTGTTTTGTCACGGTTGTCTATAATGTCATCAAACAGAACAGGAAATCTTCGGAAAGTTTTGTGACACTACACACAGAAATCCACGCGATTTTACAGGCCGTCAAATCTGAAGGACTTAACCACAAACGATCACTTGTCGTGGAGAACTGATCCGAAAAGACCACCCGCTGGGTTGTTACAGATTAAAATCAAAATCTACAATCGCCCATTCTCCCTCGGTTGTATGCCACCTCGAAAGCCAGAACCGATCTGCACTACTCGATCATGCACGGTCCAGCCGCCGGTCAAGCGGTCTGGGCCGGTTCTAGATTTGATTAATCATAACGATTATAACTATTGCATGCGCCCATATCTGTGGCTACCGCAACACTATCCACAGTCTGTTCGGTGGATTAAAAAAGACACGAACCGTACGGGGCCACACCTTTGATAGCTAATTTGTATTTACCGATCGTACAGTCGTTCCGTTTGATGGTTATTGTGGGCAAATTATTGACATCCAACTGGCTGAAATTGCACCGCAACCCTGCACGGCTATAAAACGTAAACGATTATCCGCGCTGTTTCGTTTTAGTTTTATGGGCATTACACGAGCTTACGCGTTTAACTAGTTGGGTAAAGTCAATACACACACCGAAAAATCATAAAACAAGCGCTTACGGTCACCTGCAAGGGTTAAAATTAGATTAACGATTTCGACTAACCACACAAGCATTCTTCCATTTTTCTTACCCTGAGACATAGCATATTTTGACCACTTGGAACGAAAATCTTCCAAAGTGCTAGGAGACTGTGAAGAAAAAGATCAAAATCGATTAAAAGTAGCGACGGATTGGGTTGCCGTACTAGATACGAAGGGTTGTACATGCAACTTACCGCTGGAAAGATTCGACACGGAAGCGCTCCAATCACATCCTGGTGCCTGAGGTAAGATCGACGGTACCAAAATTGGAGTAACGATCGAGTAGTGTATGGCGCCCAATTGGCAATCCTTTCCGCCGAAGGTGTTGTCGCTATCGATCAAAATTGTAAATTAACGTGTCACACATTTGTTCATTATTTTATTGCGATCTGGCACACATATCCGGGAGCGGGGTGATTGATTTCGTTAAACGATCACAAATATCCTGGTAGGACACTGTTTCTTTCTCTAATGGTATTTTTATGCCGGGACTTGTTTGGCGGCATCAGGACAAAGAATCCAAAACTTCAGTCTAGAGGTAAAGTTCTAAGAATCGTTATTACCACATGCCAAGATCAAAGATCTCGAAGATCCTTCTCAAACTTCTTGTCTTATGCTGGTGGATCGCGGTGATGCGGACTAAGGAAGCAATTTATTCACCTTAGTGGTCTCCTTTATATGATGATCTTTTCAACTTGAATTCTTCCTTTGTTCACGAGTTCCTGATCGTAAGTTTACTGGGGAGAAAATAGATAGAGACAGATTTTATGACTAATAGATTAAAAAGTCTGTGGTGTTATTCTTCAAGTATCTGGACTACTTATTGGAACGTACCCGGACACTCAAACAACACGTGGCTCGGAATACCCGCCAATTGTGGGACTTTCAGATGAGCATTATGTACGGGATATCGGAGGAAGTTCTCATCAACTATGTTGTGCATAACACAATCTCTGGAATGATTTGGTAGGTTTGATTGTTCTCTGGTGAAAATTTCCTAACATCTGCTAGAAATTCTAGATTTTCTATATCAGAACGTCCAGTTATATCAACCAACACACAGAAGCAGATGGTGATCCTCAAACATCTTTGTCCAAATTAAACAAAGGTAATTGTAGAAGAATAGAACAGAATTTTAAGCTGCTTAGTACACAGTAGCTATATCGTTATGACTCACCCACATTTGTTCAGTATTTTTTATGACGACAATAGCTGTCTTCACTGATGCACGTAACGTATTGCATCAACGCCAGCACTTGTCGATGTAAATTTAATGCATGAATTATACTACTATCCGCGCCAACGCGTTGTCCAAGCGTCCGAAAGAATTGTGATCGGTCGTAAGTCATTGTCGCGTGACAACGACACAAATTTCAAAAATCTTAAAGCATGAAATAAAGATGTATGAAGAAAAAAAATATTTTATCAAGCGCTAGCGAAGCTTTATCGTTAAATCACATTTCACAGTTTATTATACTTCAATCTCAACTTCCTACAGATATCAAATGCATATTTGCGAATGAACGCGCTTGTCCTTCCTGTGCTTCCTGTCGCCACAAACGCAATGCGATAGTAGGGGAACAGAGGGTCCCCGTCAACATGAAACGTGTGTAAATATAGGTATATTGCCAGAACAGACGCTACTGGTTGCGCTAAACTTGGTGCGCGCTATTAAAATAATGAACATGTACGTTCTACTATGCTGTATTATTGTTTTCATGGTTTTTTATGTGCAAGTACGTTGCTGCGGCAAGAGCGCTTGTGCTTTGTTGTTGTGTGTGAGTGTTATTTTGTCTTTCCATTATGATGCTTTGTACCACGACAATTGTCATTTTTACTGTAAAATTTACGTTACATTCGTTGTGCCTAGCGGGAGACTACACATTTAACTCGGGAATGATCGTAACCTTGTTGTCCCTTACATCTGTTTAAAAATTAAGAACTGCTGGAATGCACCAACTGTGTTTGGCAACTGCTTCCTTTCCGCTTAGGTGTAGTGTTTATCCTTCATATTGTTTCAATCTACCTAACATCTAATATCCTCCACGGGCGGAGATAAACACAAAAACTCTACGACATCTCTAATAAATCGTTTCTATTTGTCTCACTCAATGTACTTTAGATGTGTAGATGGAAGAATGCACTATATTCTACATGGTTAAAAATCGACATTTAGTGTTCCCCCTTTAGGTAACAGTGGAATTGTTCATTATTAGTTTTGCTTCTTCGACATCTAGCGTCAAATAAATCCCGCTAATCGTCAAACAATACGCCAAATTCAGATCCTATAAATAAAATTACTAAAAGGTTGGTAAAGAAAAAAAGTGACGTAACAAACGAATAGATTTAGCAATAAATATTGAGCAAGTAAGAGTAACGTTCTGATTGCCAGGGTTGTAATTTTTTCCTTCTTCTTCTTCTTCTTCTTCTTTAAAGCCTCTCCGAGACACGTCCACGTTCAGGTGAGACGTTTTAGTAATCACAGGGAAGAGAGTAAACGATTTTAAATTAGGCCTACCACTTAAATTGCTAACTGGAGAAAAGTTTTACCTTCCCTTTTTCTACGTCATACTGTCATGTTATGTTTTCCGGCAGACGGGGGAATTCATTCCGATACCGACTGATCCGACCGAGCGCTTTCTTCTACAGTAGCAGCGCACGCAACTGCTAGCTCCACTTCGTCCTCCGAGAGCGATCGATCGGCAGTTTCCGGTCCGTCATAGTTTAACGAATCGGATGTATCGTTCGAAGAGGAACCGACCTGTTCCTTCTCGGTAGAATTGCCCACATGGGTGCCACCATCAGGCCGAATATCTGCTGACCGGGTGCTACCATCCTCGTCTTCCTCTTCTTCCGGTTGTCCGCCCGATTCGGCGGCAAGTGATTCAATCGCAAAGTTATCGGAATCCGACGACGAAGAAGCGGACGATAGACGGCCATCTTCCTTGTCCGGCTCCGTCTGCTTCATGGTGGACAATTTTCCCGCTAAACCACTCGGACCTGGTTTTTCGGTATCGGTTTGTTGAAGCTCCCGAGCGCCGAACGTTCCATCAGTGATTCGGCGCACTTGGCGCGGTTTTTCACGATTTATTGCCAAGCTGGAAGATTGCCCTGTCGTAAGTGCCGGACCACGAGCTGGACGGAAGGTGTTGTTTTCGAAATTGAATGCCCAAGTACGCAGTAACGGATCCGCTCCAGATCGATTCGGACTTTCCGAACGGGCACGTACAGACTGAAGCGTAGATATGCCACGAGCGCCCCGGGCAGGTGGATCATTAAGCGGAACATTCTCATACTCATGCTCACGCAACCGTGCCAGCTGCGGTGTATTTCGAAGCACTCTCGGGTAGCTTCCATTCATCGTGGGATACTCCCGTGCCGGGGGAATATAGTCCGCTTGGTCGCACGTACCGTACCGGACGAGTTCTTGCTGTTGCTGACCGTGCGATCCGCCTACCGACGAACAACCGTCACAGTTGCGTGAAAACATGAAGTTAAAATCGATAAACTTGTAATCCGGAGGTGTCTGTCCAACCCACAGAGGGAGCCACTTGTTTACAAGTAACCACTGCAGGGAAGGTTTCGTAACGCGACCTCCACACGTGTTAGAGTACGTTGGATCTGCTGCTCCGCTGGTAACATCCGACTGGGGTAATCCACTTCCAACAACGAGTGATGGTGGAGCCGGCACACTAGCAACTTGTTCCGATGAGGTCTGCTGTTTCGATTTTCGGCTAATCTTCGGTATGGCGCCTGTCGATTTGCCACCCATTGTACTGCTCGACCCAGTGCCATTTACACCGACAGCGGCAGCACTCGCTAGTCCACCCATAATGCTACTACCCTGTCCACCACTATTGCCACTAGACGTTCCAGACAATCCTCCCGTTCCAGGGGCGGGCAATATACCATCATTCCCGTTAGTCGTAGCCACACCACCATTCGCCGTTCCATTCGTAGCGGATGATTTGTTCAGGTTATTCATCGATTGAGAGTTCTCTCCTCCGAGACAGCTGAAGAAACTCTTCACATTGACCGACGAAGAGTCCTTGGCTGGATTGGGCTGGGCAGTTGTGGAACCGTTCGTACAGTATGGAGTATTTCCCGCACCTACCACACCGTTCGTTCCGATGCTATTGGTCTGGTTAAGCCGTATATGTCCCATCGTTCCAAGATGACTGTGTCCAAGTACAGCATAATGACCACCAAGGCTGTAATGATCGATATTGCCACAGGAAGAGCTCAAATGTCGCTCGATACGTCCAACACCATGCCCAATCACATCGAACCGTCCGAATAATCCCGCACCACGGTTAGCTGCCGGTGCAAAAGATCCCGTGTTCTGATACGCCGGTTCCTCTCTTACGCGCTCGTACAAATTGTCATACTTTGCCATTCCATTAGATTGGTTCTGACATCGATAGTAATGGTATGACTCCGTATCGTCGAAACTACGCTGGCGTGGAGTTCTTTGCTGCGATGTGGATCCCGATGGATAGCGGGCGCGGTTTAAGTCCAGATGAAGATTTGGATACCGTCCATTGGAGGATCCGCCAGAAGGTTGGTTTTGGTAGTAGTTGGGTGTCGGACGACCACGCGGTACATCGTAACCGGCGGTGCGATCGTAAAGCTCGTTACGATACGCCATCGGATGGTACAGCTGCTGCATACTGTGCAACATGCTTGGAGGTGGAGGTGGAATGCAACCTCCACTGGCACCTCCCGCCGCACCACCACCAGCACCATTCAGAGTGCGAGCGAGCCCGGATGGTCCGGGTTGAGGTTGGTTCGATACTGCGTGTTGTAAGGGATTCGAAACAGCAGGGATACCCGCATGGGCACCACCAGCTACCCCATTCACCCCACCACCACCACCACCACCGTTTAAGGGTGCAAACTGTTCGATCGATTCGTAAATGTTTTCGTAGTGTACATTGTTTCCGTTTAGCGCATTGTTGGAAGGTTCCGGATTGAGCCCTTCCGCCTGACTGTTTTCATCGTCATTGAAACCGGCTGCCAATCCTGCCGATTCGTTCTGCACCGGCAGGGTGGAACAGTTCGCGTACCGGGAGTAGATGGTGGTATGGTGGGAAGAGTAGGATTGTTTGGTGGCGACCCGTGCGCCCTGCTGCTCGCTTCACAAGGGCTTATCTATCATTGCTACACCAGCATAGCTGCGCCCGATGCTCATCGACGACGGTAAGATGCGCCAACTGTCCGTTTCCGGGCTGTACACTTCGACCGAGGCAAGATTTGAGAGACCATCGTCACCACCGACCACGTAGAGCATTCCATTGTGTGCGACAACACCCGCATTCCGTCGACAGAAAGCCATATCGCCGACCGCACGCCATGTGTTAGTGGCCGGATCGTACGCTTCGACTGATTTCCGTACCAGTGGTCCATCGTGACCGCCCACCGCGTAAAGGATGTTATCCAACACACCCACTCCCGCTCCACTGCGCCGGGCAGACATTTCCGCAATCTGTGTCCAAGTGTCCGTGGATGGATTGTACCGCTCCACCGACGCTAAACATTGCCGCGATGCTCCATCATATCCACCGACGGCGTACAACAGTCCATTTACCACACCGACACCCACCGAACTGCGGCGTGTCGACATGGACGCAATCAGACGCCATTCTTGCCGCTTCGGATCAAACATCTCCGCAGAACTTAAGCCCGTTGACCCATCGAATCCACCGACAGCATAGATGCAGTTGTTAAGTACCGCAACGCCTAGTGTCGATCGACGTGCCTCCATGTTGTGGCTCGTAGTCCACTGATCCAGCACCGGATCGTACACGTCAACCGTTTTCACACGCAGCGACCCATTGAAACCACCGACCGCATACACTTTATCGCCCAAAACGGCCAATCCGGCCCGGCAGCGGCGTGTTGGCATCTCCGCTACCTGATACCACTTTTCCTCCCGCAGATCGTAACATTCGACCGAACGAATAGCTTTCGGTGCTTGGCCCCCGATAACGAGCAGCACCTTCGGCAGTCCAACGGGTTGCCGTGGAATGGTACGGGGTGTTTTGAAGCACGTCTTTTGTTCGCCCTTTAGCAGATGATATTTGAGCGCTTCGATGATGTAGTCTTTGCACTGAAGATCACCCTTCATGAGCTGCTCCTTCTCGACGTACTGGACAAGATAGTCCTGGGAGAGTAATGGCAATCGGACGTGTTCCATCAGCTCCGCCAAATGATGCTGACGACCATTTACATCGTACTGTATCCAAGTGATGACACATTCGTACACCTGCAATATAATACATATAAATATCGAGTCTTGGGATGAGGGTTTTGGGATTACATACCTTCTCTTCTGTTGGAACTGATAGACGATCGCTCTTGATCAGATGAGCCACTTGATCACTGGTGAGATTTACAAACTCATCAAACTGAACTACCTCTCTACGGACGGAAAAAAAGTCTTATTCAATATAACTATTACTATCATTTGAGTATGTTTTCATAAAACTTACGAAAAATGTTGCTCAATGTAAGTTTCAGCATAGTTAAGCAGATCAATACACCCATGGATGTCGGCAAAATCCCGAATACCCAAACAATTGCTCGGGTCAAGCTGTGTCTGCAGATAGTCACAGCACGCATCCCTCACATCGGTTAGCTGCAGCAGATTGGCCGCCGTCAGCAGTATCTGCACATTATCCTCCGTAACTTCCACAACCGCCCGGTACACGTACTCGATTAGCAGCTGTAGCGCTCTCGGATCGACCCCTTGCAGGGTGATACGATCCTGACGGCTTTCCTCAAACCCGGTAAACATCGCATAAAAGTACGGGCTGCAGGATGCGAGCACCATTTTGTGGGCAGGAATTTCGATGCCTTCCGCCACCAGCACTACATCGCAGAGAAGATTTTGCCTGAAGAAAACGGAAGAATAATATCAAAATGGGGAAGCGCGTTGGAAACAATGGCCAGCTCAGTCGCGGCGATGGGAATTAGGTTACGTACTCTCGCATCATGTTCATGGCCTCGAACGAACGCTGCGTGTGGATGTTGTTACGGTAGGCTCCGGTCGTTTTTTCCTTCCCGTTCGACCGTGGCAGCTGCTTCTGGGAGCTTTCGTCCAGTGAATTTTGGCTTGCATAACGCACGAGGATGCAGCTGAAAGGAAGCGGACGAAAGGGGTGGAAAAAGGTGTTAAATTATAATTTCATAAACGATAATGTTGGCCCTGAATGGAGGGTTTCTTTTCTCCCATACATCGTAGTGGGAACGGAAAAATGTAAACAAAACATTCACATCTCACTAACACACTCTCGCACCAACCCGTATACACAGCGTACGAAACGCACACAGTGATGTGTGTGTGAGATGGAACAAAAAATCGATAACACCAAGTTTCATTTTGGAAATTAGAAGCATTGTCCCAATTGCACCCCTACCTTCCACGCTCCATTGTGCCTTCGGCGGCCGAGTTTTGGCTGCTTCCGGTGTTGCTGTTGATGTTGTGCTGATTGTTGCCGTTGCCCAGACTGCTCATGATTCCTAGTGTGTACTGTATGAATGATAGCATACACTGCTCAAAGCGAGTCCAGTCTCTTCCAGCTGTCTGATGGAGAAAATCCAATTCCCACTATCGTTGGCACCGATCAATGTAATTGCACAATCGTTTAACAACCACAGCACTGCATCATGGGCACCCGCGAACGACCAAACCACACGGTTCTGGACTGGAAAAATTGTGTCCCGGAAGTTCTATCTACACTACTGCACCACAAACACAAACTGAGACCGAGCAGCAACAGCAGCTGGAAGAAAACGTGACCAGTTCTTCATTGGCGACGATACATTTATACACTTTATCCAGTCACGGTTATTTCCCTAATCAATCACAATGCCGTCGGACACGGTTCTACGTTGTTTGGAGCGGGAAATTCAATTATTTAGAATTTTCCTGCATAGCGCACGTACTTTGCATCGCAAACACACATACCATGGTGTGAAGGTGACGGCACGATGGTAACGATTAAGCGTAGTTTTAACGCCCTGGTATGTGTTGACTTGTGAACAACAGCTTTGTTATGCAATTTATGTGACCATGTGGAAACAAAACTTTCACTCAAATACCTTATAAGCTTAAATAACTAAATTATCTTCTGTGCCATTATAAAAAAAAATGATCCGATGAGTTTTTTCCCCAGAAACAGCAACGCACTTTATGCTGTGTGTAAACTGTACCTTACGTCAACTGGGTTTAATGCCGTTGACGTTTGTGACAGCATTCAAATATTTGAAAAAAATATTTCCATTTACGTTACAAAAATTATAGCAGCGGATGTTAAAGACCTCTTTATGGTGTTCATAGCGTAGGGATTTGGGTTTTCAGGAGCAATGATGATTGAAAAAAAAACTTATTTTGCGAATAAAATGAATGCGAGCAGTAACAACGTTGTACTCCCCCAAGCAAAATATCACCATCCCTCCACGTGGTTGCCAGGAAGGAATTCTCCAAGAAATGCATGATGAAATCAAATTCTGTTGCTAAATACGGTGCAGTTTTGTGCGATCATTATCAAGAAAAGATCGTTCGAAATTGAATACACAAAGCACACATAAAAAAAGCATGCCACGCTGCGGTAAATACATCAAGAGCTCGGATGGTAATATTAAAAAACTAAAACGCAAACTTCCTAGATGAATGATGCGATAATTTGCATTCATTTCATCAGAAACAGCACCACATTATCGTCGGTACGAATCGGTGGCTGTTTGTTTTCCGTAACGGATCACTTTTGACGATCTTTGTTGCTTTGAGGGATGGCATAAAATGGGAGCTCTGATTGTGGTTTGTCACGTGAAAAACACCACAACATCGCACTAACCCAAAAAATAAAAACAAAAACTGCGGAATAACAGTGCGTCAATCACATGTCACGGCTACGAAACACAACTTACTAAATGACGAATTCGCACACACGTGAAGTACTCAGTTAATGTACGTTTTATTAATTACATTTCTTCACACCGCCGTCGAAAGTGATGACTTTTAATTTACACCCAATGATGAAATTCGAACCATGGAACACGTTTAATTTAAATTCATGCCTGAATAATTATGCTAATCCAATACACGTTCATGATACGAATTTGTTTTATTTTTTGTCTTCAGTTTGGAATTTAGCTTGTGGAAGAATTACTTTTGTTATCAACCTTAGTTGTGTAGTACAACACAAAGCAATGGAGCAAAAACTGGCGCATTCGCTTTCAAGACGAGAACCATTGTCCGTGATTCATTTCAAAGCTCAAGCATATTTTTTTTCCTTCATAACTCAGCTTCCAACGTCCAAACGCAAGTAACCGTCGTTGATGTTGGTTGATATAGACTATGCCAACAACGCGTAGTAATCTACATTAAAATAAAAATGTTGTGGTTGTTTTTGTAAACGAATCCTTACGCAGGCAAAAGAGCGTGTAGAAATGGAAAGCAGACATAACAGAAAAGACGAAATGAAGCCGTCCATGGAACGGGACCATGAAACTGGTCCTACCAGAATTGCGGTCGACACCTTCTCAGACAATTTGTTCTCGAATTACCAAACCTATCTCACCACCACTGCCATTCAGCGGAGAGCCCCGAGCTGAGTTGCGTTCAGGAAGTACAACGCAAGCTCACAACAACGGCGTTGCTGTCCCATATCCAGTTGAGCTGTGGCTTAGGTTGAGTCGCTAGACGAGATATCGGAATACCTACAACTGTCTATCGATTTGGCAGAGAGTTCCAACGCGTTGGACGCACTTTACAGCACGCAACAAGACAGACCTCATTGCAACTGTAACGAGCCGAGTTTGTTGACCTCCAGACGACCGCATGCTACGTTGGGGAAGGAAAATTGGGGCAAAATGTCTGGCAAAGGTATTCCTAAGCTACACTCTACTCCATGCATGAAAGGGCGCACGTTAATTAGTCCTTAACCACACCCCCACAGCTATAAACTGATCATTCCAGTTCCATTTGCCAACGGAGATTCACGATTGCATAATGCCATCGTATACCGTTTTTTTGACCAATAAATTGCACCGAAAAGTACCATTCAATAAGTGACAACGGTTGATAACGGATACGGCCGAGATTTCCCTCCAATGTCCGACCTTCTGTAACGCTCTGTTCCAGACTTAAAGCTGATAAGAAGCTGGCTGGATTCTGTCTGCCATCCATTCCGTCCGAAAATGGCAACTCTTGTTAAGCACACCCGAAACCGATGACTCCTTATCTCGCTCGGTTGTCTTCAAGATGGAGGCAAACCCTATTCCATAACCTGAGATTCCGATTGTCCATTTCATATTCCAAATGACAAATGAATCATGGCGGTATGGTAATACTTTTCTTAAATCCGTTAATCTGTATGATAATTTTGTCTTCCAAACCTCTATACTGATGCGTCAACAAGTTACTTTATTATCTCCACATCTAAAACCGGCCCTTAAAGGACCTAAACAAACAAATCCAGGCACAGATTGTCGATGTTTTGGCTATCAAAACCGACTGGCGTGTGGTACGCTTTGCAGTACATACGCGCGATAGTACCTAGGTATTGCGACTTCCCGCGTGCATGGCCCACAAATTCACTGACGTACCCGCAGCAAACCAAACCGGTGACGTATAGCGTCACAAACCAAACGAAAGCCTTCCCGACACTGTTTGCGCCCGTTTGAATGTGTACGAGCCGCACTGCAACGCACGCTGTATAAACTGCTCTGTCTACGTTCGGCAGCGTTTAGTCTCGGTCATACCTCGAAACGTGTCGGTTGTCCTTGTGAGTTCTAAGCAGAAGCAATATATATTATTTTTTAGTGTCTCCTTATAAAATTCAAAACAAGTGTCCTCCTACGAGTGATAGACAAAATAAAAATGTCCACCGTGGACACACAGGTGCAAAGCCCGATCGAGGGCGGTGATGTGGTGAACGGCAATCAAACGGCCACCATACTGCAGCTGGCAATGGCCGCACTACGGTTGACTACGGTGACTGGCACGGATGGCAACAATAACGGCCACCAGCAGCGAATACGACAACAGATTACGCTCAGTGAGGTGGCTTATCACGATTGCTATGACGATTGCTGGATCGTGCTGTACGATCGCGTATATGATATTACGAATTTTCTGAGATTGGTAAGCGGTCTAGTATGGTGACTGAAACTGCAATCAGTACGTTTACCTTGGGTTAGTGTAGTAGATAAGCAATGAGTGGTGGCGAATTAGTGGACATTGAACTTGAAGTGAACTGACTGGTTCGATTATAACGCGTGTGTGAGCGAATGCTAGGGAATGATCGCAGTTTTTGAATCGTTTTGAATAACTTATTGAAGTGCAATAAGAAAATGGAAACAAAGACTGTTTGTCTTAGCAATTTTGATAGTAGACTAATTTCTGCTATTAATTTAAAATTTCATTCTTTTATAAAAATAGTGTATTATCAAGGCTCGGAAATATACTGAACCAGGGCCTTATTTTCGAGCGTAGAGAGACTATTTGATTATTGCAATAAATGGGAGATTAAAAGAATGTAAATTCCAACTGTGAGTAAACTCTTAGCCATACAAAATCGTTTGGCATAGATTGGCCGAAGACCAACTTCGACCATAGCAGCAAAAAGAAAGGAACTAGGATGCTATTTGCACAAGAGTTACAGGCTGTATGTGCCTTATAAATCCCCCAGATTAAAGCATGCGGCAAACAAAAAAAAAATCTTGAAAAGAGTCAACCATGACAAAGCCTTCGCACCGAAATGGGGGCCTCATCTGTCCAGCAAACCTTAAACCAACTTCTCTGTGTGCAATGGTGGCTGGATAGTCCACTTAGTTTGATTAACATTCAAGATAATCTTATGTCATCACCGTGCGGTCGTGATTTTGGGACACTTTTTGTGGGAGAGACACTAGGGACGTTCCGGGGCGGTCCGAAGGCCGAGTTGATCACGGCGTTGGTCTCACACAACAAGACCGGAGCTCAAATCCCATCCGGACCGTTCTCCCGTAGTGAGGACTGACTATCCAACTATACGTAGTATTAATAGGTCTCGTAAGCCAGAAATGGCAGGCAATGACCGAGACTAGGTCGTTAGGACGCCAAAGAAGAAGAGAAGAAGACACCAGGGACGTTGCGTGTGTACCTGCCGCCAGGCACGTCACCGTGGTGAGATGGTGTGACTATGATAAAGCGTGTGACAGTGCGTGTGATTGCTGTTATCTGAACTCCAATCCTAATTTCGCATACAAAGATGTCAATCTATATGGCGGCTACTTCCTAAAATGTGACATAATCTACACGGAATACGGAAATATATCTAAGCTGTCATCGATCAGATACCAACATGCCATTTTTGCTTATTTCCCTTGTGGCTTATCTACAACCTAGCTCCTCTTTATCTTTTCCTCCTCTAGCACCCTGGTGGACACGATGTGCTTGTGGAAAATGCTGGTCGGGATGCTACCATCGCCTTCCTCAACGCAGGCCACTCGGGAATGGCGATCAAGTCCCTGAAGCTGTACGAAATTGGAGAACTTCCGCCAAGCGAATGTATCTACAGGTGCACGGGAAAGCTCACGCTCACCAACCTTCCCGACTAGAACCGGTGGTTTTGACGGACTGTGGAATGTTTGAAGGCTTGTACGCACCAAAAACGTAAACCCTCGTCCTTCTCTCTTTCTCTCTCTCTCTACCAGCAGTACCCATTTCACGTACCATTTGATGATGGTTTCATCGTTTCACCGCTCTACTGTTATTTATTGAATTCGTTTTTCCACCCTTTACGTTAACGAATGGTAACAGAGCTTTAAGTTTAAGTGTTCACAGCGACAGTATTCGACCATATTGAGAAAACAGAAATTCGTTATCATTATTTAAGCATACACATATAGACAAAACGGTACCAGCTTTACAAGTGCAATAATCGTCCTACCAGCTGTACCCGGTTAATACTATTGTTTGCAGCAGGTTCTTTACCTTTGGAAGAGCCACTGGACAATTGTAGTGGTGATCGTTTATCGCGCCGAACGTACTGTTGCGGCACGGTCAGCACAAGGTCATCAATTGATTGAGTGGGTCACGGTACGAAACGATTTCATAGCTGCTTTGGGCGCTAATGTTGCCTTTTCGGCTATTCGAGCACTTTATTGAAGAGTTCCCCCGGGAGAAGGGGAAATAGGTAATCAGGATCAGTTTTTTTTCGAGCATTCGAACTTTATTCTAATTATAGAACCACGAAACAAGAGATAGCAGCCAGGAGTGTATTTGTTAAATTCCAACGCGTCAGAGTGACAGTTAGTTTTAATCTGTTTAACACATTCTATTGAAAATAAAAGATAAAATAATCAACGCTTCATATGAGACATGTTTTATTTATTTCTGTTCAACCTTTATTCCGTGTACCACCCCAGCCCCATCTCACGGTGTCCATGGTTTTAGTACTTTGTCGTAGTAAAAATAAAACGACCAAACAGTGCCATCTACCCGTTGGTAACAGAAGCCCTATCGCTAGTCCGAAATGGAATTTCGCCTTTTAGTTCTTCTTATCGCCAACACGGCCACTAGTGAAAAATGGTCACCAGCATCGTGGTGAGCAGGAACGTGAACAAACTCACACGTACCGTTTGGCTGCTGCTCTTTGCTTGTTCTGTAAAGGTTGGCTGACGGTTAGGGCTGTCCGACGACCGTTGCTTCTGGGACCGGATGCTGCATGCCTCGCTGCAGTCCTCTTTCTCGCAGATGTCGCACAGGGAAGCTTTCGGTCCGTCATAAAATTGACGCGCGATGCGAGCTGATTGAGATGGAGAAGAAAAAAAATAAAACACATCGATTAATAGCAGATCACACCGGATCCCCCTCGTTGGTCTTACAGTTATCGTAGTAATCGTAGATTACAACCGGTGCCGGCTTCTGCTTGGCGACCTTGTGCGTCCGGAAGGCGGAGATCGTTGGACAGAGTTCCCGTTGGTCCAAGCTGTCGAAGTACAGCACAACCGTTGTGTCGCCATCTTTAGTTTCCACTTTCTGTTTATGGTGATGAGAGCAACAGTTCAGTGTACATGATCGTGACAACTTAAACGCAATATTACCTACCTTGATGAATGGCATATTCTCCAGGGATGGGAGCGTGTCCGAGTCGGCTGTAAAGCCACTCGGGAAGCTCACCTCCATGACGGCCATGTTGGAAACGTTCTGCCCAGCGGACGGTACGAAGCTCGCGCACACCGACAGATGCAGATGGTCTGCGTTGGTGTTAGCATTTACCTGCGGATCCAGTACAAACCGTGGCCATTCGCCGGTCACGTTCATGTTGTATTTGTACGCCAGCTGTACCACCGCAAACCCGCTGCCCGTAGCCTTGATCTCGATGTTGCGCGACGCCGACGGAAGCTCAAACTTCTGCAAGATCATTCCATTCTCCGCATTGACCATCATGCGCTTCTCCTGGTTCTCGTTAATCTTTGCCGTGATCGTGACGTCATTGTTGGGAGAGGTAATTTTCGCGGCGAGCTTCGCGAGCGCCTGCAATCCCACGACCGTATCCTGCGTGGACTGGAAACCGCCCTTATCATTGCGCTGCCCAATCAACCACTTCATAATCGGGAGCGCGTCCGTATCGAGCCCCGCCTCCAAGAATGCCAACATACCGTACGCACTCATTTCGACGTTCACCGAGTTAGGTTTGTTGTACCACGGGTTCTTCTGTTCCGCCTCCGGGATAGGTTTGTGCCACCATTTCGAGTCACTGTCAGTGGTCGCCTTCGTGTCCAGCTTGCTCAGCGTCATACCCTTCGACGAGTGGTCGGCCAGCTGCAGTGCGTACGCTGCCAGGGCCAATGCGTACGTATCGTCCAACGATTCTGTGTTGCGGAACACATAATCGATAGCCTTATTGATGGTGTTTTTGTACTTATCCACCAGATTGATATTTTCCAGGAACGCAATAAGCGTGTACGCCGTCAGTGCTACCCCCGAACCGGAACCGCCCTGCATGTCCTTGTGCGAAACGACGCCCACCTCCGGGAAGCTTCCGTTCGGTGCCTGATGATCGCTCAACCACTCCAGCGCTTTGTCGATCACGTTCTCATCGATGGTGATGTGGTTGGCCGCCTGCTTAAACGATCTAGCAACAAAAGCGGTCAGCCAGGTGCTACCACTCTTATCACTCTCACCAAATGCGCTGAACGATCCATCCAGATGTTTGTAGCTCAGCTCGCGCTGATAGCCTGCTTCCATGAACTTCTTCGCCTTCGCTTCAATGTTGCTCGTCAGTTTGTTGGTCGCCTTCAGGTAATCCAGCACGACAATGTTAGGCACAAAGTTGAGCATGTTCTGCTCACCGCACCCGTACGGCATCCGGATAAGCGAGTCCAGATTCTGTATGGTCGAACCCATGACATCACCAATAACCGCCACCTCAATACGAGTAGAGTCCGATACGGCATTCTTCGGAATCTCCACCTCAAACGTCTTCGTCATCTCCGGTACGGCACGCAAATCAATGAAGGCAGCTTTGTTGATGAACTGGGGGAGTCCTTCCGGTTCCACTAGCAGCTGCCGCTCAACGGCATCACCAGCGATCTTCGTTTTCGCCGTCACCTTGATCGTGATGTGTCCTAGCTTTTTCGGCTTCACCATGAAGGATACCGATTTGCCCGTGTTCGATGCAATGTCCAGCCGCTTCTGACGGAACAGTTCCACTTCTGCGAAGGAATTTGAATGAAAAGAAAAATACATTCTCAAATCTTCAAGGAATTCTTGGTGGATTTAGATTCAACTTACTGTTCGACTCGACGACTTCATTCTCAACATCGGCAAACTCAAACTCTTGCTCGTCGTTGTGCAGCACAACCTCGGCCGTCTGATCTTCCTCCATGTAGTTAAACACGACGATCGGAATGGCTACCACCTCGCCACGCTTGACCGAGTACGGGAGGTTAGTAGACACGAAGAAGGGTAGGAATACCTTCAGCTTGCGTGGTTGCTGCGTGAGACCGAGTCCGTACACCGGGTTCACCGAGAAGCCAGTGATAATCCAGGACGTGATCGTATCGGGAACCTTTTTCTGGAGCGTTTTCTCTCCGCTGAAGCTGTAGTGTGGTAGAAACCCGGTACATTAGGACGTGCGGTCATCGAGCGGTCTAGTGTGTTGAAGCGTTACTTGAAGGTTACCGCAAAACAAAAAAGCCAAGCCCACACCAACTAAAAGATGCATTGCAGAAATACACAAACACACATACACACGCACGCACACACAAACACTCACTTACACCGAAACGTTCGTTTGGTTAGTAGATACATAGATACCCAAAAGGTGATGTGAAGGATGATCTGTATTACCCACCAATTATCTCTCACCGTGATGTGTGATTAAGGCTTTTGGGGCCTCATTTTGTGATAATGAGAAGCGAGACTTGTATTTTTGTGAGATCGAATTCTGCCAGAAAATCTGCTAGTCCTGTGAGACAATATAACAAACATTTGGCGCACTGATGGCGTGCCACCATCTGGGCGAA
Organism: Anopheles minimus; assembly: GCA_000349025.1. Classification (NCBI taxonomy): domain Eukaryota; kingdom Metazoa; phylum Arthropoda; class Insecta; order Diptera; family Culicidae; genus Anopheles; species Anopheles minimus. Next base: position 614,137 of record KB664255.1, on the reverse strand, counting down.
TGCTGTGCCATACGAAGCATGATCCTGAGATACTTTCAACTGATACGTACGTACGCTCTCATTCGGTACGGTTTCAAACAAAAACCTCAAGCGTTCACACGTGGCACAATAATTGCTTTGTTATCTCGTAACCAAGTGTATGTTAATAAGTAGTACAACGTTCGGCCCTGAAGCACTCCGAGCTAGAGAGGATTTAGATATTGTTTTTTTTTTGTTTTTAGATTGGTTACGAAAAGAAAACAAAAAAGTCGGGAAAGGAAAACATCTTTCCCGGCAAGGTATTTACCCGGAGTAGACATTGTCAAAAAGCCAAGTGTTTTGAATTTCCTGGGACAGGAATATGCGCGGTATGTCACGGTGTGGCCGCGGTATGCGGCTGAACGCGAAAGGGCCAGCCAACGGTGGCCGCGTATTGGTTTTCAGCACGTGTTGCTGCTTCTGCGGTATCGATCGTTGCTTTTCGATCGTCGTGTACAGCACGGTACCGTTCGGGGCGCGGTGAAACTTATAAATCGGTACCTCAGGCAACGTGTTATTCGCTGGAAGTATGTGTACGATCGATAATGAGAATGGAAACCGGCTGGTGTGAGCGAAAATGGCGCAGATGCTTTCAGAAGCGGGGACGTGAGGCGTAGGAAAGCTGCAGCAGTAATACCCAAACAAAATAGACGTGTGCAGTTTTTATCGATGAGACTAAACATTAGACAGAGAAGGTAACAAAAGGAGTTTGAACCGGTTGATGCGGTGCATGCGAGTGAGATAAACCTTGCGAATATACATCCGTGGCGTCGTTTACAGTAACCGCGAACGATCGTACAGGTGTCTGGGGGTGGAGATCATGTGTACCTTCCAGTGTCCATCAAATCCTAAAACCTTGCACGACTTGCCCACCAACACAACGTATAGCCTTCTAGGCTGCGAAAACACTGCCTATGTCCACGTCCAGTCCATGTACACTTCCAATTTGGCCGAATATTCCAAGTGCCTCAATTTAATAGAAACAAAAACAATATGCCGAATCCTTTTTTCCATCGTGCGTTTTGGAAAAACACCTCTTTTTGACTTTTTTTATATGACTTTGTGGATTCTGGACGGTCCGTGGATGACCATGTGCACCGCTGGATTACACTATTGCTTGCAAGAACCCAAGTACTTCCCACCGACGTACGGATTACATACATGTGAAGTGTATAAGTACAAAATATTATTATTTTTTACAACCTTCCTGAAGCTATAGTCTGCCACAGCCAAGTTTCGGGGAACTTTTTACGGACTACTGGAGGACGTGCCGTAGCAGTTTCAAGCCTTGCACCTCCTCCGCTTGTCAAAATCGTGCCCGTAGTCGGGCCGGCACTCTGCGCCACAATTGAATATTTCTTATATTCGATTTTTCGAGCTTCAAAAAAATAATAATATCATAACGCGGAGTATTGAGAATGCTTCACTAAAAATACTTGTCTGTTCGAGGATGCGATATGGTTAAAATTTAAAACTTATCTACAATCTTATTGTCACTTTGCTTCATTCGCATTTTTTTGGTTTTGCCCATTAAAACACACTTTTAAAACATCGTAAAACCAGCGGCACTCGTCCAAAGCTTTCCCCACACTTGCTCCTAGCAGTACGTACCCATAGTCTTCACCTTCCCAAAGCCAACGGTCGGGGAAAGACGTTCGTGCCGGCGATCGTTTTGAATGTCGTTTGTTTACGTCGCATTCTTTCCCACCTGAAAGGAAATACTGGCGGGCACCTGTTGCTTGGATAGTGGTAAATTTCACAGCGGACGGGATGACGTACACATGACCATACTGCTGGGGTGGCGCTATTGGGTTGGAATTTAAGAATGTCACGTTCATTCTCTGTCCCAGAATATGCTATACCACTAATGACGATTGAATGCTATGTTTGTGTACCTAAATATGTTAGGCCACTAGTGAATGAATGTTCAGTATGTTGCTAGTCATGCGAAATGTACGCGTAGTTAAACAAAGAAAACGAAGGACAAAACTCTGGACATAACGACACATAACAGTGGCACCCTTCGTTTGGAACCCTCCGATCCCCTGAAAATGTAATAATGTCGCACACACCTGGCACTAGACATCCATAACCAAGTTTCTACAAAATCTTTCCTAATTGCTACTTCGGTAGATGATTTGGAGGAATGGTAATCTATTTCAGATGCAGGAGAAAAAGCCATTTCCATACTGTAAGCTTCTTCAAAGATGGCACCCGAGCCACCTCTAGCGAATGCAACATATACAGGATAGCCTGAAAGAATTGTGTTCTTGTTTAGTGCGTGTCAAAGAATAATCGTCGTCCTTGTCGTACTTTTTGCTACAGAAAAATAAAACTACTCATACAATTTAGTGAAGTAGATATACCCTGTAATGATCAGATGATGATGGAAGGCAACAAAGCATGTTGGGAATCGAGTTTCCTGTTCACTGCAATTGTCGGACACAACGTACTACAGTTGAAAGGTATGATTCTTGTCGTAATCTACGAAAATCATGCATGACCACAACGACGAAGTAAATAAGGCAAATAGGTACACAAAATAAGGAAGGAATAGAATGTTGAACACAAATAGCCCACCTTTCTGGAGCGATCGTTTGCCATAGCCAGGTTTCTGGAAATTCTTTTCGAACCTGTGCTGCTAACACAGAGCTCACAGGGGCCATCCCTCCACTGCTGGCAAAAGGTCCAGCCATTGCAGGTTGAATTGACAACGGCATAATCATCCCTAGACCCGGCAGTCCCCCTCTATTGGCGAGCAAATATTCTGCACGAAGATATAACGATTGAGAGACATTCAATACGGGATTCAGGTGCTCAGATATCGAATTTACAGTGTAGCGCTTAGCTGACACGTTCTACGCTTTGCCATACTCTCTACTACTTCCACTGAACGCATTCAACGGTTAGTACACACGGATGCAAATATAATAAAAATCTAATTCTATGTTTGCGAGCATTATTCAAACTATAGTGTGTAAGTTTGTGTGTGATCGGCTAATGAAGAACAACGCAACGTCACACAAACCCCAATGCCGGAAATGTGCTCCACATCCAGGTTTCCGGGAAAGATTTTCTAATGACGGGTTCGGTTCCGGGCGACGGTGCATCTACCGTAT